>OX376372.1:78480605-78539620 GCA_947369275.1 Nemotelus nigrinus
ATCAAAGTCTTTAAAATGCTGGACAACGAATAGAGAAATACCAGACAAGTAACATGAGAACACATTTGGCCTTTATAATTTACAGAGAGAAAATAATTAACATAAAAGACAAAAAGTAAAGGATAAAGGGTAAGTCCTTGAAGAACTCCGGATGTGGGAAAAAAAGGCAAAGAAGTGGAACACTGCAGGGACGACTATGAAGATAGGAGAAAAACCAGGAGAGAAGGAGACCAAATATACCAAACCCGTTAAGTTTATTGAGTAGCAGGTTATGGTTCACACAGTCAAAAGCCATAGAAAAGTCCATATAAACTATATCAACTTGACGTTGATAATCGAAGGCAGAGGCGACAAAATTAGTGAGCACCAAAAGGTTGGTTATTATTGTAGAGCGGCCCTTGATGTAACCATATTGTTCAGGAGTAAGAAAATATTATAAACTCTATTTTAGACAAGGCGTTCAAAGAGGCCTGCAACAGTAGAGAAGGGATACAGGACGATAGTCGGAAACGACAGAAGAATCAAGATTGGAAAGATATTGGCCGCTTTCCATAACGAAGGGAATACATCAGATGCAAGTTTAAAGGAAAACAGAGAGAGGATGAGATAGATTTCACAAGGATATTGGGAATACCGTCAAGACCGGAACTAGCATTAGAATCTAAGGTATGCGTCAGAGTTTCGACTTCCAAAGGATTGGTACAGAACAAGGATAAGGCAGAAGAAGAACGGGAGACAACAGAAGCTATCGGGGTATTTAAGGCATTTCTTTAAAGAAGGGAGAAAAGGATAGCAAATAAATCGCAAATAGCTTGAGGATTGGAAACAGTAACGCCATCAAGATGTATAAAATGAGAAACTGAGGAATTGAACTTGTGGGAAATATAACCGATGCATTTATTTGTTAGCTATTAATCATAATTTCAGGGGTTACCCCCACTTGCAACTTTGAAATTTTTCTATTTTTTGTTGTTGCATTTTTTTTTAAGTATGAGAGCTACTGAGAATACGTCCTTCAAATCTCAAGTGGATCCGAACAAAATTGACCGTGATATGAGCGCTGAAAGTGAAGAAACTGTTACTTAAACAACCGTTACTTGCACTTATAAACGCGTTTTTCTTGAAATGACATTTTTGAAGTCGGTGACCAAAATTACTCAAAAACTACTGAGCTGATCTTTTTGAAACCTGACAGGCTTATTCAATACATAAAAATGTAGTGTTTGATCGTTCATTTTGATAAAAAATGGCCGTTCTATAGCACAAAGACGACCGTTTTTTAAGTGAAAATCGAACCATTAACTTTGACTGTCCGCCATTTTGTAAAAAATGGATATTGTTTTAAATCCTTCGATCAAACACTAGTTTATACTGTTATTTAACTAAATGCATCGCTATTTTTTACTTCGACACCATGTTGGTCACCGTAAAAAGTGAAAATTAAAATGCCATTATTTTGACAGCCATTTGTAATTTAACGATGTAATATTTTTCAATAAAAAAATTACTGAATGGTGGTTAATGTATGTAATTTAAGATAATATTATAGTCGTTAAAATTTCATGAAAATGACCAATTTTTTCCGCTGCAAGTGGGAGTAACCCCTTAAAAGAACCTTGATATAAAATCTACCAACGGTCTTTTATCACTATCGTCAGATTTCAATGAAATTTTCACTGTGAATATAAGTAGTTGAGTTATATGCACAAACAAATTTTTTTCGGTAAATATGGAATATTTGCGGAAATATGGCCTCTTGAAGTTTTTGAGAAACGTCGGTTCGTGTTGCATTCGAAAAATTGCATAAAATCCTCTACTTAACGTAGAGCCTTCAAATATAGCTTGTTTGAAAGGAGAAGGTGTAAGTATTAGATAGTATATAGAAAAAATAGTGCGAGAAACATCCTGGGCAAAAAGGATAAAAAGGATCATTACAGTGTCCTTTATCCTTGAATATTTCGAAATGCGCACCTTCGATTTTCTTCATTTTTTATATATTGTAAACAGTTATATAAACTACAAATGTGCGAAATTTACCACCATACAAACTACACTAACTAGCGCTACAAACTGAACAAGATTACTTCACAAATCTGGAATTACTGCAAACTTTACCAATAACATTTCAAATATTAAGCACACTTTGCATTGCTGAAATGATTGATAAATTAACCTGACATTTATTTGGCCAAGCAATACTAGGTAGGAAGAAATCAATCTATTTTTTGGTGGACATATCATTTGGAAAACGGCAGTGATTACAATGAACAACAGAACGATTCTTAGTCAAGGATAACTTCTGGGTTCGTTTATATAAGATAATTTGTTAGATGGTCCACAACTCATAGATTAAATGCCTTGGTGAATAGTGAAAGCGTGATGCATTTGCTCTGCAGCATAAAAAGCAACAAGCTCAAGAGGTATGATAGGTATGCTAAATTTAATTCAGCTTGCACACTCTATGTTCGAGATATTCTCCATTTATTATGATCATCATCAAAATATAATCAGGCACCCTTAACATCCGAGTTTTCTGCTCCATGACATCCCTATAGCGCAAGCAAGGTCTCCCCCACTATCGTATGCTAAGGTTTATCTTGAAGATTCTATGTGTTTCTAGGTAGATAACGTAAAATTCATAGTCGTAGCGTTTACAGAATCGTCGTTCTTCACAATCAGGGTCACCAAATTTCCGCAAGAAAGAGGTCAGAGTGGCTTTTGAGAGACCGTGCGCTTGGTATGGTTTGTTGGATTTGAGTAGCAACCCGCGTATTTCTCTCTCCATATTAATGTTATCGGCTGCAATTATTAATCAAAAGTAGCTGAAAGGTTACACTACTTCACATTAATGCTCTATTGCGCTGATGATTTGACCAACTCTAAATTCTTTTCTTGCAGACGATGTCGCCATATACTTTGAATTTTCTTCATTTATGTGCAATTCCAGCTTTTATTTTGCCTCCTCGATCTGGATGAAGGATCCTCGAACAACTAGTTCGCATATTCCAATATAATTTGCTTAAGCTATAGTGTGCCTGAACTTAATGACTATAGTTCTTTTATTTGATATGCGAGAGTCTTGAACTGCTATTTCTAGTGCCAGGTTGAGAAGGAAGCAGGACAGACAATCGCCTTGTTGGAGCTTGTTGAAGATATTAAACAGTTTGGATATCAGCCATCTATTTGTTTTATTTTATTTTATTTATTAACCAAACAAGGTATAAACAATACAAGAAAATATTCTAAATAAATATGTGTAAACGAAAAATTAAATAAATTAAGTAATTAATAAATAGATCAATAGCAATTGATAAATAACAAACAAATAAAACATTGACATATAGCTTAAGATAAGGGGTTATGGATGGCTTGGAAAAGGGAGAATTTGAAGGAGAGTTTGGAGATCGTTGGGGAATACAGAAAACGTATGCTGTTAAATATCCTGCAGCATCTATTTACCGGCTCATTAGCTGCGTAAGTAGTGGAATGTGGAGATTCTTTAAGTAAACGAGAGGACCTGGTGTTCCTTACAGGGTTATTTAATACCGTTTTACTATTCAGGAATTCAACTTTGATAATGCCTCTAATGACGTCGAATGTGAAGCAGGCTGCAATCATTTTTCTTCTGGATGCAAGTATCAATAAGTTTAGATGACCCAGTCCAAACTCATAAGGAGGAAGGGTATTAAAATCGTAACGATTGTATAGTTCTCTCAATGCGAAAAGCAAGAACTGTTTTTGTATGACCTCGAGTCTGTTACTGTGGGTTTCAAAAGCCGGATTCCAGCAGATAGAGAATGAGATCAAGAATGGGGCGTACAAGTGAGATGTATAAGAATCTAGTGACCCACAGGTTACGACATTCCTTGGAACGTCTTTTGATGAACCCTAGCTGTTTGTTTGCACGGGAAATTATTTTATCATAGTCTGTTAATAGATGGCACAATAGAATGCTTAGTTCTGAATAAATTGTTAATTTGCCTAGGTTGAAGCTACATTGATATTCATTCTCTCATGATGGTCTCCGCGAATCGGGCTTACGGGGAGTACTTAACCATATTACTCTCTTATGTTTCAAATATTCTTTTATATATGGTAGTATTGTGCTTTTCGCCCGCCTCTTCAAACTTCAAACTTCATTTCTTCAAACTGCTATACGCTAATGTATAAACTATAATTTTATATACTGCTTGATGTAACTCTCCATATTTAATCAGCTCAACTAGTAAGCCGTCGGCTCTAGGAGATTTTTCAGTCAAATTATGGCTATTTCTACCTTTTAATGCTTGGTGGTAAGCACATAATGTCTTCTTCTTGCATTGGTGGACTTTCCAATTTCCCCTTGAGCTGACCATTTAGTAGTTCTTTAAAGTGCACTTCCCTTTTGTTCAGAATACCTTCAGAAGCGGTGTTAGGTCCTGCCATACGATCCATCATTAGGACGGTGTCCGTGATAGCTGCTTGGATCAACAGCGTATCGACATCCGTCTTTACTACCAGTTTTAGTTTAATTTTTGAGTTTGAATTCATTACTGGTAGAATACACACTTACCTTCATGCTATTTTATTTCGTAGTCCATTTTCCCGTGTCTAGACGGAAAAATATACCATGCTATATTAGTCCTAAACAAGCGCCAGGTCCGGAAACGATTTCTGGTCATTTAATTTCATTTATAAACCACAGCCACCGTGTTGCTTCCACTTAGGGGGACATTCCCAAATGACAGTTATCAAAAATGGTTTTACGTTGGCATCTGCCACGAAGGCTTAATCCTACGATCCAACATTAGGATGGTAGTCATGAATTTGCATAACCGACACCGTATTGTGCACTATTATACAATACTTCCATTATTGATCAAACCTATGGAGAATGATTTACCAATGATAAGATAGCATACCTATCTTCATATGACTTTTATAGCCCATTGACCCGAGTCCAGGCGGAGTGTGCGCCTTCTTCACACTACTCCTAAGCAAGCGCTGCATCCAGAAATGATTGGCCGCCAGTTAGCCTAACATTTCTATAGCATATAGCTTATAAACCACAGCCACTGAGGAGCTCCCATAAAGGGGGCCTCTCTCAACGGCAGGATCTAACTTGTGCAGTTAGGGGCTACACCTGCCCCCGCAGTACCGACGCTTACACACATAGGTCGTTCAGACCAAGTGACTTTTATCTTTCGGGTGAAGCAGACATCTTTATTGTATGAAGGTATGAAAACCTTATTCATACAGATGTGCTCTGGATTACCTTTCCATAGTCAAATATAACGCTTAATATAATCTAATCATCCATGATTAATAATTTACCAGGGCGGTTTTACCTGACGAACATATTTAGTTCGACAAGCGCTTGATTTCCCCCCTGGGGGATTCCCAAATGACAGGAAGCATTTTCTACTGGAAAATGCGGGCTAATCCTGTTCCTGCGATACCAATTACAATGTAAAGGGTCACTGTAGTAGCCTGCCGGCTTTTTCTTTCGGGTGAAACAATCATCGATTATGAAAGCATGAAGGCCTATTGCTCATAAGGATGGACTCCGGAGCACTTTCTCATGATAATGCTTAGGGCTGGGTCACTGGAGAAGTGAAGGGAGTTTTAAGTCCCTTAAGCCATTTCCGCAAGCAAACGTCCTGATCCTCCATACACCAGCCGAGGAATGTGTGAGATACCACCTCTTTGATATTTGTTGCAATTCTTAAAGAAAAGTAGGAATACTCCTCGCACGATTCTATTTGCTAATGTAAGTGTTATTTGTAATAATATACAAAAATTCTTTAGCTCATGCATTTTAATCTACCAGATTAGATATACCAGAAGAACATATAGGCTTAACCAGTACTTATTTTCCCTTTGGAGACTTTAGAAGCGGTGATCAGATCGCTTTCTTTTTCCTAAAAGTACGTGCTCCGTGTTGTGTACTGCGTCATGTATCACACTATTTGAAAGAACTTCCGCTACTAGTGCAAACTTCGTTCTCTAGTTCTTTTTTTTCACGGACCAAGTCTTTTTCACAGACTGCTTGCTTCTGTCTGTGATGTTTCTTCTTCTCTTCTGAGCTCTTAACATTTCTCTTACGTGCATGTGTTCTAAGCGATTTCCGCATTGCTCGATATGCAACTTTCTTATGTTTAATCGGTAGTTCGCATTCACCATCAAACCAGTTGCTGCGATACGTACATGCGCAAAATCCGCGCTTGGAAAACAAGACCAACAAGTTAAATTTTGGCACCTTGATGCGATCATATCTTCATCAAGTTCGGGTAGTGGTCTATTTTTTTTTTTTTTTTGATAATTTGAATCGTGCAACATTGTTTCCATTAATACAGCCCATTCCCTTTGACATTTGGATACCAATTTACATAGTTTTGTATATTAACTATCAAATTTCGGGAAGCTCTCAAAGAGAATTTGGTTGATGATATTTTGAGCCCGACTACCGATTCAGCTTCAAGCACATACACACTGCCACATCGTGGTACTGCATCTATTTCGTAGATCATATTCGCTGCCAATCTTCCTGTTCTGCCTGTGTAGTTTTAAATCAACAACACTCAACATGATAAATCAATAACACTCAACACTCTACGTCAAGTCACGGCTGCTTGAAAGCTGCAAGGAGCAGCAGAATAAATAGATGCTGATAATAGCTTTGTGCACGACAAAATTCTTTTAAATATTGGAGGTCCCAACTTTTTCGCAGCAAGGCCACAAAGTGGACATTACTTTTAGAATCAAATACATTGCACCCATTGTACAAGCTGGATCATATTGTAAGGACTGACCCCGTAATATTCGACCCTTTTATTTTTCCGTGTACACCTACTTCAGATTTTTAAGGCATATGGCAAACTTCTAAATATAGGACAGAAAACTATTCATTCATCCAGGAGCTCTTTAACTGGCAACATAGAGTCGGAATAAGAAAAAGAACGATGGGAAATTATTCGCAAGTACGTGGAAAAACCTGAGATCAAGTTTTCAAGGATTGCTAAGGACCTAAAAACACCACTCTTATCTGTCAAAGTAATAATACCAAATTATAAAAAGGGATTAGCTGTAACAAGAAGAAGATGATCAAGTCGAAAATCTGAAAATATAGACAAGGACTTAAGAAAAAAAAAATGATTAGGAAATAGACCAAACCCAATATTACCGTACGAGGTATGGCAGTAGTTGCTGGCACATTGAATTCAACGGTTGATCAAATGATGAAACGTTACAAGCTGAGAACATCTGTACATATAACGTGCAAAAATTTCCAAAACGAGGGCTCGCAAATTATACGATCAATATGTGACGAAATTCGATTGTGTCATTTTAGACGACAATGCTTATGTCAAAGCGGAGTTCAGACAGATTTCTGGCCACTAGTAAAAAAAGCAGCAATAGTAAAAAAAACAACCCCATTTTTCTAAACTCAAAAGGTTTCATTTTATGCGCTTTCGTAAAAGGATCAAATTTTATTGAAACAATCCTTACGTCAAAAAATCGTAGCCAGTTAAAATGGCCTGATCGTTAAAACGGTATAATCGTTATTTGACGAGTGGGCGACGGCAACGGTTTATGGTTTGATTTTTGTCGAAATAGTTTTTTTCAATAGAGAAATACTTGACAAAATTGTAGGAAAGCTCACTGAGTATGCGCATTTCAATCTTAGTTTGTAAGTGCAAAACATTTATAAAATCAAGCATCTTTGCATCTCATTTGTTTTCCATCCATAATTAACACAACTGATATTTGGTGCCTAGTGAAATTGTTTGACATCGTTGAAACACATCTCATCAAGTCAAACTCACACGAAAGTGGATGAAAAATCATCATTATTTCACGAATATGCATCATAATGATAACGAACCTCGCCATTGTTGAGGACAACAAAAAGCCACATGGGATCCATTCAATTAATTGCTATACATTGACTGCAAGGCAAAATGGCGTGATTGTAATTATTATCATTACCACACGGTATCATCAGCAGCGAATTGTGAATGAGTAATTAGCTCTGCTGAATGAAATATGGAAGTTTTCATTTATTTCAAGTAAAGCATCAAGTATACTCGTAGTTTTTATTCTTCATAATTAACATTGTGATGGGTTGTAAGGATAGTGTTCCTTTTTTTGATCAAACTTTTATAAAAATTACGATTTGAATAAAAAGTTATCTGCTTTAAAATATTTTTATAATTTTAAAACTATTAACTAGGCTATATGATATATGCATACTATTTTTACTTCAGTGATCAAGTTAGTTAAATTTGAAAGTTTTCATGAAGATCCCATTTTTTTGTTGTTCTGTTGATACTTTTATAATCAACTAAAATATTTCAGTTCATTTTTGAAAAATTTATTTTGGCCAGTTTCGCATTCCTTAAATTTCTCACTTTCGTGAGCTCTAAACAGTTCTTTTTTTTACTGTATCACTCCATTGAATTCCTTCTTCAAAGACACTTTACTAGCAAATCATGAAAATCTCGTTAACGCGAACACCCCGGTTATTGAAATAAATTCATTTGAGGACGTTGCCACCATTTCCGTTTCGTATGGCCGCGTCTGCTGTTACTGTTGCTCTATTGACACATCTCCACAGCAAATAACCTCGCCACAGGATCAATAAGAACCCCAACATGCAGGATTCCATTGAAATTCTGTAGTCAGCTCATAAGGCACTCATATATCTATGTATGTACCGATACTCGACTACGAGCTACAAAATTCTCGACTTCCGATGATAGCGCTTCATTATACTCGAAGCGGATGAGTTGCACTAGGGAACGGAAAAACAGGCTGCTATTGTACTGAGAAAAGGATGTCAAGTGGTACTACAACTCCAGAAGTTGTATAATAGACAATACACATTTTTACACATACGTGTGGCAATTCAGAGCGCTGCTGCTGGCTGAAAGCTCCCAGGTGTATCTGGACTCAGCTTTTGCTAAGTGTTTAAGAAGAGCCTGCAATTGTGAAAGCCGTGTGCACTAAAGTTATTAGTATTTGTTTTCGTAGTTACTGAGTAGTTCTTTGGCAATACTCTTTGAAAATAAAATTATGGAATTGTGATGGCTTTTTCTATCGCAAAATAGTTATGATTACTTGAAATTGAACGGGAATCTATCCAAGGAACACAAATCTACAAAAAAGTATCATTAACAAAAATACGTGGTTTACTCATTACAAATATTCAAGTAGTTATAAGATTCACTACATAATTTTTACTTTCATACTATTTTTAAACTTTGCCCTCATGCCATCATAGCTCAAGTTTATTTTAGTGTTTTTTAAAATATCAGATGAAATGCACTATTTTCATTTTGATTGAACTTTACTTAATACACCTTAACACTTAATAAACCATTTTTAGTTTTATCAAAACCATTTTTCTTCTCTACAACTAAAAATTTTCTACGAAATTTAAATTTAACTTTCTCCGCTAAGCTTGTACATATGTGTATATCGCAGAAGCTACACTGTCAAATTCACACAATGCCAGGTGCACCTCACGCATATACCTCAGTTAGTGATAGCCACTGCACATAAATACATATATGTGCTACGTACATTGTGCTGACCGCTCTAGACTTTCAGGTGCTTTTCTTAATATTCATACTGACATTTCAATCTCATCATTTATCGTGGCCCAAGGATGTAGTGTTACACGAAATATGTGAGATATGTCTAGTGACCTTTGTACAATGTATTTCATAGTCACGTTGAACACAACGAAAAGAATGGGGCTCGTTGAGCTGAAATCTCAGTACAAAGTATTAATGTCGACAGCTTGTCCTTAACATGCTTACTTTTATGCGCAGATGTGCGGGTAACGTAATGGTATGTCCTGCTGTGCCATATGCCAGAATGTATTTGATAAAGTGTTTATAGGAAGTGTACGTATGTTTTTTTGTAAATGTCGGAAGTATTCATAGCAACGGGGAAAGAAATCATAATCTGCAAAAGGATTAAAGGTGTGGTGTTCTCCGCTGTCCAAAATTTAAAACTGATAAACAGTAATATTTTAAAAGTTCATTATTTCCGGCTAGGCTACACTCGTCATTTTGAATCGGACCTATCACTTTTGGAGCCCACGTTGGGCGCAGTTTTAATTCAGCTAGCAAAGACATTTATCAAGATTATTATATGGTCTTTTCTGTAGATACGTATGTATCAGTATCTTTGTGATGATTTTCGAGTATATTAGCATAGTTTAGGAACAATCTTTCTGTTTTTAAAACGAAAATTATCACTCTTTTTTATCTCGATGCTGAATTTAATATAAAATTCAGGGTTAATTGCAATGGGCTGAAACTAACGTAATATTCGATGAACATTTTTTTAGCCTTAAAGATTTCCTTTCAAAAGCACAAAATGAATGAAGTAGTTCGTGATGAAAACTATCGCAGGAATAATCCGAAATTAATCCTGTAATAATTACGTCGTAAAGTTTTTTTTTTTTTGTTTCGGTAATATTTTTGCCATATCACTTATAGAATATGTTCCCACAATACAATTTATTTACACAGTATGTCTCGAATGGATTCTGAAAATTCAGTCAATTTGACAAAACTAACTAGTACTTTGAACTGATCTATGAACGACAGAAGATACTTCACGCACCGTGAACATTGCACAAAACGGATGGATTTCAAACGTAAAACGACAGTCTGCTAAATTAATCAACTAATAATTATCGTTTCTCTAAAACAAAAGAAGAATCTAATGCAAGGGTCATTTGAAAAATCTCCGACGTTTCAGAAAAAATCACAAACCTTGAGCGAAGACATAATTTATTTCTCGATTTGCGTCTCGATACATTTATTCCAACGCAAAGTGATATTCGGTTTAACAGATTAAGTCTGTTTTTGTAAGCTGGAAAATACTGAAAATCACTAGCGTTATAACAATTTCTCAAAGCAAAAAGTTGAAACTGCTTTTTAGTACTTCTGTTAATAAAACCGAGCTGTTTGTTGCAGTGGATGTTTAACTGCATCGTATGACCTAATATTGATTGGCAACAGTCACTTCTTTTTTAAGCTAGATGGCTTTAGTCGTTCTAAGTTGTTCTTGATCTCCAGAACGTTAATAGTATTTGACAGCTGAAATTTCATAGATTATACAATAAAATTTTTTTAAAATTTTGTTGCTTATATATTATTTTAAATTGGTTTGAAGTGGAGATTCCAGACGGCAATTTTTGTTACAATTTATTTTATCACTTCCGAAAAGATAAGAACGCAGTGCAAGTTCGGAAAATATTATGTGATGTTTATGCTGCGAAATTATTAAGAGAACGCCAGGTGTGCTTGTTTTTTTGCCGGAGATTTTGACCGCGATCTGGACACTCAACTGAAATTGACAACGACAAAATAAAAGCAATAATAGAAGATAACCAGCGTAGTTCGAAAGGAGAGTTCGCAGAGAAGCTTAGCATATCACATACATACTTGCGTTGAAAAATATTTAAAACAATTTACTTTAATAATCAATTCTCGTATGGTCTCTAAAGGTAGAAGGTTGTAGCCGAAGTACAAAGAGGTTTGTTTTTCTCCGAAAGATGGTCTTTCTCTGGAATTGAGCATACGTGAATCGACGTATTTATGAGAAAAAGTGAAAAATTTTATAACCAGTGATAAAAGTGTATAATCAAATAAAAATTCAAACCCAATGGTCAGTGCCGATAGGTCACGGCCAACCCTCGGATCATTGGAAAAGTGAGCTACTTAGCGAAAAAAAAAACGTAAATAAGCTCGATGTTTGGGTGCCGCTCAATCGAGTGCAAATATGAGCCATATTGTTTGAAACTATTGCTGCAACTGCTGCCTGTAACGATTTCGGCAACCACTGACGGCTCCCAGACTGACAGTTTGATGAAAGTTGGAAATACATGCCCAACCATTTCCACTAAAATGTCAAAAAGCTACCTGCTAAGTTAGTGTTACACGTCAAAATAATATTTTTTTTATATTTACTAAATTGTGAAAACAGCAACTCAAGGGAACGCAGTAACTGAAATGAATGCAGCAACCAACCTTACGTAGATTGTTTTTCTGAAAATTCACTCTAACATCACCTCGATATAGGTGCAAAAACGCGATTATTTCTTTGGTCTTTATGCAGTCTCAAATTTAGACTTGGAGATAAATGGGGACTAATGTTGATGAAAGCTGATTAATATTTTTCAGCTTCTATTAACTGACTCTCTATCTCCGCACATAGATGCTGCTGCTCATTAAGAAGCCATACAAATGAGTAACTAGTCTTGATTTACCTGTGATAACTTATTACTGATTTAACTGGGGTACAAAACGTAATTACGTGGAAATAAATGGCATCAAGAAGGTTTATTGGGCGAAAGGCCTTATGATTTTCATCCATAACAAAAATAATTATTAAACAAAGGCAAATACAACAAAAGCACTAAATCGCACAGTAAATTTGCCCACATCTTCGTCCGTAAAAGATCTGCAATACCAACCAAAACTGTCCGATTTATACCGAAGCCAACAAGTTTCTCCAAAACCAAAATTCAATTATGGCTTCATCAGAGTAAATATAGGTGCATCTGGAAACAGAAATTGAGCTTAGAAAACATACCAAAATTTTGCAGCGTATATAAAGCCATCAGTCGAATCTGAATATATGTAGGTGCCGCAAGTATTTCGACTGATGGAAGTTTTATTTCACCTCGTCGTCTTATTTAACCCGCAGGAAATCTTTCTTTCAAGAAAGATTGAAAAATAATATAGGGCTAGTCCCTGGCAAGTAACGTTGAAAGCTTTTCGAAGCGCTTATCACTATTCCAGATACTAGTCTCGGAACTTGATTGATATCACAACGACGACCACGCAACTCTACAGGGCTGTCTACCATGTCTATATATAAGGCTGATATAACTGCAATAGTAGAGATCAGACGGACAAGGAATGGGTTTTTTTTATAAAAGAAAGGATATTACTTCAGCTTTAAACAGCTGCCATCCCCATATGTAAATAAGGGGAATTCCGGAGACGCTAACCCCAAAAGGTATACGCTATCAACCTAAAAGCAGATATGATTACAAAAATAAAGTTCGGTAGACTCCAGCGGACAGGGCACCTAGCTCGTATGAGCGAAGAACACCCTGCTCGGACAAACCAACAGACGATAGCGTGTGGGACCTTGCTTGCGCCGGAGGGATGGCGTTGACCAGAACACTCGTAGCTTCAGGGTGCGTTTATGTATAACATGGGCTCATGATCGGGATCGGTTGAAAAATTTGTTGAAGGAGTCCAGGATCGAACACCGGTACTAGCGCCGATGATGATCATCATTGGTGGTGATGGGTTCAAAGTCTTTGTATGAGAAAATATCTTTACCCTCGAGCGACAGCGGACATTTGAGTGAATTCTACCACACTCTATATATCTGCGAAAATTAATATTTGCGGAAAATAAGATAAGAAAATGAAAATTAAATAGTTTTTGGGGTTTGGTTTTGACAATATCTGAAAAATGTCCAACCCTGTGCAAGCGAAGAGTGCCCATAAGTGTACAAAGAAAACCTGTAAAATTTAGAATTGCGATAACTTCGCACAGAATTATCGGATCATTACGAAATTGACAGGTCACATTGAAGAGCACAAGAAACATGCTTTTCGCGTTTTAAAATATATGTAAATTTTTGGATAAATTTTATGATTTATCTGCAGAGGCAACTTGAAATGTTCGAAATCTCTGTTTGCACAAGAACAGTAATCCTTCACCGAATTTTCTCTGTTTATAGCACTCGAAATTTGTGTTCGTGAAAACTCTTGACCCAAAATAGTGGAAATCGTTTAAAGCGGTATCGGATACAACGGCATATTGCATAATAAGTCGTATTATTTGTCAGAGCTTGCGGCTCCTTTATTGATAGTGTAAAGAAATATCGGTTGTATTGGTTACAGCGTCCATATTGTTTGGTCCCTACATTAAAAGATATCTATATGAAGGCAAGCAATATCGAATTTTCCTACATACATATTCCAGGAAATGGGTTTTTGTTCCAAACAATTTTCCACTCCCGTTGCTGAAGCAAAAGCCATACGTTGTAGTTTTTTCTTCAGTCTTGGTTATCGTTCCGAGTTTCAATTTGACTGAGTTGTTTTGTGATTAAGTTAAAGAATTTGGAGAAAATGACCTGTCGAAGGTAGCTTTCGGTGGAAGAAAAAGCGGATGCTTGGAAGGTGATTGGAGGATGGAGAAACAAACGCATAAATCGCTTAAGATCTAGGTGTAAGTCGTTCCACATTAACGACAGTTAGGAAAGTTGTAATGCGATAACGGAAGCAGTAAGCGGTAATTCTAATTAGTTTCGATAATGTTATATAAATATCTTTGTAACCAAGCGTCTAAGAAACTTTCTGTGTGTATTCCTACAACAACAAAGTATCGGGTTCAAGACTAAAAATATATACTTATCTAAAGTCTGCTATCGATCAGTATCGTATTTTGATGACAATTGTCACTTGACATTTGTCAAAAGCCTTTAAGTTAGTGAAGAGGGCTGCCGGGAACGCGGCCAGCATTAAGCCACCAGTTTGGGCCCATTTGCCACCATCATAGATAATCACACGCATTCACACTTACAGCCATGGCACTGGCGGGATTCGAACCGGCAGGCCCTGTAGTGCGCCGCTTTTCGGCCTGACGCCTTAGCGAGCAGAGCTACCGGTCCCCCTAACAAAAGCCTTTAATAAGGGATATTCGGAAAATTAAAGGGCTAGTCGAGCACAAGTCCGGGAATTGAAGAAGCACTTTTTCAGTGGTTCAAACAGCAAAAGACGAATAATATTCCTGTCAATGGGCCACTTTTGCAAAGCAAAGCAAATTCATTTGCCGAATTGATGGGAAAAGATGTAACCATTTCAAATGCATGTATAGAACAGTATAGAAAAAGACAAATTTGTGTTCCAAAAAAATTGCGTTGAGTTAGAATATGTTTCAAAAGATGCTACAGACGCATGACTTACGAACGTATTCTCAGAAATAAAGACCACGAAGACGACGAAATCTTGAATGCTGACGAAACAGGTCTGTTTTACAAACTCTTCGAACTATGCAGTTCAAAGGAGAGTAGTGGATTGGCGGGAAACTGTCGAAAGAAAGAATAACAGTCATGGTTGCAACCAATATGAGTGGGACGGTAAAACGGCGACGCTTACTGGTTGGCAAATACGCAAAACCCCGATGTTTTAAAAATGTAAAGAGTCAACTTGTGACCCACAAAAATAATAAGAATGCATGGATGACAAGGGAAATTTTTGGTGCATGTTTTGAATTTTTTAATTATATTTTCTAATAATGTTTTTTAAATTTAATTTCCATTGTAGTATTCCAATATGAAAATATATTGATCTTAAATAGATCTGATAGGAGCTATAAAATATTCATATGGCAAACATCTACCATTAAAATAAGTAACGATTGTTTAAATTTTCCAAGTTTTGGAAATTTTTCAGATCGCAACTCTTAACACCTATCTATCCCTGTAACTTTCGATGAAGTCGTCGGATGAAAACAAAATACACAGGATAGTTTGATTTTGACGTGAAGCATTTTTAGTAGACATGGTTGTGAAAACGTGTTTTAGCTTCCTAAATTTCATAATTCACACGAGAGGTAACCCCGAAAACTTTTCTACCCTTTTCTACCCAAAAGAAATAATACAAAAAAAGGTAGAAAAATAAAACTAGGGAACAAGTTGGTTGCAATAAGGATCATGTGTGGTAAAATATGCACTCAAAACCTTCACCATTCTTCTACTTGTCTTCGAATTCAGTGTTTCTACAGCCCAGCTTGGTTTGGGAAGTAAGTCCAAGATTTAATTTTTGACTTTGTTCAATTTTATATTTTCCGTTTGACGTTGTCAAGAATGTCCGACTTATCACCAAAAGTTATTGATGTGCTTAAATGTGGATTTGTTAACTTCTCTTTGAAGTCTTGCATGCGGGTGACACAAATTCATAGAAATCTATTCATATTTTCACATAAAACTTTTGTTCATGTTCAAAAAGCAAAAGGACTATACGCGACCTTATTTAAAGCGTATGTGTTAACAATAAACTGTATGGATATATAATAGCGAATAGCTAAAAGAGAGTAGTGTTCAAGTATAGAGCGTATGGTGATAATAAAGAAACAGACACGCAAGCAGACCTAAAAGAATGGGCCAGGGCAGTAAGCCGAGAAAGTTTTCTGATAATAACTTGAGTATGCAAACCAAATTTGGTGACTTGAAGATAAGAACCACGCACAACAGAAATATGAATGGTCTCACCAGCAGCACACAGAAGGGCAGAAATTAAACGATTTCCAGGAAAGTGATGCAAACATTTGAAACTTCAAAAACTTGGCACATAAGTTTTTTTTAAATAACTATCACATATTTTTGCAATTTTTGCATGCATTATACAAACTTCTCAGCCTCACTTCTAAGCACCATTTCGCATTATACCGTTTAAATCAATTAGATTCAATTAATTCGAACAATTTAAGTACCGCATATCAACAGTGATATGAGCAACAAAATAGGTATTCATGCACTAACTTTTTCTGACAGCATAGAGTTTAGAACGTTTGCATTATTCATTGCACTTTTTAAGAACTTTCTATGCTAGACTTACCAAAGGTAATATTGAATAATAGGCAGGCACTGATAATTGTTGCTTCAGTTTCAATTTGTTTTTATTATTACTGTTTAAAACTGTGAAGGAAAATGTTGCATAGTGTGAAATGTTAATTATTTTTAGAGCTATATAATTGCGGCCGGTAATCAATATAGAGAGCTTTATTATATGATTTATTCAAAGCATACTTAAGGTGAATTTTAACCTACAAAATATTTACTAATTTCCCTCGAAACCATTTAGTGATCGATTTGATCCGTATTTTCCATGTAATTGGTTTCTCGTTATAAAACCGTTAGCTTTGCTCAAGTAGAATAATTGCGATGCCGAGTGATTTTAAGTGATTTGCATTTGGAGAAATAGATAAGGGTAGTAATGAAGTCGTCAACGACTAGAATAATATGGAATTTAATGCTATTTAAAGTTGTGCAACTTTTGCATAAAAGTTCAGTTTCATTGCGACGTTCCATTATACTTGACACTTTCTAAAAAAACAATTGTGACAACGGACATCAGAAATGGATAAGTTTTTTGTGATACAGTTATGGTTGGTTCTATTGCTAATGTGTGCTAAAAGTGGTCTTTCTCGAGATATCGAACCGAATACATTTGAGCCAAAATTGTTAGAAACAATGAAGATGATTAATCCTAAAATGGAGATTAGAGTAAATTCAACATCTCCTCGAATTGTTTATGATGAAACTGGAGATTTAGCACCTGTCGGAATTTGGAATAGACTAACTACAGCATTACCAATAACTACCACACCATCAAAAACCAGGCCAGGAACAACAACACAAAAAACAACCACACAAAAAACAACCAAAACAACAACCACTACACCAACAACAACCACGCCAGCAACAACCACACCAACTACGACGCCATCAACTACGACTACGCGAACAGCAGCCACAACAACTACAAGCGAACCAACTGCAACCACACCAACCACAACCACATCGACAACAACCACACCAACCAAAACTACATCAACAACAACCACACCAACTACAACCAAACCAACTACAACCACGACAACAAAAACCATACCAACAAATACCATACCAACAACAACTACACCAACAACAACTACACCACCAACAACTACACCAACAACAACCACACCAACAAAAACCACACCAACAACAACCACACCAACAACGGCCACACCAACAACAACCACACCAACAACAACCACACCAACCACAACCACACCAACAACAACCACACCAACCACAACTACGCCAACAACAACCACACCAACCACAACCACACCAACCACAACCACGCCAACAACAACCACACCAACCACAACCACGCCAACAACAACCACACCAACAACAACCACACCAACAACAACCACACCAACAACAACCACAACAACAACAGCCACACCAACAACAACCACACCAACAACAACCACATCAACAACAACCACCCTAGCAACAACCACAACAACAACAACAACCACATCAGCAACAACCACTCCATCTACTGAAGTGAACGAACGAAAATGTTTTTACAGGCCTAACCGAAGAAGTAAGTACACAAGCCACAAGTAAGTAAAATGAAGCTCGAGCCCCACAATCTTATTTGATAATACTAACAAAACCACTTACGAAAATTTGTTTCGATCGATAAATTCAATCGTGTTCAACTTGGTCTTAGTCGCTATTGTAGGTACTACAGAATTAATTAAGACGGTGTTTTTGTATCTTTTGTAACATACTTTTCAAAATATCCTTACTCCTACATCATCTGCGGAGTAAAATATACGTGATCTCAGTGCCAGGATAAAAACAGTGTGAGGTAAATGTGAATGAATATCACTAAGCTGCTGGTAGAACGACAATATCTGATTTCTGGAGTAAGACTGTTTAAAAGCAAACCGATGGTTCAACGTGCCAAAAGTAAACCTGAATTAAACGACCGACTGACCTAGTTTAGGGTTCTTCATCACTTGTTGAAAAATGCTATAAAAGTTCCAAAAAGAGGACCCTACACCAACTCCACAGGTACCGGTTACTCGTCAAGAAACTACTCCATATCATCATCACGACATTCTTTCCGGAACATCTTGCAACCTCTACTATTGGTAGCATAAGAGCACTACTGTAGCATAAGTACTAATGAATAATAAAATGAAAAGTCGAACTCGTTTCCTTTATTTCTACCAATTTATTTTTCAAAAATCCGTATACTAGTATTTCGGCTATCACTTATAGCCTTCTTCAGCGATGTTTCTTCGACTGAGGAAAATAGTCCCTAATCGTCCTATTTGTAGATAAACTTTTAAGTCTCCTTAAGCGTTTCCTTTCCGTCTGGGTATTTCCCCCATCGTCGGTAGGTGAGGCGCTAATTAAATCCTCATTAGCAGCCTCATTAACTGTTTCGTTAATCCTTCTTACCTGGCTCGTTGGTGAGATGTTAATTATCGTGTTATTATGAACTCCGGTTGCCCTTGCGGTACTTCTTCTTATCAATTTAAACAGTGGGGAATATCCGTTTCCCAAATCCCTGTTAAGGAGACACTCCCGTGGAGCCTCGAATATCTCCAAACTTTCCGCTACATCTAGCTTTCTACTATCTCCCACGTTGCTTATCAGTGAGAGGTTTTCCACCGAGATGTTGTGGTCTGCTCCAACCATATGCTCCGCTACTTTAGATTTGAACTCCTTAATGTTTTTCCTCCTTGCTGTTTCTGCTTCCCTCCGATGCTCCTTGAAGCGAGTAAGTGCACTTCGTTTCGTTTGGCCTATATATTTTAGGTCACAATCCCCGCATTGGATCGAGTATATCCCTGCTTTTTCCAATCTTTCTATTGGGTCCTTTGTTGACCCAAGTAGAGTCTTCAGCTGGTTGCTTCTGTTTTGGAATACAACCTCTACGCCCCATTTCTTTAATTTGGGCTTCAAACCCAACGAAATCCGATTATATTCTAACACGACCCTTCTCAGTGGGGGCTTGTCCTCCTTCAGGTTTGTCAAATCTTTAAGTGCCAGGTTCCTCATCCGTTTTCCAATCAGTCCTGTTATCCGTTTGGTGGGGTATCCATTGCTCTCAGCTACTTTCAAAATGTGGGATGTTTCCTTCTTTAATCCCTCGGACGATAACGGTAGGGTCAACATACGATGGATCATGTGGTTGAATGCAGCCATCTTGTGCTGGTACGCATGGTTGGAGTTGTATCTGATGACGCGATTTGTGTCTGTTGGCTTCCTGTACACTTCCAGCTCTAATTGTTTCTCCCTCCTCTTTAGCAATAGATCCAAAAACGGTAGCTGACCATTTGTCTCTGTTTCAAAAGAGAAATCAATATTTCCATGCAAACCATTGATGATTTCCACGGTATTTTCTACTTCTTCTCTTTTTACAACCGCGCAGATGTCGTCCACATATCTCCTCCAAAATTTCGGCATGAGGCCCTTTTCTTCTAGATCCGCTTCTAGCTTAGCCATAAAAATCTCGCTAATAAACGGTGACAGTGGGTTGCCCATCGGAGCTCCTTTCAGCTGCTTGTAATACCCTTCCCTGAATGTAAAATAATTTTCTTCCATACACAATTTCGTTAGCTTGATGTACTGTTTGAATATGTACTAATGAATAGCACGGAAAGAACGCAATTTGCAATACAATTTGCTATATTTCCCCACTGATTGCGAGAAATAGATAGCAATATCCAAGTCCAAGTTGAAAAAAGACAGAACGTACCCCGTCAAGCAACGCTACTACAATCAGATACGTTCCTCATTCCCACTAGGCAATATGCATGTGCTTTGCCAAAGAGGCTATTTTAACGAATGCCGATTTATGCAATATTGATTTTCTTAAAACGTTTTCAGAGTATTGAAATGGTAAGCGATAAGGTAGTTAACGCGGAATACTACTTTCGATACCATTTGGCGAGTACTTTTATGCAATGTGCTTCACACAATTTCATTTGTTGGCAGCGAATGTTCGCTGCGCTTACAGTTTCTTGATGAGATTATACGCATGCCAACATACTCTCACCTATCAGCTAACACGGATATATACATTCTCACCTGTCATTTGAGCGTATGCTTTTCTCACTTTTGAATATGATAAAGTGACCTTATTTTGGTTTTGGTTCTTCTGATGATAAATCCTTCACTCCCTGCTATTCTCTTCCATCAATCAATACCGTTCTTTCCGTGTTATTTATTAGTACTTATGCTATGGAACTACTTGTAGTCGACGTAACGGTATCAGCAACCAAAAATAAACTGAAAGCTCTCTGCCGTGAAATCGATGATTCAAAAGCCCTCGAACTTGATGGAATTCCAGACGTAGCACTTAAAGCTGGAAAGCGATAAAAAGCCAAACATATTCGTCAAAGCATTCCAGCAATGCTTGGACGCAACCCCAAGAAGACTTTCTCTTTTACCTAAAGGCAACAAAGTTTTTGGCAAACCATTATTTTATCAGCCCATTGATGGAGAAAGTTCTGAGTTCGTTTCTGTAACTTACAAATGGAAAATATATCTACTCTAATTCTACAGTTCTCTATTTGACGTCATTTTGACATAATTCTCCATTAGTGACAATAGAGCAAGCAATTTTGGTATTTCTACTTGTCTACCTCTGTGTCAAGTCTTCACATTTCAGTCTTGCACATACATGTCATCATATAGTTCTCAACTGCGCTGTACAAAATCTACCAAACTCAATTTGAGTGACGTCATCAAATAGAGATTTTTCTCCACTCAAGTAACAGAATCGAACCATTCGAGAATGTTATTTGTAATCGATTGTTGCTCATCAAAATTGCTGTCGATTGTTGCTCATTTTTTTCAACGACAAGACGGCTTTTCAAAAGCTCGTACAGCAACTAATGTAATCCAGAGAGTCAAAGCGTTTGCAGCTTAAGCCATTTCTGGTGAGAGATGATAATGAGGAACAAAAGAGTACTGAGCTACAACATAACAGTAGCAACAGTTACTTAATATATGTAAATTGAAGTTCAAGTAAAAATATGGTTTAAGCTCAACTAAGCCAGAAGAGGATGGAAATTATGGATCTACAAGTTGCCTCTTATATCATTAAACCCACGCTATCACTCAAATATCTCGGGTAAAAGACTGAGCTTATATGGTTGTAGAAATGCAGCAAAAACAAAGGCATCTTGTGCTAGAATATTTCTAGAACTCAAAACACCCAGGCGAAAAATATTGTACGTAATACGAGAATAGCTTGAAAATTAAAGTAATTAACTAAGAAAAACAGATCTTTTTATTTTGCAACGTAATATGCTTTTGACTCGGAATACTTAGGCCAGTGATGCTCAAATCTTCTAATGTCTTCAGCTTAGTAAGAATTCGCCAGATTTTATCCAAAGTTATTTCCTTGTTTATTTTAAATTACCATTGCAAAGGAATGGCGATATGTATTAGGCTAAAACTTTGGCAGCTGTCTTGGGCAAGAATATACTTTTGCTAGATGGCATAATTTTTATATTCGCAATAGCATCCAATAGTCAGTTGCTTGACTTTTCAGGCTGCCTTCGTAGTAAACTCATTCATTCTGTACGCTTCCCCAGTCTCTCACCGTAAACTCATCTCGACGGCGGCTGACATCAGTACACAGGTTTAGCGTGCTGAGAACCATCAGTGTTTCACTACAAAATATCTGCAGATGCTCTTTGTGTCACAATCGATATGCCCTTCAATGTTCACTTGGATGAAACGAAATAAATGCATGATCCGATCTGAGACACATAGATCGTCTTATTGTAGCACCACTAGAATAATTTTGGAGTGCCTTCGTTTTAAGGAAATCCACGCAACCACCGAATCGATATATGCTGCAATTTGCAGCGAAATAGAACGAAATAATAGTATTTACCACGATTGTGATAATCAAGCTCAGGAGAATATAATAAGTCAGGGAAGGAGCTGAGCCCTTATAGTGTAAGTTTCTTCTAATCACCTCGCGAAGTAATAATGAAAGGTAGTCTGGCGATGAGAAAGTTGAAAAGGGAGGTGTGATTTAAGTACGGAGATGGCTCTATATATATAATAACTCGGGCTAGTTAACTTTTGTACACGGAGGTGTGTTAAAAAAAATAATAACTAAATGAGACAACAACTTTTGATCAATATTAACACGACTTTATTTCTTTTTGGCGAATTACATTAACGGAGAGATAGAGATCGACTGGGGGCGTATTACGTACGGGATCGTTTTTATCCCTGCGTGAAAACTGCTGACCAATCAAATGTTCGTCTGCGCGATGAAATTTTATAATTGTGGAAAATGCAGTGTAAGATTTTTATTGGCTGCGCGTGTAACTGAAATATGCTAATCTGCTGACCAATCATATGTCTGTCTGCGCGATCAAGTTTTATAATTGTGGAAAATGCAACGTGATATTTTTATTGGCTGCGCGTGTAACGGAATCATGATGATCTGGCTGTGCGTTTTGCATAGCCGTGTGAAATAATTTTTGGAATTTAATGGGATCATCGTACGTAACTGGCTAGAGTACTTATAGAAGTCTTAATCTCCTCACCAGTTGCCCCCGCAAACAAATCTGCAAAATAAACATAAAAACACCTTATCGACATTAGCATACTGCGATATATGGTGAATAAAATCGCTGATAATACAGACAACAGATTCTAGATTGTATTAAAACCCCAAATAACCGCAGCTCAATCGAAAGACGGCACAATTTACAAAAAGTGTTTTCTGTTTTCTTTTCGCCAGTGAATTTTATAGCCTATTCTGTTTGAAACAGTATTTGAGGCAAATCACTTACTAGGTTATTTATGTCTTATTACAAATAAACGTCTCTCCTGATTGTGATCTTTTTAGAATGCAAATCAATGTTAGCTGAGCTCTTCGCACGCCTAATTAGGAGTTCAATTGACATCCTGTTTCGTTCGCGCTGAATCTTATTTCAACGGGAGGTTTTCAAACCTCTCTTTTGGTGTTTCCAGCGATTTTCAATTTTCTCTATATTATATATGTATGTCGACGCGTAATCGTCAATTTTAACAAAATTATATCTAAAACTATAATTTCAAGTTCGGCCTTTCTATAAGGTTTTCATTTGAGATCATAGCTTTTCAGTAAGACGTAAACTTGATTTTTAATTAGGTGAAATTAAACAAGTAATGATCATCCTTTATGACGCTTGACGTCTTTCCGACAGGAGCTTTTTTCGTGATGATCCAAACTTAAATCAATCTAGTGAATAAGTGCGACAATATTTCATGCTGTCAGACAATTTATGTTACTCAGTATAATTTTTCATCAATCAATTTCAATGCACTTTAAGTTTACTGTTTTTTTTCTTGTTTCACAGAGCGAGGCAATTCAACAAAGGTTTCCTGTTCATATTGCTGCAACTTTATGTATCCATACAATGTAAGGTGTATTCCCGTTAAACGTATGTATTGCCATGTATGCTACAGTTTGAAAGGAGGCTTATCAGAGAGGCGCCCTAATAAAAAAAACTATAAAATTTCTGGCCGATATTTTGTAACTCAGTTTCGTAAATTATATCATTGAGCTGCTATGTTGACAATAAAGTTCTCCCACTACAACAACTCGATAGCTTTGGAGTTAAAATTGATAGAGATTTTAGATCATAATTCATATGTATGAGTGCAAAGTGATTCGTTATACAGCCTACATTACCTGTAATTTGGCTCTGCCACTTACATGTTTTGTTCTTTAATACATCGTGTCGTTTTTTGATTTGGTCTTCTACATACAAAAACTTAAAAGCCGTAATAATTGATCGTTATGGAGCTTCTAGGCTTTCGCTTCGATATTGAGTAGAGCAGATGACTTTCATTTAACAGTGGAATAAACTGTTGTTAATTTAGTTGAAGTGGAATACGTCCTCACCTTCTGTTGTCATTTGAATCGAAAGAGCAATAGGAGGAAAGACGATAGAAGTTGAATGTGTTTTGGCATACTCTCGCTGGTTACGTCTGGAAAGTATTTCGCAAAGATGTTGAAGTGCATCTAGCAGCAATCTTGCAGTAACCAGTAGATATTGTACATGAAAGCTGAATGAATAATCTTTCACCTCAGTCAAAGAGCTATTGAAATGTCTAGTGCACCTGAGATAGCCTAATATACAAGACTAAGTCACGCGTTCAAAGGGTTTATTTCAAGTTCAACTACAAGAATAAATATTAATAAAGCGGTAAATTTGCAAAACTAAGCTAACGAAGAATTTGTAGTTGCAAGGGTTTTCGGGATAAGTTGGTTGCGTCAATGTTGACGAAGGAGTTCATGCTAGCATAGAAGGTTGTTTCACAGAAAACCATATTTTTCAGATAAACCGAAATAAATCAATTTGAATGGAAAATTTTTATGACAAATAAATGCCCATATCTTGCCACTATCTAAATATGCCAACGTATTTTTTTAAATATATCATCATAATTTTGAGCTGTCAAATATGCATAATAAGTTACTACGAAAATAAGCTGTTATTACACACTTCCTGGCTTCTGTTTTTTATGAATCTGGTTTATTTTTACTATGTTCTAAGAATCATGAGAAAATTTAGCTTCTTAAAGGATTTTAAAAGAGTATGTGATGAAAACACATCATTGATGAGTACTTGTTATAAGATACTCTCCTCTATCCTGCAAGAGCGGATAGTCCCATACGCTAAAGCCATCATCGGATTTTATCAATGTGGCTTCATTGCAGGCAAATCAACGGTTCATCAGATCTTTACTTTCAGGCAGGCGATGAAAAAATGTCTGGAGTTCAACATTTCTCTGTACCACCTATTTATAGACTTTACGACCGCCTATGATAACATAACCAGGGTAGAACTGTAAAAAGCCATAAGAGAACTCGGCATCCGAAACAAACTGATAAGATTGTGTAGGTTGACCATGACCAATGTAACAAGCCAAGTTAAAATAGCCGGATTGCTATCCACACCGTTCAACATTTTCAACGGGCTCCGACAAGGAGATGGTCTGGCCTGTCTCCTCTTAAACCTGGCGTTGGAGAAAGCAATCCGAGACTCTGGCACTTCAACGAGAGAGGCTATCGGCACCAAGTCCAGCCAAGTACTGGTTTATGCAGATGATATAGACATAATTCGAAGATCAGAAGTAGCTGTACGAGAATCCTTCATTCAGATCCAGCGTGAAGTACATGGTGGCAGCATTTCGAGCAGCATTCAGGGTAGTTGAGCAAGAATTTGAAGTAGTGCTATCCTTCAACTACCTTGGGACAATCGTAGCAGCGGATAATAAGATGAAGGAAGGAATACGCGGGCGGCTGCTCGATGCAAAACAGAGTCAACTACAGTCTGTCAAGTCTCTTCAAATCCCGAAATCTCACCCAAACAACAAAGTGTCTGCTGTACAAGGCTATTGTTCTGACAGTACTCACGTATGGATCCGACATTTGGGTCCTCAGTAAAATACCCTCTGACTTCTAAGCCGCGTACGAGAGGAAATTCTTCCGGAGAATCGTTGGCCCCATAAGAGAAGAAGGGCGATTCCGGAGACGCTCAAACCATGAGTTGTGCACGATCTACCTAAAAGCAGATATAATTACGAAAATATAGCTCGATAGACTCCGATGGGCAGGACACCTAGCTCGAATGAGCGAAGGGATCTTGCGGAAAACCATTTGCGGCAAATTTTACGAACGACGACAGCGCAGGAGACTTTGCCGGCGCTGGAGGGATGGTGTTGACCAGTACATTCGGAGTTTAAAGGCGCCTAATTGGATGACATCGGCTAGCGATCGATACCGATGGAAAATATTGTTAGAGAAGGCTAGTCCCGGATCTATGTTGTAGCACTGATGATGATGATGACGATGTGACTAAACCACAATGAAATTATTCGGGATGAAAGTTCCAAAAAGGTATATAATTGGGATTACTGAGCTGCTACCAGTTTAGACTGAGCTCATGAAGAGCGTTGTTTGAATTCGGATATACTCAAAATCATTCGTACAGCGCGAATTCTATTGTAACATAGCGCAGCATTTATAGACGCAAAACATAGCTCGCAGGATAATAATATCTCACTTGATCATAGCGCATACTCCTATGTACCAATGCGTGGTTAATATGAACGCATACGCTAAGTATTCCATAAATTCTAATTACAGCTAAAACTTCTAATTACACTGCCATACTAGGGCCAAAAGAGAAATTGATATTTGCTTCATGTCGAATCTGTCCACACATTGTAGGATTTTCTGCTTTACTCATAGTGTCGACTCCCATACACATAGTTCCGACACTTATCAAGAATAAAATGAGCTCGAGTAGCCAAAAAGGTATAGCATCGGCTTTAAGAGTTTTGGGTCCCGCTTTTGAATCTAGATTCGGTTCTAAATGAAATTTTGCTTTATTTATTTTGCTATAATACATCGCGTTGCAGCCAAACTGATGAGTCGAATAAGGAAAATGACGTGTAGTTTTGTGATAACATATATCTATTTCGACTAATGGGTGTCTGATCTTAACCTCTTCGTGATGGTTAAAGGCAACAATATTTCGTGAAAGTAAAGTGGGCTAATATAATCAACCTTGTCTCTTCCAAGTAAGGTTGGCGAGACACCGATAATTGCTGCCATAAAAGCTTTACAAAGCGTTCATCACGAACCTAGAAACACAGGTCGACTGGGCGGAACTATAAAGGGGAATGCAGAGAAAAAAACCAAAGGCAAAGAATAGGCGGTAGAATCTACAGGAAGAACATCTAGAGTTAGTCAACTTACCAGGGTAGTCGAGTAAAGGTAGTGCACGTTTTCAACTACTTTAAGTCAATAGTAGCATCTGATATTAATTTGGAGATAAAACTGCGCGGGCGGCTGCCAACAAAACATCTACATGCTTTCAAGGCTCTTCAAATCTCAATATCTTACAAAAACGTCAAATCTACTGGAAAACTCTTTGCTTGAGATTTCATAGCAGCCGACAGCGGGGATGGCCTTGTTCGTGCCGGAATGATGTCTAGAATACCCGGAGCTTAGAATTGCATAATTGTATGACATCGACTCGTGATCAGGACCGGTGGAAAAGCCTGTTGAATGAGTCCAAAACTGGACCCCGGTTATAGTACTAATATATTGTAATAATAGATATATAAATGGTTGTAGTATATGATTTTGCAAGCTATAATACATGTACAGGCTTCCATAGATTTTCTCAAGGTACAAGTAGGAAAACGCGAACCAAGCAGTCAATTAACTGAACTCTAAAAAGTTACTTCACACAAGCCAAGGCTAATAAAAGGCGTGAGGCTAAGCATATAACACGATTAAATTTCAGTTATGAAAATGGAATTCCTACTACGTCTACTGCACAATACAGCAAATGACTAGTATCGGGACAAATTTACGGTGCTTTGTACATATCACTTCTTTTTCCGTAGCTTTCGATCTGTGTTTCTAAAACCGCCAAAACAAATGTTTCCTAAATTCTGAAGGAAAATACAGGAACCAAAAACAGAAGATCAGACTATTGAATATAAATACCCTCTTTTGACTTTACAGACTCAAAAACGACTACAAACTATTCCAAAACGATCAATTTTGTAGGTGAAGGAAGAGTGTTGTTTCTCGTTGGGCACATAGGTATGTTTCTATTAATGAGATTACTATTCCGTAGTAGCACAGCATGCACAACCAGCAGATTTCATTTCAGAAATAAGTTCAGTTAATAATTTTATTTGAATAGATGTACGTGCAGTGAATGAATACGTAGCAGGAATGAAAAGGAAAATAAAGAAATTTGTCTTCATAAAAATTGATTCAAGCTTAATTTTTTCAAATACATTTATCAATTTACGTTTTTTACTTTTATGCAAAATGCAGTGCCTTGCATACTAAGAAATCATTAAATATTGAATAATCAATATTTTAGTGAATATTAAAAAAGTGCAAAATATTCCGGCAGATACAAGACTTTTCACAAATCATACTTCGGACCATATTTTTCTAATTAAGCACTGTTCGGTTCGTGGCGTGCCTAAAAGTAGACACCGTCAGGTTCGCTAGCCTGATACCGGGATTATCAACTGTATCAGCCTTACAATTAACTTTGGTTCTTGGTGAGAGCATCGCAGGGGCTGTGTTTCATAGCCTAAATAAGAGCATGCACATCTAGGGAATAGTCCTCTTGTCACTTGTTACGATGGGTGACCCACAAGTAGTGATAATCGGATATTTCCAGTTCGCATTAAATTACTAGGTCAGCATAAAAAACTACTAGGTCAGCATTAAAAAACATATAAATAGGCAACGATACCAGAGAAGTACATTCACTTGAATGCGAACCGTCAAAAAGAGAACATCAAAATGAAGAAAAACGAAATTAGAAAATAAGTAAAAACGAAAAATTTTAAAAAAATGTCTACCAAAGACATAGACAGCGACAAAGTGGAAACATTAGGAGGCTCTGATTCTCCAGTTTCCACCGTTGCCTACTGGGCCAAGGAGTTTTACCTGGGAAGACCATCCACTGAAGATGAACATCGCGAAGAACGTCCATCTACCAAGAAGGTCTCTGCGCGTTAGGTGCCGAGAATATTAATTAAATCTTGATAGGCAGATCAAGAGAATTTGCTGTTACGTTTCGTGACCGTGGACGGGACCTGGATCCACTATTTGGGTCCACAAACCAAACAGCAATCGATCATCTGGAAGCGCCCTCTTCACCGATGCCGAAGAAATTCAAGATATTGAGCTCGGCAAGGAAGGATATGGCATCTGTTTTTTTCCGGAAGCTGAAGGAATTATTATGGTGGAATATTTGGAAAAGGGAGCCACTATATCAGGCTTTTACTACGCAGACTACCGGTTCACACGGCTGCAGTTGCGATGGCTGCAATTCAAGAGACAGAATTTGAACTGTTTGAACAGCAACCCTAAGAGCCAGATCCAGCTTCCAGTGACTTCTATTTCTTTCCTGGGCTCAAGGAACACCTTCAGGACGAGACGTTTGAAGATGATCGTGAAGAGATGGCCGCTGTTTACGCGTTTTGGGAGAGTAAAGACAAAGGAATTTTTTCTAAGGGTATCCTGGGTTTGGATAAAAATGAGCTTGCTATTTTTTTTAAGTTTAATAACCTTGGTTTACCTTGGTTTACATCTACCAGACCATTGTAGTGTCTTTCAGGCGGAGGTTGCGGCTATTTTACAGGCAATCGACCGGCTTCTATGTAATCGAATATTCGGGGCTAATATTGGCATTTTCACAGATAGCCAGGCGGCTATTAAATCCCTTGCTGGTCCTTGTACAGTTTCCATGATTGTTGCTAAATGCCGTGCATCTCTCAGGGAGATGTCGAGACATTCAGTGGTTCAATTGATTTGGGAACCTGGACATAGGGGTTTTCAGGGCAACTGTGAGGCCGATGAGCTAGCAAGGCTTGGAACCTTGTTACCGGAGGTCTCCTGCTCCCTCTCAATAGGTAGACCGATGTGATCGGTCAAACTGGCCATTAGGCAAAAATATCTCGAGGATGCTAAGACATCCTGGGCAGATGAATCATCCTGTGCAATAGCAAGGCAGTCCTGGGTATCCATGGATGCGCATCGCACCAGGCAGATTTTAGGCTTAACTCGAAGCGCTCTACGCTGCACAGTGGGAGTTCTTACGGGCCATTGCCTCATAGGACGGCATGCACAACGATTGGGAGTGCAGTTTAACGGTTTCTGTCGGAGTTGCGGCTCTGAGGATGAGGAGGAGTCCGTCCTCCACCTCTTGTGTCAGTGGCCGGCGTTGGCAAGGAGAAGGCTGGCGGCAATTGGCGCTCCCTTTCTCTCAAACCTGACCGAGATATCCCTGGTTGATTTAAAAGGGATAACGCGATTTGTCAAGGGAAGCAGATGTTTTCCCGATTTTAGTGAGTAGGAGAGAGTCACTAATTAGTGTGGCATCACAACGGGCCTCTTTTGTGCCTACGTGTGTCGGACGACAGAACTCTGTAGACCGGCAGCCACTTTAACCTAACCTAACCTAATAGTGGTGTTCAAAAAGTAATGAACGACTTAAAACTAATGGTTACTCAAAGTAATGAAAAGTAATCATTACCGGAAAACGAAAGTAACCATTACTTTTTTCACAATCTTTCCTTCGTCGTTCTAAGGCCAAACGACACACAAAATGTATTTCGTTACCGAGTCAACGGGCAGCAATGATATCCAAGCTCGGGGTGATGTAGAGACCGCGGTCTCAACTCTCTACGTATGCAAAGTAATGGTTACTTTTCGTTCCTTTGAGGAATGAAATGAGTAACGATTTGCTGACCATATCGTTACTTGTGAATTCGTGATCGAAAGTAAGGAATGAAATGAGTAACGAGTAACGATCATGAATTCTGACCATTTCGTTACTTTTGAATTCGTGATCGAAAGTAAGGAATGAAATGAGTAACGAGTAACAATAATGAATTCTGACCATTTCGTTACTTGTGAATTCGTGATTGAAAGTAAGGAATGAAATGAGTAACGAGTAACGAGTAACGATAATGAATTCTGACCATTTCGTTACTTGTGAATTCGTGATTGAAAGTAAGGAATGAAATGAGTAACGATAATGAATGATACCATTTCGTTACTTTTGAATTCGTGATCGATTCACAAAGTAAGGAATGAGATGAGTAACGATTTCGATTGCTGGATGTTTGATGGCTTTTGAATTCGTTATCACGAGTATTTCGTACTTGCAAGTGTTTTCGTATCGCGTATTTTTGTATCGAGTATTTTCGTACTGTCGAGTATTTTCGTACTTGGAAGTATTTTATTCAAATATTCAAAAAGTTTTTAGGGTAAAAGTAGCTGAAATTGGACCAAATCGGCCAATTTTGGGTTAGAGTGGTTTGGGACATAACGGGCCAAGACCTATTCCTGTGATACAAAAATTTCGGTTTTGTAGGGGAGTGAGGGGTTTTTTGGCCATAGTTTGGCAAAAACTGCCGTTATGGCGCTTTCGCTGATTGAAAGTGGTTGGGGAGCACAATAGTAATATTTTAAAGGTGAAAAAATGTTGATAGGGAAGAAAAGAAAAGTAGCTGAAATCGGCTAATTTTGGGTTAGAGTGGTTTGGGACATAACGGGCCAAGACCTATTGCTGTGATACAAAAATTTCAGTTTTGTAGGGAAGTAAGGGGTGTTTTGACCATAGTTTGGCAAAAAATGCTTTTGCGGTAGTTTCGAAGATTCGGCAAAATAAAATCCGCCGGAAAACCGTCCGGGAAAACTGAAAGTAGCACTTAAATTGCTAAGGATTAACAGGTCGAGATCCTTTTTGGGTCGTCAGTTGGCTTCTCTGGCTGTGTTGAGGCCATCCTCGTGACTGCAGGTTGCCACGAGGGTAACTCCAACCCCACCGGGGTTGTAAAATTTACGAGACCGCGGGAGGTAAGATGCCCCTGGACTCATGTCCAGCCTTACCGAGGAGGTTGGCCCCCTAGTGGGTGCATGTTTAACAAGCGAAACATTTTTTGTAACACTTCTTAATAAAATTTTCCGCAAACTTCTTGCTTCAGTGAGGCGAAGTGGAGAATCGACTGTTTAAGATTATTCAGGAAAAGTTTGGTATCCATGAAAAGTCATAAAGATGACAACAGGGTTAGTTGGTCCCATCTTACCAAAGCAACATACTTAAACCCGCGTTTCAAAAAGTATGAGTTCGGCGATGAATCAGCTTTGACTGTAGTGAAAGAGAAGGACGAACTGAAGGAAGAAGCTGAACAAACTAACATGCAAGCTTCAGTTGATGTCATTCAAACTTCAAGTAATGATCTTGGGACTGAAGAATCTACAGCCAGTTCAATCCCAAGCACAACAACTAGACCTGATGATTAGATTAGATTGTGGTCTGTATTAGAAACAATAGTTGCATGTGCCAGATCAACCCCAACATTCGGAAGACCCTCATTTAAATATGACAATTCAGTGAAGAGCCCAACAATCGGAGGAATCAAAATCCTCTTAAATAGTGGAAAACAAGGTCACAAACTTATCCAAGATTAGGAAAGTTCGCGAAAAAATATTTAGGAGTACCAGGAACTTCTGTGTGAGAGAATATTTCCAAAAACAGGCCACATAATATCGGACAAGCGAAGTAGACGAAGACCAAAAAATTTGCGGATGATGGTTTATTTTAATTTCGAATAAAATTTTTTTAAATTTTCATTAAGCTTGGTATAAAGTTCCTTCTCTAGTGGTATTTGTCAAGAGCAATTTTTTTATATGTATTCTTAAAAATAAAACTGTTTTCTTACTAATTAATCTTTTTTAAATCTTTTAAGAATGTCATGCTCATAAGAGTACATATTTTCCGTTGTTGTCGTAAGGGTACACATTTTTTTGAGCTGTCCTCGCAGATAGTAGTAATAGTAATGAGTAACGATATAAAAGTAATGATTACTACGATTGAAAGTAATGATTCGTTATCATTACTCAAAAGTAACGAAATTTCCCATCACTATAACCTAACCTAACCTTGGTTTATATTTATTATCATTAGTTTTGGGTCACCCCTCCTAGCTTAAGAGAATCTTTCTTCTTTTCGACGCGGAGTCGTTTTCTAGAATGGTTGCTGCGCCCTATATTACAGAGGATTGGATAGGCCTCTCATCTGATGATCAGCACAAGCTGGCAGGTCGGAGTAGCATGAGCTTGCTCATGGTGGAATAAGTCGACGTTGGCTGACGTTCAGCTCCTGCCCAATGGAAGAGCATCTGCAAAAACTAAATCGGAGGTGCAAATATTAAACAAATAAATGGGTTCTTCCTGTCCGGTTCATGGTGTCAGTGGCTCTAGATATTTACAAACTGTAATGGATTCGCAACTCACCTCTTCATAAACTTATCTCTCTGGTACATGAGGAAAACTTGTTTCAACTCGCGTAAGTTTCATAGCAATCAGACGAACGGTTTAAGAGCCTGAACGGAAAACGCAGACGCATACTGATTTTAATGTATACAGAATATAAGAAATGGCAGCAAAGAAGCATCAAAAATAATCTGTAAAAAGAATAATAATAAATAAAGGAGACAAAAAAAGAAGATATGAATAGAATTAACTAACTGTTAGGTATGTAAACAGAATATCAAAACAGTATCAGGGTAATCAATAAATAAGCTATGAAAGTGATATGCAAGTAACGGGAGCAATAAGTAAGTAAACGAGTAAATATGTTAGAAAGACAGCGGTTAAGTAAATAAATAAGAAAGTAGAGAATCAAGTAAGTCACGAGTAACCGTGAGGAGTAAGAAGTAAATATCAACAATACTAATGTCATCGTTAAGTAGTTTGTTTGATTTTGGAGACAGGTTTTGAAGTTATCTTCATATTTTCCTGGATTTTAAAAACGAGCAATTCTCAGCTAAAAATTTATTTTTGTTAGATTTGTACCTTACCTATATACATTTGAAAATTCAAGACTATGTCAAAGGAAAGCAAAGACTGAATTGACGGTAAATCTGAAATAAAACAAATAAAAAAAAAGAAGACTGAAACATTTTTGGAATAAGATTTATTTTTCTATAAAGACAAGGGAACATATACTTGTTTACTCAAGGATTGTTTGTGCAACGATTGCTGCGAGCAAAGAATATGAGAAACTCCAAATCGCGTCACATAAAATTTGTTCTTTCAAACAATACAAATCATTTCGAAAAGTACAGGCCTTTAAAGAGACTTTGTGTCTTGAATAGATTGAATTTCAATTGATTACTAAAAACGCTGCCTTAAAAACTGTTTTTTTTTCAATTTTTCTGCACAGTTTACAATTTTGTTCGCAAAAGCTCATTGGAGTGCTACGCCATACGTATTGATATATGAATTTTTCAATAGATTCATTTGAAGCCAGCCAGAGTGCTTTTTACTGTTTGACAAGTATATTCGATTCAGCAATGTAAACATGTTTCAGAAAATTAAAACAAAGTGATATATAGAATTGAAACTTGTTTTAAACCTATCGTTCATTTTGCAAACCTCATTCTTTCATTCAACCTCAATCTCAGTTAATATCTCAACTGAAAAAAAAGAAGAAAAATAGATAATCGAACAACATCAAAGTTGTTTTCGACCTTTCATATTTTGTCTTATTTGGAATATGCCAAGTAAGCAAAAGTAATCCATCATACGCTCAATCACAATAAATTCTACACTTCAAGATATGACACCTAAATCCAACACCAACATCATTATTTAATATATTTTTTCCGAAAAAATCCAATTTAATATCCATTATCGTCTCATGCTTTATTCACCCGAAATGGCGCCCGGAGGCTGTTCGTTCCATTTCCTTTCATATCAAAAGCCGTACCGAACAATCATCAAAATCCAGCCGTCATCATTCATATTCATCGCTCCAAACAGAATCTCACCGCTAAGCTGATAAATGTCATTCGAATCCTCCACAACAATACTGTTCGTATCCGCATAGAATCCGTCGTGCGGAATTCGTCATTTCCTTCAAACATATTTCTCCTCCACCGACACCCAGTTGTATGTAAATGAGCCACCATACATGAGACGGTAGCCCTTATACGAAAAACACGTCTACCGAATTACTTTACTTAAAAGCGAGCCAAGGGAAAAATGCTTACCTCGATTTTTCACATCAAATCCTGCTTTATCATATTGCGTTGCGTATGAAGTGAAATAGGCAGCAGGTAGCAGGTATATTCACAGGATTCCGAGATTATCTTCACTACACTCATCCTTTTCGCATTATTTTTCTTTTCTGCTGAAAAAAAGTTTTATCTTAATAAAGAATCCCACCGTAACCTTTACCGATAAAATTGAATTCATTCGAACTGTAGATCCAAGAAAGATTTTTCAGGTCTTTCGTCAATACGAAAACAGCGTGTGGGTAGATGAGAGGTGGACTTTTTCTGTTGATTTTTCATGTTTTCTCGTGTAACAGTTAGTGAAGGCCAATATTTGCTGGGTTATCCCTTGTTTCGGCCATTTGTAAAATGAAACTTGAAAATGTTCATGTTACATACGAAAAAGGTTATAGATTTAAGACTGACCAAAGGTGGTCAAGTAGCCTAATTTAGTTTTTGATTTGTACGAAATTCAGTCCCAGAAGAAATTATTTTGTTGCTCTCCATGGGATTGTATTTGTTTTTGGTTGAGTGAGAATGGAATGTATCCAAAAATATTTTATATGTTGCACATTTAGTGGTATTGAAAAGTATAATAAAGTAAAGCGTCCTCTAATAGCGTTCAAAAATGAAATTTATTTTATTTTCTTGAATTTCCGTCCAATAAAATAAATAACTTTCAATCGAATAGAAAAAACAGAGATAATTACTTAATTTTTTACAATAAAAATCAATATTCCATTCATTGCCCGCACGAAATTCATCCAATCATTCAAATACTTTAATCTGACCACGACGACCTTCTAACACTACCCTTTATTCATTACGAAATGCTCTTTTTGAACTCGTAGCTTTGAAAAAAAATCAGTAAGACTACCGATTCACCTTTTTCTAAGTCACGCCGAATTTTCTTCTTAAGCCTATTTATTTCAATTCAAAAGTTGCGATAAACAAATAATGAGTTTTTTTTGGGAAATTCTTTCCCGTTTCCAGAGAAGGTCGGAAATAAACAAGAAAAAAATCAAAATTTTTTCGTCTTTCGCTACGGATTTGCCGCCAAGGTCTATTTTCGCTACTGTATATTGACCAGATACTGAAAGATTATTGTCGTTTTATATAGGTTTAGGAACTGTTTTGGGTTCGGGTTAAATGAAGTTGAGTTGTTGGGGTATTTTGTGGACTCGTTTGGTTTTCAATATGGAAGAAATACCGTAACTAAATGGGCAATTGAGCTTATTTTTTGTTGCTCGGGGTGAGGAATGAATTGGTTGTGATAAAGTCATTTTCAGGTTCAAATGGTAAGTAAAATGAAAAAAGGATTAACGACTCGCTCACTTTCTGATTTTATTAAATTACATTTTCATTAGTAGACCAATTAAAAAATTGAGGAGTGATGAAGCTGATTTAAGAGCAAATGTTAATAAAATTTTAGGATGTTTGCTATTTAAGCAATTAAAGCTGTAACATTTAGCATTGGAACAGATTCTATTGTTATAAACTTAGGTTAGTTTGATTTTTGTTTCAAATTAATCATTGTTATCAAGTTATTTATTAATTCAATGCAAACAGCTTACATGTGCTATACTGAATAAAATGTATTTAATCTTTTTGTGTATTATTACGTGTTTCTAAAAGGATTTGGTTAGAAAAAAAATGTGGTGTCGAAACTTATAATGCGACTCTAGTAAAGAATATAGCTTATTGTATTTTTGAAAAGCTCAAAACCTTGGGTGAAAAACTGGTGTTGATCTGTGTAACTGTAATTTTGAGAAAATCGATTTTATTTTCTTTGCATTTTCTAAAAGTAGCATATTTCAAAAGCATTCTCTGCAAATTTCAGACGAATCGGACAATTTTTTATGGAGGTAAATAACTTTGAATGAAGTCGTCTCTATTGCATAAAGCGTTTTTCGCATGCTTTAAAAGCATTTTTCTCGAAACTGTGTTTTCGAAGTCGGTGATCACTGTTACTTGAAAACGGCTTTATCGATCAGCATGAAATTTTCCTCACTTATTTGATATGTAATTATCCTCCGGTTGAACGAAGTATTATTCGATTGGACGATATTTTTTTTCTCAATAGCCGAAAATGTGAGCGAAATTTCGGTCGAATACACAATTTTGAATTTCAACAACCGCCATTTTTCGAATTTTTCATTCGGAGCACTATGTTATTAGCTAATAATCCTTTTTACTAACGTTCGAAGAACAAAAAAAATGAATGATGAAAATTTGGTTTAAAAATTTCGATTGGTGCTGCCAGCTATGGTAATTTTTGTGTCTTTGGTTTTGAAAATTCGCTCAGGAAAATAAAACTTTTTGCCCTATAACTTCCAGTGCAGTCGTGAAATCAATACGAGTTTCAAACAATTAATGAAACTTGTCATAAACATTATTCAGGCCAAATTTGGTTGAAAAGCCACGATAGGGCTGCCAGCTATTGTTGGTTTTGTGTTTAATTGCAATATCTTTATTAAGCGGTTTTATCGTAGAATTTTCAAATGGTAATGATATTGTAGTGACAATAAACAGCAAATATTAAGCTTTCGATCATTTGAAAAAACTCGCTGCAGGTAACCCTAAATTTCTTTATACTCCTATAACTTCGAATGTAATTAAACAGCGTGAAGCAGATGCGATATATTCTTGGCTTTGATACTGGCGAAAGGTTGCCAGCACGAGTCGGTTGTGCTACTTTTGTATCAATAAATGCTTACAGTTAGTATTCATACCGGAAACATTTACAATGAAAATAAATAACCGATGTTACAATTCGCAAAGTTCTGCAAATTTTTCGGATCGCAGCCCCAAACACCAACTTCAGTTACAGTGCTGCAGGCACTGAGCATTTTCTTCATTTATGTTATATAAGATGCTGCTTTCAAAATTATGTGAAATAAGCAACTGATAACGAATATAATTAACCCGTGTTTTGCTCTCATAAACGTTGAAATTCATGCCAGTGGTAATATCTGAAACCTTCCACCATATGAGTTATAATGCATTCTTAAGACGAAAGTAAAACGTGGCATTTGAAACAGTTTGGCCGTAATAAGCAGCACATGTGGTGGAATATGCACTCAAAACCTGCACGATTCTTCTACTGTTCTTCGAACATTAGTGTTTCTAGCGGTTCAGGTGCGCTAGAGTTTTTTTTTTATTTCGGATGATCCAGTAAGAAGCTCCAGTGATCACGGCAAAACAATTTAACTTTTTGTCCCCTCGAAAATTTACTCTATTTCGACTAATTTTCAAACTTTTGCCTTAAAAAAATTACAATAGCTTCTACAAATACATTTCTTTCAAGTAAGAAATCATTTGTTATTCATTATTTTAATGTGTGTCTAAAAAAAATCCAGAAAAAAGAGTTTCTTTTTGGACGTCACAAGTGCACCTAACCCCTTAATACGCTTAATTTTCAACATTTAGCGCCTCTTTTAATTGCCTTCCTGCGAATGTAAAAACTATCACTCTTCAGGGTGACAAAATAAATATTGCACTGCCAACAATGTAACTGATGACGAAGAATTCCCTTTATAAACTAAAGTAGTCGCAGGTTTTGCCTTTTTATAGCGTGCAGAGACGTGTATAGACATAAATTACTAGTTCATACAGACCGGAAATGCTCGGTAGCACAGGTTTTGTGAAGAATGTGCCAAAACGTAAGAATTTCCACTGTTTGTTATTTGTAGGGGAAGTTTTGTTTTGTTTTCAAAGCTATAATTCTGTTTTCGAAAGAGGCTAAAAATGCGACTATATATCGAGTAGAGAGAAGTTTTTTTTAACTTAGTTCAATTTGTGTGGAAATTTTAAATTGTTGCATGTTTATACATTCTCAGTTCATATATCTACAAATGCATATTATTTGTTGCACAGTACATTGCATGTATTTAATTGTTTTAGCAATGCGCTGCAACTTTAAACCTTAATACAACTCTAAATTATTGTCGCTAAACGAGTCAGTCTCGTCTTTCATTTTCAGCACAAATTTATGCAGGACAATGAATCTCATGTTAAGAAAATTGCATATTAAACGATTTTAATAACATTTATATTTACCTTTAAGATAGTTACAAGAAACTAAGCAGATAAATTTACCTGAAAAATAAAAAAAAACTGATGTTAATATTTTATTAGCATAATTTAAATTGACATAATTTATCTATTTTATTTTACATGACGCATAAAAATGCATCTTTAGAAAGTATCTCTGGATTTAATATAAATCTGAATATTCAAAAGATTCTCGGTATTAAAGCACTTAAAATCTAATTTACTGAAATATTATTATATTATTACATCGAATACAGTTCATTGTAACCCATTCAATTATAATAGAAAATAAATAACTTCCGCGCCCAATGTGGGTTCGAGCGTCTTTACCACAAAATATTTTCGTTATTTTCATGAAAACTTAATTAAAAATTCCAACTGATTTGAACACTTTTGTTCTTAGTTTATGATCTTGATAGCTTTTCAATACTTTTCATCAACGGAATTAATCACTGTAGCCTAAATAGAAAAATGAAACAATGGCGAAATACTCAACGAAATCATTTCATAATTCAAACTAAAATCAAGCCTCTTAAATAACATATATTGCCTTTACTAAACTAATTGAATCACTTCCATTCGAATGTTTGTATGCTCGTGAGCCACATACCAATTGAATTCTAGGATTCAACAATCCTTCAACTATTCAACGATAAAACGAACCCCAAATCTGTGACCGCACAAACATTCTTCAACACACTTTACAAAAAAATTTTGAGATAAGGGCATACAATGTCCAAACAGTGATTTATATCGCTATGGTGTAGCCAAAAAGTATCCAACGGAAACATTACGAGCGTCTAACATAAAGGAGACCAAAGGAAAAATCAAACGGATACGAATTATAGCTATACTGAGCAAACTCGGGCAAGGAATTAACGGAAAAGAGTTTGGGAATTTCCAAAACATTAGGAAGGTTTTGTAACATATTTTCAAGTATTTTCATTGCATTTATTCTTCTCCGATTTATTTTTCTTTAATTGATTCCCCTAATAAACTCGGTATTACTCATTATTAGTAAACCGAAATTGTTTAATAGGTGGCAAAAGAGAGGTTTCTCAAAACTGCGGGGCACTTATTTCTGGCGGCATCGTAAGAAAATGAGCAAACGGATCCTGTCTCTGACATCAAGGTTTGTGAAGCAAAACAAGGGACCGATTGCGTGTGATTCGAGAAAGAGAAGGAATATACTAATATCAAATCTTGCGGCACAGAATAATCAAATGGACTAACAGATGGCAGAGATCGCGCAAAAAGTGAAGAAGAAGCTTACAGAGCAGAAGAATCGGAACACAGAGCTGATGAAATAAAACTAAGAGCTAGTAAACAGCATGATGATTGCGAGTAACAATTATCTAGCTTAAGTGCGAAAGAAATGCAACGAGATTGACTCAATTTATGAGAATCCTATGCTGCATAACTAAATGGGACCATACTGGAATCTTATCTGAGGGAATCAATGCGTCAGCGGACGTTGACGACATAGCTCCGGCCACTCTACTGGACCCCGCATTTTCAACTTGCATTCTGGGTAGAGATGAATGGGATGAATTAAACTAGCCATTAGGCAAAAATGAATCAAGGACATTTAGGCTGAAGAATCATCCTGAGTTATCACAAGACAGTCCTGGGCTTCCTTACATGAAACAGGTCACTGTAGAATTTAACCCGTAGTGCTCTCCACTTTGTTGCGGCCGAGCTCACGTACTACTACTTCATAGGGCGACACACATAGCAATCAGGCGTAGGGTTAAACGGTTTGCGTCGAAGCTGTGGCTCACTGGATGAGGAGGAGTCTATTTTGCGTCTCATGTGCCAGCATCCGAAGCAAAAGCTCTTTGTACCCCAACCACAGAAATCATCTCCGCCTCCACCGTGCTCCAATCAGGTTCCAAATGCAGAATATATGAATTATCTATTCCCCATCATGCTGGAGCATTTTCAAGTTATGCTGAAGAATATGATCGGAAAAATAGTGCATGTTTTTTGCATTCACACCTGTCACAACTCCCTTTGATATAGGAATGATAGATTCCGCAGTCCCAGTGAGAAGTATGATATTAATCGGCTCCATATTTTCATCTCTAACCTAATCCAGTAACTAACTTAATCCAGAAACAATAGCACATTAAATACACACTCAATCTTTTGAGTTCGGGGCGATTTCTGCATACGAGCCTCCAGGCTCATTTGAGTTCAATCAAGATCTCCCTTAATTTTTTGGCCGAGAGGATTTAATCTTTAAATCAATTTGCGTAAATAGCTACCACCGACTTTGTGATGACGGAAGCGATGACTAACAGAGCAGGGACCATAATAAACCAGTCTGCCACCAAAAAACAGATAAGCTCATACATTGAACTGAGCCCACTCACTTCGTGATATCCAAAAAACACGTGCTTCGTAAAATCTCCAACACAGTATGTGAACCACAAAATTGGATGATCCAACCACAAGCCAGTTCTTTTCTTGATCGAAGATGTCTCCATGGACGATCCTCTCCTATACAAGAGGACAACCAACTGGTACGCTTTTCATAACAGACGGAAGAAAGGGCGATAGCTAAAATCACTCAAAGACGTAAAGGATCTCACTTTTTTCAACTAATTTTCTATCTTTTATCGGAAACTTGATCGAACGTATAATACTATCTCTATGCGAAGCAATGGTCACCACCAAATGCATCATGCCAACGGAACTATTCGGTTTTAAAACCCACCACACCACTGAACTGCTGCCAGTTAGGTTGACTCGACATACTAAAAAGGATTCAATCAAAACAAAAATGGACGCTTCTTGTCACGTTTGACGTTGGTAAAGTATTCGTCAAAGTTTTGCCTGCAGGAAAAAGTTTAACGAGAGTCGTGCCCTGAGGAAAACCATAAAGCCCTTTTTAGACATGAGTTCATGCGTTTTTAGATTTCACGAGTCAACTCAAATCCAGTTTTTTGAAGGCGGAGCTAAGGCGATAAGTGGATGGATTTTACACGCTTATAATGATGTTTTTTTTTGCTCCGTACAAATATATTGGTAACAGATGATTGTATATTTTATCCATATGACTATATATACCTACATATATGTTTGTGTCTAGATATTCATATGCATTCAAATTTTTTCCTAACAGTCATGCACGAAAGGATGCAAAAACAAATATTATCCATATCATCATATAATAAAATAATCATCCACAAAACATATATTTAAATGATCATCAACGAATCATCCACACATGCCACTGAGCGAAAGAAATCATTATAAAATCTATTGTACATGAATCAGCATACTCCACCTCCTTCGCTTTAGACCCGCCTTTATAAACAAAATCGAATTGACTCGTGTAAGTAAAACGCGCTATATCGCATGGACTCATGTCTAAAAAGGGCTTAATAGCCCTCTGATACCTCAGAGACGATGACTTACACGGAGACCTAGAAATAAAATCTATAAAGCGCTATTCAGACATGCATCCACGCGTCCATGCGATCTAGCGTGTTTTGCTTACACGAGTCAATTCGATTTTGTCTATATAGGCGGGTCTAAAGCGAAGGAGGTGGAGTATGTTGATTCATGTACAATAGATTATAAAATGATTTCTTTCGCTCAGTGGCATGTGTGGATGATTCGTTGGTGATCACTTAAATATATGTTTTGTGGATGATTATTTTATTATATGATGATGTGGATAATATATATTTTGCATCTTTACGTGCATGACTGTTACGAAAAAAATTGAATGCATATGAATATCTAGACACAAACATATATATGTAGGTATATATAGTCATATGGATAAAATATACAATCTTTTGTTACCAATATATTTGTACGGAGCAAAAAAAAACATCATTATAAGCGTGTGAAATCCATCCACTTATCGCCTTAGCCCCGCCTTCAAAAAACTGGATTTGAGTTGACTTGACTCGTGTAATCTAAAAACGCATGGATGCGTGGACGCATGGACGCGTGGACGCATGGACGCATATCTGAAAAGCGCTTAAATAGGATACGAAATAAATACAGCTAATGGCAAAAATAGCCATACACTACGAGACAAAAGGATAGGGTACTGTACAAAATACGCAGAATTGTAAAAATTATCGCATGTATGAGCAATCCGTTTACGCTTACATTATGTGTACATATTAAAAGAGGTATAGACACCGAGTGGATTTAATTGCTCTCAAGTACCGTTATTTTTCCAGGAAAATGTTATTTCTGAGTCGGACAGAATGACTAGAGTAACAGTAATTAAAATTGGAGGCGGAGAAATAAGAAATAAAATGTCTATGAAATTAAGCAATTTAAAAGCCTGATCTTTGATGAGCGCTGATCTTTAACCTCATAAGTGAAATCAAAATAAGCAGCTGGCTTATAATTACTCAGGACTGCTTCATAAATGTTAAGCCTCATACACTGAACAAATAACAGACTAACAAAGAATTTTTCAACAATTTTTTGATTAAAATCGTCCAATCGATAGAAATTTACACACATTATCCTGTAGTTGCATATAACCTAAGGTATATGTAAGTCCGGGAAACCCCCCTTCAACTTTGAAGGATATATCTGCCAGCATGCCATCTGGTATATTAATGATAGACAAGTGTCCGTAAACATCAGATAGCCCTATATATGCACTTTCTCTCCTAGCATTGATGCCATTGCAGTATCGTATACTCGATATGTTTGCGCAGGCAGCGAGTTTATGATTTCGAGGCTCAGATTTAATCCATTGACTACCGAAAACTGCCTCGAGTCTGGTTGGAGAAAAACTTTTCGCTGTTTACAGGATACGTACGGCTTCCAGTATTCTGTCGAGGAATTCCTTTGTTTCGATTAGGGCTAGAGAAAGAAGCAGGGGGTATGGAGCATCCTATGTTGAATTCAATCGGAAAGTGAATAGTATGTATAGATATTCGCAATAGTTGATATCCAGGATTTGATGGTAGAACGGATACGCCACCGTTTCGAGAAGAATGCATTTCCATAGGTAATAAGTTGTATGTATATGCCAGTAGACTTTTGGATAAATAAACATTGGCAGATAAATGTTATTCACTTTCACGCGAGACAGGAAAAACCACACTGAATAACGATGCAACTTTTCGAATACAAAGTGTATATGTGTATTGATTTGTACTATTGCATTTTCCTGGCATACATTAAAAGGAGCGAAATGATATGATAAAGAATTTAGGGAATGCACTAAAAAGTCTGATCATATAATCTGTTTAACCGAAACATGGTTAACAGTACATATTTACGATAACGAGCTGTTCCCGTTTCATACAGTCTTCCGCCGTGATCGTGATCGAGCTACATTAGGTAAAAGCGATGGCGGTAGTGTGTTAGTTGCAGTTCACGGGTCTCTTCAAGGAACACTCTGTTTGGATTTCTCTCTTTCTCCTCCTATTGAATGTATTGCTGTGCGCGTGACCCTTGCTCCCGCAAAAGTTCTCATTGTTTTTTTCAGTATATGTTCCTTGTAATTCCTCAGTTGCGGTTTAGAGTAAATTTTTTGATGAGCTATCCACCTACCTCATTAGCTTTCTATCTGGCTTATCTTCGATATGTGGTGATTTCAACTTACCGAACCTGGTATGAAATCATAACTTTTCTTCCAGAATCATCCAGCAATATTTCCTTGATAGCCTCATCCTTTCTATGTTTGTCTTCACTCTTCCAATGAAACTGTGTTCCTAATATAAATAACAAAATAGTAGACTTCGTTCTTTCTAATATTCCCTCTCATAATATCAGTGGTCATAATGCCTCATTCCCCTATGTCTAAGCTGACTTACATCATCCTCCTCTCTAAGTCGCACTTCATGTTGTTCCTCAGACCTTTCGAGCTCCTTCTCGAGCCATGCGCTGTAACTTCCATAAAGCTGACTTCCTTAGTATGATGACTGAAATGAACTCGGTTAACTGGTTCTCCTTTTCTCGCGGCCTCATTGTCAATGAGTTTGTCATAAAATGCCACAACTTCCTATCCAACCTTATCTACCGGTTCACTCCTTCCAGACGTCGTCGCAAATCGAATGACGCTCCTTGCTTTCGTCGTGATGTGGCGTCTGCCCTGAAAGCTAAAGATGTCGCTCGAGCTAGATTTAGACATACAAGCTCTCATGATGACTTCCTCGAATTTTCAAAGCGCCGTCAGTCAAGCTATCCGAGATTACTTTTCCAGGATTGAGTCCTCTATCTGCTCTATTCATCAAAAACCTTTTTGGTCTTATGTCCGTTCCCTCAAAAATTCCCATCGTTTTTCCGATTCCATGTGCTTCAATAACGCTACTGCATCTAATCCACGTGAAATTTCCGACCTCTTCGCAAAATATTTTTATTCCTTCTTTGCTCAACATAATCATATCTTGCCTTGTGAAATTCCCTATGCTGCTTCATCTTCCCTATCTCCCATTTACACCAATCCTCTTGAAATTGATTCCTTACTCGAGTGTCTTGATGTCAATGTCAGTTGTGGTTCTGATGGTATCCCTAACCTGTGGGCCAAATCACTATCATCGTCCTTATGTGTTCCTTTGTCTATTATATTTAACCTCAGCCTCTCCTGCGGCTCCTTCTCCGCCAGTTGGAAATCTGTTTATATATCCCCATCCACAAGTCTGGAGACCCAAGCTTGGTGTGTAATTTGATCCAAAGCTCAAATTTGACCTGCACATTGCCTATATAACCGCCAAAGCCTCTCGTCTGTCCGGTTTCATTCTTAGATGCTTTCCATATGTTTTTTTCACCTGTTCGTAGCATCCTAGAGTATTTTTGTCAAGTGTGGTCTCCCCGTTATAAATATCGCAATGAGGCAGTGGAATACGTTCAGCGTAGGTTAACTCGCCACTGTTGTTTAAATTGAACATCCCTTCCTGTGGTTATAGTGATCGTCTTTCCTTATTCCCGACGAATGTTCCTTGACGAGTGCTTGCTTTTCAAGCTACTCCATTGCACAATGCTCTTTGATCTTGGTTATATGCTATGTATTCGTAACGTGAATCGATCAGATATATCTCAATTAATGTTCTCTCTTCCCTTCGCGCGATTCGAAGTTTATTTTGACTCGCTGCTAGTGCGAATCTCCAGGAAGCACAACGATTTTCAGCTTGATACTTTTCCGCTAACGGTTTCTCAACTTAAGTCGCAAATTAAAGATTTAATTCTTAAAGCTCCTTATAATATTTGATTTTTTTTTCATTTTTTTACCGTTTTAGCACTTTAAAAATTTTTGTTTGACATTATCTAATTTTTCTATTTTTGTAATTGATAGACATACAAGCTACAAGCTACAAGTAATTAAATAAATAAATTAATAATAAATTGCAATAGTGAAAGCACTACATTACAATATTAACGGCTGGATATTTTTATTACATATTTATGTGAGTTTTTTAGACGCTAAAACTAACTTCAGTTTAAACAGACCTTAAAGCAAGAATTTTTAGTAAAACTACTGATATGTAGGCGGATCAAATCATTAGGCACACACTTAAGTGTTTTGAACCGTGAACCAGTAAACTTGAGTAGTGTTTTAGTGAAAAATTGATTGTTCGCAAAGACGAATGGTTTAATGGGCGAGAAAAATCATATGTAAAATAGAGAATTTGGAAAAATAAAAGCATTCAAGGAAAATTAAAATCAACCTATGCTAAAGTAATTTATTTATTTCATACTAAAGCAATGCGTATTAACAACAAATAACATCACATTAAGCTAAATTGAACTAATCCCAACTCATCTTAATCTAAATTAAGTTGTACTACATATCGCAAGACTTTTGCCCGTTTGTTAAATTGGGGAAAGAGGTTTTTGATTGTTTTTTGGATATTATTAGGTAGGCTGAAGTTTACGACAGCTTCAACGTTGATCAAGCTTATAATAACGTCAGAAACGAAACAAGAGCAAGATACTGTCCTTTTTGAAGATAATGCTGTAAGATTTAGAAGACTAAGTCTGTATGCATATGATGGTAGGCTTTCAAAATCGTGTGGATTATATAAACCTCTCAATGCAAAAAGCAAAAATAGGTTTTTGATAGATTCGAATCTATCGCTATAAATAACAATACTAGGATTGCAGACAATGCAGGTATACTCAAGTAACGGACGATCTAAGGTAGTGTACAGAGATTTTGTCACCAATATGTTCTTGAACTCCTTTGCACGCCTCTTCATGAATTTCAGCTGCTTGTTAGCTTTACTTAAGACTTGATCATACTGTAGATGGAAACACAGTTTTTTGTGTAACATGACACCAAGATCCGTGACAATATCTACCTTATTATTGAGGTGGTAGTTCATATTCAAAGTAGTCGCTTTGCGCGAAAAACTTATAGCGTGGCATTTGTTGACGTTAATAGATTGTTTGTTCTGTCCACACCATTTCTCAAGAAATAATAGTTTGGACTGAAGGAACTCCGTATCAGATTTCAATTGGATGATGTCATGGATCTTCACATCATCCACATACAAGTGGTGCGGAATGTTGGTAATAACCTCTGATACGGAGTTCCTTACGTACGTTACGCTCGAAGAAACGACGATATTTTTCGATAACAAGCCTCGAAGTTTTATGTACTAATTTCAATATCGCAGGAATGCAACCATCCATAGGAATGCAACCAGTTTACCGAACCAAGACCGAACTTCTGTGATTTGAATTTTAGAATGTCATGATCGACGCTCTGCTGTTAGTATAAATGGTATCAGTTTGGTGTTTGTTCTCTTTCCATATTGCAGAGAATATGTGAGGTTGATACCATGAGAGTGGTATTAGTTGACCTGCTTTTTCTGAAACCATGTTGTTGTTCGTTCAGGAGAGATTATATTAGTGTTGTAGGTTTGTATTAGAAGATTTTTTCAAACACTTTCGGTGTAGCTGATAATATGGGCGCTAATCCTGTAATTTTCAATCGAGCGTTTGCTACCACTTTTGAAAATTTGAGTTAGATAGGAAGTTTTCAAGTAGGAAATGCACCGCATGACAGTGATTTGCTGAAAATTATATGGAAGGACGAGGCAACCAATGCTATGAGGATGCTTGGTAAAAGTAGGTCAGATCTCGGGCCCTTGTTCACGATGAGTTCCTCTATGGCTTTGATAATGCTATATCTTGTCAATTCAACTTCGTCCACAGTGAAAAGCTGAGGAGTTTGGAAGAGTGGCGCAGGAGGTGAGGAAGTGGACACACAAAAAACTTCGTGATAATGGTCGGCGAAAAGATCACAGATTTCCTGGGTGTTCGACGTAACGAGATTTTTTTATACATTGACGCAGGATAACCGAAAGCATATCGCTTGGTGTTTACGAAATTGAAGAATTTTTTTGAGTCGTGAATTATATTTTCGCCAGTTATAAGAAAGTGGTTATTATAAGTTTCGGGGGATTTCGCTTAAAATTCTAGTGTTATATTTTTATATATGTATGTCCTTGATATAATCGCTGACATTGTTGTTGGTTTTTATTAATTAATATAGTTTATTTCTTTGGTTTCATAAGTACCTCAATGTGGTATCAATCCATGACTCCGCAAGTTTGGTTTTTTTTTCTTTATTTTCGGAACGTACCTTTGAACGGCTTCGAGAATCAGCTGATGAGATAAAGCAACTGCTTCGTCCAATTTAGGTACTAGTTTTCTTGGTTGGTGCTCAAAAGTCTGCTTATTGGCAAATTGTAAAATTTCAAGCTTTTCTATAGATCTAGTTTGTGTAACTGCTCTACTTCGTTTTTCTCAATGTCGTTCCATATGATGTTGTTTACTTCTTTTACGTGCGTGCGTTTAAAAACCGATATGTCATTGACTAGCAAGGTATATGGCCTTTTTTTATATTTTTAACATGTGCCAACATCTATTTAAACAACTGTTTTAAAGCACTAAGATGTTTTTGTAGTATCAAGCAACCATCCTGTAACTCGATCACTCAGAGCACGAAGAAGACGTAAGGAAAACGCATGAGAGAAAGGAGATCATTAACGAATAGGGGAAAAAAAGAGAGCCAAGAAAATACCTACGCGGAACTCTTGATAAATGATACAAGGGACTTGAAGAATATGAATTAAGAGTTACGATACAGGTATTTCATGGTTTTCTTGGTTATTGTGTGATATGTTGCTTCAAAGTTGCATTGGCTTTGAAAATGCAGATGGCATTGGCGGCATGTTTTCATGCATTTCACATCGATTTAATATGTAATTTTTTTTTGTGGAGCTAAAAAGTGACATTTGATGTGAATAAACTTTTGAAGTTGAAAATTGAATTGCGCAAATGTCTTTTCCATAACAAAGTCGATCGAAAATTGAAATTCTTGACACTTTATCTGTCAGAAACCAGCAGAGTGTCTGCTTTCTTCCATTGTCAAAGTTTCTACTCCGAAGAATGACCAGATAAAGGAAACTTGTCAAAATTTATCTTGAAGATTAAGTCAGTGCCAGCCTCTCAAGCGTTTTTCTTAACATAAAAGCAACCCAGTGATTGAGTTAAAGCTTTTACAGTTAAAGATTGCCAAACTGTGGAGTATCATTCAGTTTTTTGAGACAGTGAGTAAATGTAAAATGTGGAATAAGGTTCGTGGGAGAAATAGAATTAGGTCTGCAAAGAAAGCGACAGTTAAAGAAAGAGAGAAATTCCGCAAAGAATATTTCCTAAACTAATAGAGAAAGGACATAAATTATAACAATGACTGGGGTTTGGAAAGATGTCACAGAAATACGTACAAAATTACATTGAACAGGAAGACACAAGAGGGAATCACGGCAAACTTTTTCTTTAAGTGCTTTGTCAACTCCAATGAGAAGGTCTTCTAATCTGATTTACTAAAGAGAAACCAATTCCGGTTTTTACGAAGGACACTTTACTGAGGTAAAATTTCAGTTAGGTTTTTGCTAAACAGATGAAATCGTCCAAAGCTAAGTTAGATGAAAGTCTGAATTCGGTAGTAGTCTTCAACTACAGTCATGTTGAAAGTATACGCTTAGCCATGAAAGCTCTCCGCTCCTCTTAAAAGTAAAAACCTCCGAAATATTCGAGCGAACTCTTTTACAAAAACGCCAGGAATCGCTAAGTATTTTCTAGACAGTTTGTTGACGACAGTAGAAACAAGAATACGGAACGATGCTACCTACTGATTCAGCAAGTTTTCAAATACCAACTTTTTGCGGTGGAAAAACTTTGCAGTGTGTCCAAGTTTAGCTACTACAAATTGTTTAATCGTATTGACTAAGAAGTTGTATTCAAAGAGAGAAACGAATGCATTTGTCTTTAAAATACATCCCATTGAAGAGGGAATATTTTTCGTACCGGAAATACTCCCGAAACACCTTCTTCCGCTCCGAGGAGATATTTTTCTAACAGCCGAATTTCAAAGAATCATAATGGTGGCTTTCTTGCAAATAAAGCTTCGGTATCAAAAGCTACGACTAACTGATATTCATCTATTCTCGCTACCGAAACCCATTTTGCAATCTTTCTTGCTAGTGCGTTCTTAATAGTGACTGTTTCTCTCACTTTTTTCCCTTTTTTGTGAATTTTCGCAAGAATAATGTGCTAAACCTGTGTTTATTGATTTTACTAGCAGCGTCTCAAGATTCTCTTAAGATCCTCTCTACGCGATTAATTAAGTCCGGCTTCAGCTAATATTAATATCCGTTATTGAAGCATATCCATCTTATTTATTATAACCATGGCGTTATTCTTTTCTACTCTTTGAACATCGCTCTATGGCTGTGTTCCTCCGCTTTCTGTCTTCTTTGCTAATGAGTCTAGCAACATAACCTCTGATGTACGCACAATTCGATTTAGGTTCCCGTAAATATATTCGTAGAGTTCGTCATTCTTTCATAGACAGGTTTCCCGGCTTTTTGCAGTCTATTCTTGGATTTCCTTCAATGAGGTTCTTTTCAGCTATCGTACTTGTAACATGCAGAAATTTCTTCCCAAAATCTCTGCACGGCTAATTTCATCGCGCACTGTCGTGCCCTTGAAATTAGCCAGAATTATTCTCATTCGGACTAGCGGTATCTTGTTTTTCAATTTGAAAAACAAGACACTGCAAGTCCGATTTGTCATTGACGGGCATGAGGCGATACGAATGCAAGAACCGGTAACGGTATTTTGTTTTCGTGTCGCAGATCAAGCCAGCATGCGAGACAGTCGGAATTGAGTCGTAGCGGTGAAAAGTCTTGGCTCGGTCGTGGTGGCGATAGCCGTTGGTTGGTCGGGCGGGTTGGCTTTAAAGCCTTGCACGTTCAGTTTAAGTGCCGTCATCAATATTGGGACGTTATCGAAGTGCTGCGCGAATTAGGGACCTCTTTGATGGAGTGCAGTACGAAACGCGTGGAAGGCGATATAAAATTGGTTTGGTTGGCAAGCTTGTGGTAGAAGCGCGAGGAACACGTGATCGCGAATTTAACAAAGGCCGAGTCGCGAATGGCAGATTCGGAATCGGAAAAAGAAAGTGACTGGAAATGCAAGGTGTCGGAGTGATTTCATGCATCGAAGTGAAGTGTGTAGGAGCCCTTTTGTTTGGTTACGACTCAGAAGTTTTTCCGATGTTGCATCGCGTGTTCGGTAGACCTTTGGCACGCAAATTTTCATCCAATTTGTTCCAACCCTTTCCCCCCCCCCCCCCAAGTGATCAAACGATCGTGAAATAGTCGCAGGCGTAGATTCACAGGCGAACTGTTATAGTGAAAGAAACGGAGAAGTTTGAATTAGTTTAAATACAATTTCCCAATTGAAATTTATGTGGTGAACTGAGTGTGATATTGCCACACGTGGCTATAGCAGACATTATTTGGTTTTCAAAAATTGCAATTGGCCACAGTATTGGCTGAATACGATTTTTAGTGAATTCAATTTTCACAGCTCTATTATTCAAAAGAGTTGTCAATTTCGATTGCTAAGAGTGAAGAAACGAGGAAAACGTTCAAATAATAGATACGTTGATGAGCTATTTGTGAATTTATTCCCAAGGACAGTGATAAGCAGTCGACTGCCTGAAACTTAAACTTAAATATTTGACAGCCTAATGGAAACTTCGTTTAATTTCGGTGTACCTGGAGTTTGGGTATTTGCTGCTGGGTGGTTGGCGTTCGTTGTGATGCATCTATATGTTCATAACCGTATATTATAAACCGGCACATCTAAACAGGTATTTCGACAAAACACAGTTTAGCATCTACTTCCAGGTAGGGTACGCCACGTCAAGGGAATTTGAATGAGAAAGATATGTGCCCTCGATGCGGGAGGCATCCACATTAGAATTGTGCCCGATAGCAAGGCTGTAGTTTGCAGTCAGCTTCCAGCTGTTCCACGTCGACCAGGTCCCAATATGATGTCCGTCATTCGCTTGACAAGACGGACAAGGAACCGAGATCTTTATGATAACCTCCACACCGCACTATCATGGCGTCACATTATCTTGGTTTTGGTGGCAACTACTTACGATATGGCTAGCAGGAACTCTGTCCTCGAATTATTTGCAACCACACGGAATTTCATTCACCATTATGTCGCATTGTCGTTCGGTACTATGTACACTTTTGCTAAGGAGAGGCTATAAACTATGTGTAACCATTGATATATTGCGTTATCGATGACACATTTTACAACAAAACGAATATCGAATTTTGATAAGCAATCATATGTGCGTAAAATCGTAAGCCCTATGGTCCTTCGGTACGTAAATTATAAACGAGCGGTTAGGAATTATCGCAATGATGAGACGTCGTATGTTGAAGCTAAGTCAGATCGGACAACGGTTTTATTCAGTATAAGATTTCTTGGTGAAGATGACATAGTTTTAGGAAAAGTTTGCCAATATTTGTTTAAACGCCGAATGTCGATTAATTAGCTCATTCTTTGTAAAGCACATTACATGGCTGCAAGCTTCCAGCAATTAACATAAGGTTAATTTATAATCTTTAACAATCGCGTTCGCTTGGTGTTTCAAAGTACCTTCATGGAACTTTAGACAGGAACCCTTTCAGTCCAGGAGATTTGTTTTGTTAAGACTCGACCTACCTCTGATTATGGTTCTTGGTCAAGTCAGATATAAGATTACAACGTGATACGTTCTTTTTTTTTGTGACTATGCTCCTTTCTTAACAAGTCTGCGCGACATGATTATGTTAAAAACCGCACAAATATCTTTTTTTTTCTTTTGCTGGTTCCTTTAGTTAGCAGTCATGCAATGTATACTTACCCACATTCGACACGATAACATTGTAGTTCTCCATTTCCTTATTTGCGAGACTATCTTTGAAACACTTAATTACAACCGGAAGGGCTCAATGCCACTAATTCAACGAACAATATGATTATCTTAATAGTCCCAAGGAAACATTGATTTCGAATGTAGTTACATATTTCGTTACTTATTTAACGTAGTCTTGCAAATAATTTTGCGTTATTTTCTTTTGCACATTAACAAAAAAAAAAAAAAAAAAAAAAGAGAAAAGAAAAACATTACAGCTGAGGAATTATAAATGCCATTTTTGCTTCATCACCTATTTTAGTTGAAAGATGTATAGATTGATTCTCTATGCGTAGTGTGGATGCAAGGCAATACAACGGTATATTTTCTTTAAACATATGACCCCATTGAAGGTCGGTAATGCTAAAGGTGGCGCCACAATTAGTCTGTTAAGCAGGAATCTAAACAGTTATTAAAACCAGAAGGAATTTTGAGTTAGTCATTGATGCCTTGAAGTAAAGGAGGCAGTTTTAGTTCTTCGATACTTGCATCATACAACTCGCTCTTTAAAAATTGCTTGTAAATGCGAATTGTTATTTTCTTTGTATGAAATCGATAATATAATGAATTGTAGTTAACTTAACCACGAGTCCTTCTTATTGGGCGAAAGCCCGGGAAGTTCATTCTTCTTTTCAGGGTCTGCGCGTGGCCTGGCTGGCCAATGATGAAATAGTTCCGTGATTTTTTTTCGGTATTTTTCAGCTTTGCTTTAAAGGGAGGGATACTGGCCCAAACATAGATAGTTTCAGTATTTTTGGTTAGATTTTGAATTTTGATATGGGGCCAGTATCAGTGGGTGGAGGACCCCAGACCATCGGGGTCGGGGCTCCACTACCATCGGGGGCCCGGGGCTGTCTGCCTCACCCGGGTTCCTTGTAAAGGAGAGGTAGCGCTTTTCCCTATTTTTCCCTTTTGTAGATTTTCAATTGTCTGGCTCCGTGCGTTGTCACGAGCACTGGGTCTGCTTAGTCAGCCCATGTGCAGAGCCTGGGTGGTTTCCTTTACGGAGCTATGCCCCCTTTTGGTCCCTGGGTATTTTACATACCAGTTTGCGGCTACAATTCATGACGGATGAATATACGTAGCATCCCGTTTTCTTTGAGAGCAAACCATCCCCATTTTTTTATGAACCCACCCCAGCCGCAGCGAGCTAGCAAAGCGGCACCCCAGCATCCGTCGGGGTTGGTTAAAGGGTGCTCCGCTAATGCGGACAAGGGGCCTTCACGGCCATTTCTAGGGCACCCTGCTCTCGGGGCAATTCTTTTTTTGTTTTGCCTCTTGAATGGCAGTAGCCATTCCACTTATTGACCTTAGCACTCTTGGTTCTGGACTTCGGTCTGGTTCTAAGTTGTGCTAAGGCCACTTCCCACCAGCATAAACCGCTACAAATGGCGCCCAACGTGGGGCCCGAAACTTGTTTTTGGGCAACCCACACCAAAGTGAGAAAAACTTATGAGTTTCGACTCATACTCCCCTTAAGACTTTACGTCTTCAATCCTTATACTTCCATTCTCACTAGCAGGTCTTAGAATCGCCTCCTTTGCGATTCCATATGACTTCGTTCGAGAGAACAAAACCCTTTTATTAAGACCTGCATTGCTCGCTCTTCCTTACTAGCCGCAAACATCCTTCCCAATCCTTTCCTGTTAAAATCATTTCCTTTTAGCTTACCTTTTGGGCAGCTTCCTGTTGTGTTGTTTTTTTTAGTTTTTTGACTCTGGGTGCAACCTGGAGGTTGGCCGCGGATAACAGGTTGTGGTGGTTTACCGCCGCTCCTGTCCCGGTCAACCGAAGGGTCCCTGCCCCACTTTATGTTGGGAAGCTGTCCCAAATTTTTATATCCTTGCTGTCTTGATCCAGCTTCGGCTTTTGGCTTGGGTTTGGTTCAAGCTGTAGTGGATTACGTGGGGTTGGCGTGGTGCCACCTACACGTCCCTGCAGCTTGGCCTAACTGGAACCATTTGCTGAGGTTGAGTCAAGCAGCAACATAGTAGTTTTGGTCCCTTGCTCCTCTCTTTTCGAGGAATTTCGGGTGAGAGTACAGTCCCCTCATACTGGGCGATTCCCCTTTTGGAATCGACCCAATTAAATTACTGAACTTAAATACTGATCACACTAAAACACTTTTCACACTTGAACATTTTTCTCACCAAAACATTTTTAATACGTAAACACTTCTCATACTTAAACATTTTGTAATTAAAATTTCAATTTCCTGCGATTTTTGAAGTCAAAAGCCAGCCAGCCAGCGGACCTGAATTGGGGAGGGACGGATCGGGTTCCGTCTAGTAAGAAGGCCATCTCTTGAAAATTATAATTATATTTTTTTTGATTCAACTTTGGAAGTTTACAACTTTAGAAAATTTTTTCTAAACTTTTTGGAAGTTATATATTTTTTCTCATTAACTCTAGCATTTGGCTTTAAAATCTTTATACTAGTTGAGAGTTAGTCACACCACTGGTGTGCATCCACTTATTTTGAATTTGGCACTTTGGCCTATTAGTTGTTAAGATTCTTTGATAAAATTAGACACAAATTTTTTTGTGCATTTGGTTGCGGACTGAATTCCCCGCCAACCAACTTTAGATTAAGCGAATTAATTCGTTAGTCACGAGTATCGTGCATTTTCTTTGAATTTTCATCACTTGCCAATTATTTTCACAGATTGGACATGCCATTGCATCACAGTAGTGAGGATCTGTCTGGCACCACAGTGGAGGCTCAGTGCTCCATATGCCAGCAGTCATTCGCTGCTGCCCAGGTTACGTACACCACAAAATGTGGTCATACATTTCATGAAACGTGCCTGGAGCAATGGCTTCGGAATCATACAGATTGCCCGCTGTGCCGTGGACCACTGAGTCTCCCCTTAGGAGCCAGACAGGCCCCCACTGCTGCAGCATCTATGCCACGAGGGGCTCGGCCCAAAACACAACGGCCGGGAGTAAGAACCCGAGGCATGAGAAATGATGATTTGGAAATCAGGGACTTCGATTTGCAGGCCGAGTCGGGGGCGGAAGGTTTAGTTCAGCCACCTGGCCCGTCATCAAAAGCGTCCCCAATATCAGATGTGACGTCAGAAGCCGCAGGAGCGCGCTCTATAGTGCCCCAAGATTTAAGCGGACTTCAGCAACAGATTAATGAATTGCAGAACGGCATGCGTGTGATGCTGGAGCGCATGGCCCAATTGAACCTTCCGTCCCGGACTCGGAATGTAGAGTCGCCAAGACTGAACCCTCGCGCACAATCATTTGTTCCAGTGCCGCGATCCTACTCACCTCGCACCCCTCGTGGTAATACTGTCCAGTTCCACCACGATAAGGTGGCTAGCATCATTGGTGGGTGGGGACTAAAATTCTCGGGTCGTGAATCCTCCATGCCCGTGGAAGTCTTTATTAACAGGGTAGCGGCTCTCACCAGAAACACCTTGGGCGGAAATTTTAATGTTCTATGCCAGCATATGCATTTACTTTTGATTGGACCTGCCGCTGATTGGTATTGGCGGTTTTACAATTCAAGACGTGACTTCGGTTGGAGAGATTTGGAGTCGGCCCTGAGCGATCATTTCGCTGATCGCTTCACGGATGCCGACCTGATGGAGCAGATACGAGGAAGGAAACAGCGACCCCATGAAACATTCGACGATTACAGTGCGGACGTCTACAAGATTGTCGACCGGCTACAGCGTCCTATTGCCGACGCAGACTTAGCTGACATTCTTAGACGCAATTTAGTGCCAGAAATCCGTCGTGGTCTGCTACAGATACACCTTCCTTCTGTTCGTCGGCTCCGTCAGGCTGTCATCCGTGCGGAGAACTTTGAAATGGAGCTTGGAGGTCGACGCCGATCCTCACACTGGAGGAACGCCACAGAAGAACTTCGTGAAGAATACCCGCTGGACCAATATGAGGATTCACCTGAAGAACATGGAGTGGAAGCAGTCACGGTCCTGCCTACTTGCTGGAATTGTAAGCAAGTGGGACACCGTTTCGACGATTGTTTGGAGCCCAGAACAATATTCTGCTACGGCTGCGGAAAGGCAGATACTTATAAGCCGAATTGTGTAAACTGCCAAACAAAAAACGGACCGCAGGGAGCGCGGAACAAGATCTCACGCCTCCCACAGGGCAAGCAATCTCCACCCCGTTCCAGCAGGTAGACAGGACTGATGATCTGTCTCCAAATTCCCTAGGCCCAACCACCAAGGATGATAGTATACAGCCGAGTGGGGACTCTACTACCTTATCGATCCCACTCTTACAGGCAGAGCCTCCTACACCTTTGGCTTTTCTGCCATATCATTTAAGATGGCGGAAATATACGGCGGTCCGAAACCGAATTTTTAATTCTGAAATTGACACCATTAGACAACCTCTTAAAACACCTAAACGCTCAACGCTGAGAATGAGGCGTTTTTACGCTCAGTTCCGTCGTTGGCGTTATCAATTGGATTGTGCGACTCTGTTGAACGTGCCTCCAGGTGACGTTCGACCGTACGCTCAGGTTCTGTTGTTCGGCCAACTAACATCGGGTTTGATCGACACGGGAGCCAACGTGAGCGTGATGGCGGCTGATCTAGCCCGCTCATTCCTCGAGAGGAACGCTTTTCCCTGGAAAAGAGCTTCTCTCGGGTTGAAAACAGCTGACGGTACACAACATCAAGCCGTAGGCCGAGTATCAGCCGACATCACGTTCCGGGGGCTCACCAAGACGTTGACGCTGTGGATAATACCCACTCTCAGTCAGAATCTCTATCTGGGAGTGGACTTCGTCCGTCTTTTCGCCCTGGCCGCAGACCTGTTTGCGCCACCACCACAGGTCGACACCACCAACAACCTCGACGCACTCGACGATTGCGCCCACCCTCTCACACAGGAGCAGCATCGCAGACTTCGGGCTGCGATTATTTGCTTTCCTTCGTTTGCTGTGGAGGGCTTGGGAAAGACTACGCTCATCCGTCATGAAATCGACACTGGTGACCAGAAACCCATAAAACAGAGACATTTCTCTGTGTCACCAGTTGTCGAAAAGCTCCTATATCAGGAAATTGACCGGATGTTAGCGTTGGGCGTAATCGAAGAGTCGAAGAGTGCATGGTCTTCGCCGGTAGCGTTGGTGGTAAAGCCCTCGAAAGTACGCTTATGCCTGGATGCCCGGAAGGTCAATTCGGTCACAGTGAGGGATGCCTATCCTTTGCCGCTGATTGATGGAATTCTCAGCAGACTCCCTAAGGCAAATTTCATCTCTAGCCTTGATTTAAAGGATGCCTTCTGGCAAATACCTTTAGAGGAGAAGTCGAAAGAGAAGACAGCCTTCACTGTGCCCGGTCGACCCCTTTACCATTTTGTCGTGATGCCGTTTGGGTTGTGTAATGCACCCCAAACGATGTCACGACTGATGGATAAGGTTATTCCGCCCCAACTCAAGCACCAGGTATTCGTGTACCTCGACGACCTGTTG
>OX376372.1:78539820-78928681 GCA_947369275.1 Nemotelus nigrinus
ACCAGGTCTTTTTCATATGCCGTCTTCATTTCTATTATATTATATTTTGAGGTAAATTTATTTCACAAAGTAAAATTTTATTGTAATTTCCCTCAAATTAGTTCAACAAAAATGTTATGAGACGAGAACATAAAAGACAGAATTCATTAATGAGTGAAAAGTTAGTACACTTTCTTACACCTAAAATAATCTTGGAAAGGAATACTATAAAATATAGCTCTCTCCAAAGGATTTCGGATTGGGTGAATTTCACAGTTCTTACATCTTCATGCTTTGCATCATAGTCACTCTAATTTAGAATTCTGATTATACGTATACTTACTCACTCATTAGTGTTCTCGGGTATTTTACTTCTCGTTTAACTTAACAAGACCCACCACATCTACAGCAACAAAAACATCTAGAGAGCAGTTCCACGGTAGTTTAACATCCCATCCTTTCGTTCAAGTGAAAAAATGCTTTCTTCAACTCAAGCTTGAGTGAAAGCAGCATCCTCAGCAAATGGCCACCAATTTGTATAAGTGCGCACTTAAAACGCCTTTTACCCATCATCTTTTCGATGTTATTCTTTATATTGTGTGATACGTATGCCACTGTGTTGGCGTTGCCGGCGACGCTCGGTAACGTAACGACAGTTTCAGAATGCTTTCCTATAGACTTGGAATATCCAGTCACTAAGTATGATGGTACGAAGACGTAGTCCGTAGCGTTGTCGAAGCAATGAAGCAAGCCAAGGGGTTGTGGAACTGAGTTGTGTTATCCTTGCCCGTTTTTAAGTGAAATGAAGAGAATAATCGCGAGACAAGAACGCAATGTTTTAGATGATTAACGATAATACCGTCAAATATGAAAAGATTCTTGTCGCCGAAAGATAAATGAACGAACGGACCCTCCAGTTTCCAGATTTTGGGAAGCTTGCGACAACTTCGTACCATTGAATTGATATTAAAAATGAATGAATATATCCGATGACACTGTTTAGAATGTTTGATAAGATTTAAAAAGGTTTTATCATATATTAGTCAATAAGTTGGGAATATTCAGTTTATGTCGCTTTGTGGATAACTAACTGACATAGCTGGAAGTATAAGAAGCATATTTGATATGAAATAAGCAAGTTGTCAATAATTTGTCTAAATTTCCATATTTGCCTTATTCGAATCACAATTAGGCACATTTTCGTTCAAAACGCATAAATTTTCGGTTGCTTAAACTTAACTGAAATATAAATTATTTTTGTTTTTATATTGGAAGCAAAGCGAACATAATTGGGTGAATTTGTCACTTTGAATTGATAACGAGTTTCCTTCTGAAACTGTTTGAAAACGTGATTTATGATAAACTTGTTGGTTTGCGCCTAAATGAAAAACGGCATGGCTTTAGAAAAGGGCATTTCAACTACTACAAACTTGACAGTAATAGTCTCTGTGTAAAATGGAAAAATGTTACAAAATTGACACAATCTTTCCCTGCCCTTATTCTAAAGCTACGGAATTCCAGTGAACCTCAAGTCTAAGTCCTGTAATATACCGAGACACGCTCTTATTTGTGTCGAGCAAAAACCTGCCCAAAGCAGCGAAGGGCCTGGAATACTACTTGTCAAAACTAAGTCTTTATTTTGACAAATGGGGCATGAAACCAAATAGCAGTAAAACACAGCTCTGTGTGTTTCGCAGTCTTTCTAAGTATCAGGGATCTCAAATTATCCGCAACAAAACCAGAATAACTCGCGGACTCATTCGTAACCTCTAAGACTACTCCTAGCTCATATCTGAAGTCATCGGTGTAGATTTTCAGCAATTTTTGAAGCTTCATCCTTATGTGCGGCGTAAACGCAAAGCTCCAAAATCCGCATTTCAACGCATCAGACATCTTTTCGCCAAATAGATGGGCATTTACACCAAAGCTAAATCCATCTACCAGACATTAATCAGCCTTATTCTGGGATACGCCCCTCCATCTTGGATTACCTGTCCGAAACTGTCATGGCAGAGCCGGCGATATTCAAAACAGAGTCCTGCGCCTTTGCACTGACAGGTTCTACAACCCGGTAGCTTAGTGTGTTAGAAGTCGAGACAAAAGCCTCTTAGGAACCGGGTTGTGAAATTAACGACAAGGTTCTACGGACAAACAGATGGACATGATCGATCCGATCATTTGAGCTCCAATGAGCCATTTATGCGCTCCGCGAAGATAGCTCGTAATCGGCAGCTCATGGATGCGGTTTTTGCTTATGAAGGCTACACAACGAACAGGAAGAGCTGAATTTAAGACTTAGAATAAGGACTTAGGTATATTTAGGCTAAGTTATTTGTAATTAAGTATAAGATAGTATACAACATAGCATATAAGTTATAGGTAAGATAGAATATATGTAATTATTGTCAAGATAATCCCCAGCTTCAGTACAGGCTGGGTAATATGATTAGTGTGTAATATCTAAAATGTAAAAAATAATAAATACTAAAAATAAAACCGACAAGAGCCAGTAAAACCGCTAGATGTAAGGTTTTTATTGTTTATTTAACTCTACGTTAGGTTAATACTGAACAGAAAAAAAATGAAATAAAACCTTTTTCCAATTCAATTCAAAATTCAACATATGCGTAGGAAGAGGAAATATTTGTTAAATATTGGCAAGTTTTCAGTGAAGCTTGTTGTAGATAGTAGAGCTTTTACGAATATAACTTTTGTTTCACAGAGTTTAATCCAATATGCTGTTTACGATCAGCTTTTGCAATATTATGACTTTTTCATTTGTTGTGATTAAGGTTTATTTATGGTATATTGACAATATGAAGAAGTGTATAGATTGTGAAAACGATCCTGCCCATTCTCGAAAAACGATCCTGAACAATCGAAGAGAATAGACATTGAATTCGAATTCAATTTCACATCTGAACTGAAGTTTCTGACTTTGTTTGGATATGTGCACGTAAATATTTTTCATCAACTTTTATATTTACCGTAAGAGCAGTTTAGTATAAATAAGCGGATATATTTACCTGAAAAGATGAAACAAATATATTTAATAAATTTTTGAATACAAATATCTAATAGATACAATTAATTCATTGGACTTAAGACGTTACTATAAAAAATTAATCTTCAGTGGGAATAAATTAGAAACTATAATAGAAAAAACGACAATGAACCAAAACTAGGTACTAAATATTTAAATCATCAAAGTTCCTTTAATTCAACAGACATGACTACGGGCATAATTTTTATCTGCCGCTCTTGGATTTCCAGAGAAAAACAAAGCTAAATCAAATAAAGTTGTATTTTTGCAGGTCAAGAATTCTATTGAGCAAAGAATGAGCCATAAGAATAGTACAGCATTGCAAGAATTTCCTTCTGATCATGCTGAAAATTTCCAATCTAGAATGTGACAAAAAGAATATTTGCTCGTAGCCTTATTTATGATTTACCGGGTGTAAAAAAGCTTCTAAAGCAATTTGCGTTTTCTCATTACAAAGGGAACAAGAAATATTTTTGACATTTCAGCGCTGGCAATATTTTATTATTTCATATTATGTGCTTTTATAAGTCCTTGAAGTTTGAATACAAATGAAACATCAAACTATTGTATTTTTGTAAGCAACTTTATCGCCTCAGGGCATATTTATAATATGTCCAGGGCCATATACTAAAGTCTCGATTTTTAGCACTCCTTTTCGCGACATTTTTGTGCAAAATTTATTTTCTACCAATAATATTACATTCATGGAATTCTTCCATACGAAATACTTCATCTATAACAATCAATTTTTATTTAGTTTACTTTGAGTCGATTACACCCACTTTTAAAAATACTATACACCAGATTACATATAGTTAGTTCTCGCGCCCAACGTGGGTTTAATATATTATCTGAAACTTATTTTTTAAAGCAAACGCAAGACTTAAACAACATATCAAAATTGAGCTGAATCGCTTATAAGCTACAATTCATCTGTTTGAAGATACTAGCACTTGAGCCAGGATAGTTTTAAACTTAAATTAAAAAATAAGCGGCAAAAGTAGCTGCGAAAACCAAACAATATTAAAAAGGGTGTTATTTTGGAGGTACCGTATTTGAAAATTAACCACTGTCAAATGTGCTGATGACTGCTGTCAATGTCATTATCATTTTTACTCAGTAAGGTCTGAAAAATTGGCATGGACAGATTTTCGACACATGTTCTTAATTATTATTCCAATTCCAGTATTATTCCAACAATTTAATGTACACAAGATAAGAGGAGGGACTAAACTGGACAGATTTACATCAGATATTTCCATACAATAAATTTCATGGGAAAGGAGATTGTAACTCAACAACAAAATAATGCCGACTTGGATCAGACACTTAATTGAGCAACAATAGATTTTCATAATTTATCGCGATGAACTAAGACAAATCTAGAAACTAGCTAGCAAACAGCTACTGCACTTCGATAAGCGAACAACCTCATTGCAAATTATGTTGTAGTTAAGGTATCGTACAATTTTTGTCCCAGAAGACTAAATTTTACTGATGCAAGAAAAAAAGTTATCAAAGATCACGATAAACTTAATAACACCCCAACCGTTTATTTGAAAGACTATTTTTCATTCAAACTACTTCCACATAACTTTTAAAATATCATTAAATGCAATTCTTTGGGAAAAATGTGAAATTGAGCTCCAGCCCAACATTTCGATTCTCCACTATAACGATTCTCTTATGTTATGTAATACTTCACAGCCCCAGATCTGAACCTTACAAATAACGAGCTCGGTTACAGGGTTCAACGAAAACTACTATACTACAACAAGATCACGGTCGCCGACAGAGGCGACTTAATACAAGGATGAAACTGACCTGTCGGCATGATTACCATTTACAAATTATTTGATTAAGGAGCGGCGCTGCTCATCGTACCGTATGAGAATTGAGTGAAACCGTTGAGGTTGAACCGGACACGAACAGCATGAAGGAAGTGAAAATTTATAGCCACGACATGTTGAAATTTCTCCATTGGGGCTCTGTATCTATCACAAGCAATCGTGTTTCTTGTAATTATTCATGGCCGGATTAAAATTAGTACACTACCCATGATAATATCTTGAGTGATGATGATGACGATGATGATAAGCTAAAGGCTCTGTCGAATACGTTAACATGCTAAGATGTTGAATATTGTTTAGCGAAATTCAATTTATATTAGTTTAAGCAATATGAGGCTAGACTATGAATATAATTAAGCTTATTTGTTAGATATATTAATATTTGCTTCGCATTTAGATTTATTGAAGTAGTTTATTCAGCAAAATATCAAATTTTAGATTGCGATTATCAGTTAAAAATCTATTAAATAGCTGACAGAGAAAAAATCAAAAATAGATAATCATAGGAATAAACATTTTCATACAATTGCAATAACAAATCCTTTACTATATTTTTCACCACATAAAATGATTTTAATAAATTTCTGCGAATTGGCGAGAAAAACATGCTTTTTTGCTATTATATTGCCCGTGTTCCATTTTCACTTAAACTTTTATAAATACTTTATGCTTTTTTACTTATACTTTTTTTTTATTTTTGTAGGTTACACATTTTGAAACTTACTACTCACTGAGCTGATGACAGCTGTCAACGTTACTGTCATTTTTACTCAGTAAAGTCCAACAAACTGCCATGGACAAATTTTCACCGCAGCATCGTCTACAAATCGTGGAAAATTAATTCCGAGGTCAGTGTTCAGTAGTGCAAACTCAAAGTTAGCTTCTTGAGTTTTATGGACCGTATAATCGTCCATCAGCACATGCTATTCGCCATGTGATTGCAAGTTTTCGTAACCACTTCACGTTGCTGGATCGAAGATCAACAACAAGATTGAGAACGGCCCACTCCGAAGAGAATATCGCAGTCGTCGAAGCCAGTGTGGCTGACAACCAGTGTGGCCAGATAGGGCTATTTCTCGCCAATTGGGTTATCTAAAATTTGAACTCGCGGGACGTTTTTTCATTTCGCGAGTTGGCGGTTTTTGGGCTATCTATTTTTATGAACTATATTTGGGCTATACAGTAAAACCTACTAATCGGGACTAATCGGGACCTACTGATCGAACCACCTGAGCAATTGAGCATCACCGCACATACTATTTCTTGAAGAAAATTCACTCTGTAATCAGGCAACCTCTAAAATTGGACCGTGAACCAGATTAACTGCGCAAAAATTTGCTTAGTAGTACTTACTAATCGGACCAAAAACGGTTTTAAGACAAGCATGAAAAATTGTGCAAAAATGAATTTTCCAGAAAAATATCTGTTCACGGTCAAGTACATTTTTCGTATAATTTCTGCAAAACTTTCTGCTGAAAAATTATTAAGTGTGTTATTGGTATTCTGATCATAATAATATATTGATTTATTTGAGCATTGTTGCATGTTTTTCCTTTAAGCAAGTATGCATGCAGTTCGTTTGATAATTATGATGTAAATATTTGAACGTTTGTTCAGACAACGTCAAAACAACTGAAAAAATCGACTATGAGTGCAAAATACAACGATCTAAGTGACAAACAATTGCTAATCCAAAGAAAAACTGCCAATTGCTTTAAAATTAGTAAAAGTCAGGTGCATCCTATTTAAAACAAAATACAAAAACCAACTAAAACGGAAATTAAATAACGTTGGAAAATAGAAGACACTGGGAGAAAGCGGTTGAAATTAAATTTCCCATACTACCGGAGAGATAAATTGTTGTGTTAATGGTCTTCTAAGACTGGCTCCAAAAATTTGCCAACATCCGGCCAGATACTTGACAATAAAGCCCGTCAAATCACTACAAAATTAAAACAGAAAGCATCAAACAGAAACCTAAAATCCGTTAAAAAAAACTACAATATTATTAATATGGCGAAGAAGCTGATGTTGATCTAGACACAGTTCAGGAAATGCAGTCACAGTTAAGAATGTTATGTGATGGCTGTGATGCTTCAAACATACGACCAATTTACGACCACAAACGAATCTCTCCCGGAAGATTGAGTAGATGTCTTTTTTAAAGGATGATTATGTCTTTTTTAATTTTAAACCAAAGAAGCCATAGCAGCTATTGCTAATTCCGATAGTGAATTCAAATCGCAGCTAATAAAATAAAAAATGTCATGGGGACACCGTTCCATCCACTAAAATGCACTGCATTGTGCGCATTGCATGTTGGTGGCATCATAGGACCATAATTCTTCAAAGAAGACCACGGTGAGCGCGTTGCTGTCAATGGCGCCCGGTACAGGGCGATGGTAAACCAGTTTTTGTTCCGTCATTGACGATATACGGGCCAAGTTGCTTTACAAGGTGGTCGAAAATTGGACCTCTAGAATAAACTTCTTGAGAGGTAGCACGAGTTCATCTTCAAAAAGTAAATGTAAAAACTAAATTTTGCAATAAAAAAATCCGACGGACATTTTTTACTTTATTCAAGTTTTAAATGAAAATTCTCTAAACAACACCCTGTATTCGAGTACTTTCGCCTACTACCAACTACTCATGTCCTTGTTGCCGAATAGTTCATTTGTACTTAAGCCTTTTTTTGCCGCCAAGCGGCTATTAGTTTGAGTATTATCTAATGGATGGTTTTGGTTAATGTAAGTTTATTTGGATGTGTTGTTAGTTTGAAGAGAATATATTCGTCAAATTAATGTTAATTTTTTGGAGTAGACCCAACGGGGCTTGTGGTGGGATTACCCTACTTTTTTAAATACTTTCTTTCAAAGAATACTACAAATTGCGTGAAAGAAGCTGCGTTTATACCTCGTTTTCATTCTCGCCGTCTTCATTGAGCTCTGATGATGGGTAAGGGTAAGGGTTGAGAAATATGTATAGTTCAGAGCTACACCGGTACACAATTTAAAGACCATTTCCAGCTAAAAGACCGATTTCAATTTGGTACATTCCTTGAAACATCCAAAGAAAGATGTGTTTGCATTGCGCCATTTATGTTTGAGCCCATAGCAACTGTATATAACATTCATTTGTTTATTTTTAAGCGATTTCGCAACACATTATAAACCTTATTTCTTTATTACATATAAACATAATGATTAGGTGCGGAAAAATCGGGTAAGCCGTGGTCGAATAGAAGTACATAGGACCTGACAGTGAAATAGATCTGACACTCTGATTTCTGGCTAACATAGAAATATAGAGACAGATAACAGATAGGTTCAACGTGACAAAGAGCTCCGTGTTCAGGATACTTCACAGAGTTGTAGGCGGGTTTGTCATGGAGAAAATTTTAGAAATCATATTTGTATGCGAAAATTAGAGCCGATTCTGCAACAATAATACCAGTAGTCATTATACTTGGATACTCAGCGTATCAACACACATCATATTTAATAACTCTACATTTGGGCTCCTCAAAAAGAAACTAAAATCAACTATTTCTACTCGGCACCAAAAATAGTGGTTTCGGGCTCTTAAGGCCGTTTAAGAAGACTCCACTTTTTTTATATCCCATACCTTGGTATTGTAACGAGCTGTGTTGAAGCTACTTGCGTTCTTCACAATCTTTGCATTGCCAAAAATGACGACGAAAAATGAGCTGAATCAGAAGACGATCCAGGTGAAAACGTATCCTCCAATCAGTTAAACAGCTTGACGCGAGAAAAGATCTTCATCACTATGCAAAATCAGCAGCTACTTTAAACAAAACACTAGTATGTAAATAAATGTTTCATTAATTATCCTTTTCTTTTTAAATAGATTTCGAAATAAAAATAAAAAACAGCTGTTTGTATTAACAAATGGGAGAATCTTAAAAAAAAGATTTTGATTAATGCTAAAAAAATCATATTTGGGTCTTGTTTAATGCAGCCATCAACTCCACACGTCTTCTTTTTCTGGCGATACCCTTTTTTCGAGTGCTTCCTTTTCAGGGCAAGCAGGGTTTCTTTCCCATAGATTAAGCTTTTTTTTCAGATTCTTCTCGTCCCGCCGATGAAGACGTTGGACTTTGCTGTACACCAACCAAAACAGAATGTGGGGAACACATTATCGGATATTTGTGGAATATTTTATCCGTTTCTTAAATGCACAAAAATTTAGAGGCACTTGTGACTGTGCTACTGTCTCTTGCCAATCTATGGGTTGTGTATAGCGTTCTCCACTTTATAGTAAACCTCTTAAATGTAACTCAAATATCTGTATTTCAATTAAGCAAATTAATAAACAGCAATGATTCCTTAACCCTTCGAGAACACAGGGGGTCAAATTGACCCCAGAGACCTTTTTGACCAATCGCAGCGCTTAGGACTGCGGTAAAAGGGGGGTACTGTAGGTTCCTTAGTGTATTTCTGTGCCTTGACTTTTAGTTTAAACCGTTCTCATACAGTCCCATGTCGTCAGTTGTCGCTGAGAAGCCTTTGAAGCAGACCAAGGGGTCAAATAGACCCCATGTGTACTCGACGTCAATTTTGAGGTAAAATTCAAAAATTTTTTTTACTTTATAAATCGATAGATTAATTTAAAATAGCCAAAAAATAATTGTTTTTAATATGTCCCAATTTTTTCCAGCTTGTAAAAACTGTTTTTAAAACACCGATTTTTCCTTTCGAAGCTAGATATATTTAGTTTTTGTGACAAATATCGATATTTCGAGGGTAATCTGCCCTCTTCTTCTTCAGTGTCTATCGGTCTATCGATAGACACTGACGCTACCAAAAATAAATCTGCCATTGCTGCCTTGAAAGAAGTTGTGGCTCACCTCGTCGAGCCATATTTACGAGAAAAATTAAATAATACCATTCTACGTGTAGACATTCGAAAAGGGATCGAGAATATTTTAGGAATAAATATCCCAAATGTTCCTTCAGAACGTCCAAAGCTCAATAAAAGAGCAAGATGTTTATTGTGCTCTCGAAAACAGGACCACAAAACAAAAGATGTGTGCGCATCTTGCGATCATTTTTATGTAATGATTGTGTTGGATATAAATAATTTTTCAATTTTTTCTTTATTTTGTCAATACTTTTATATATTTTAATGAATAAAAAATAGTTTTTTTCTATTCAAAAATGAAAAAATTCATTATTTTTCATACCCTCAAAATTACTACAACCAATATGCGCAACGAATATCTTTTTTGCAACCCTTTATATAGGGATGATTTTTGTATTATTCTAACCATATAAATTTTAAGCTCAAAATATTAAAAATCAAGAAATTTATTAATTTTTTTTAAAAATATGTAAATATAAAAAACCTCCAAAATCGCCACCGTAAATATGCAAAATAAATACTTTTTTTTAAGGGCCAATATACATCTATTTTTTTATGATTTTGTCATACCTTGAGAGTATCTATCTAAATCTTTAGCCAAAAATATTGAAAATTAAAAAAAATAACGATTTTTTAGTAAAAAACCTGATTTTCGGCAAACCTGTTTTTCGCGAATTTTCTTTAGGTATGTTAAGGACATTTAAGGCACGTCTTATGCATAAGAACTACTAAAAAAGGTCTCAAACTATACCTACAATTTTTTTCAAATTAAAATCTTCAGTGGCGGCGATTCTATAGACGTTTAAAAGTGCTTGGGGTCAATTTGACCCCAAGTGTTCTCCATGATCGAAAAAATAGGTGTGTACTCGAAGGGTTAAAATGCTTCTTGTTTCTTCGTATGAAGTAATCGTCTTTTATGTTTTCTTTACACTAAATGAGACTTCATCCTTCATTTTATGTCGTTTTTCCAATTTTTTCCAAAAATTTACTGCTGAGCAAAAGGTTTTTTCAATCGACATTTTGTTCACATCCAACATTTTAAGATTAGAATCTACTCATATCAAACAAACGAGCGTTCCATTTGTGACCTGCTGCCTAGTATTTGGAAACACTGCATAATTATTAAAACTGGAACATGGTAATTATCTTAAGTTGAAACTCCAAATATGTATCTTTAATACACCAGGTACGTATCAATATAAAAACAACTATCATCTCAATCAGTCCACAGCCACTCCAATCTGCCACCCATGCGTAGTTTTTCGCTGAATCCTACTTTCTTTCAGTCATAATTAATGCTTTGCTCGCATAGACATATAAAGAATGGACACGAAATCACAATGCATGAACCCGTACGTGAGTGAAGCAATTTTACTACACATGCAACTTTACTCTCTGTAAAACAGCTTTCCCCTCAATGCCGCACGCACCACCCTTCAGCGCTGTAGACTCTCTATGTAAACATTCATTTCAATCCATCCAATCTACGGGGTGGTTGGGATAACGGGGAAACTAATACATGGACACAAATTTCCAAATACATCAACTTTTCTGCATGAAATTTGTTGTTGTTTTATACAAACACATTGCCACCAGAGGTCGAAAATTGCTTCATTTCTCTCGGCCCATTTCGTATCCATTCTTCTTATATCTATGTTTGCTCGCTATTTCGGATTTTCCGGAAATGTGTTTTCAATCAACACAGCACTGGACATTGTTATCTGTATCAATTGCTGCCAATCCATTTTCGTTCCTTTTGTATGCTTACTTATGTACAAATACCCATGTATCAAGTTTTTTTTGGCAATCGTTCTCATTCATCATGGCTGTGGGTTGCAACTCTGTCCACAAGCTTATCCAGACAGCTCATCAAAATAGATCACCGTGCCAATTAACGTTGACTGTAATGCGTCTCAATGTAATTCCTTAGTTCGGATGAATAGTTTCTTGCATGAGGGCAAGGCTATGCTTTTTGTTCTACCATTATATCCTCGTCGATTATTACGTATCAATTAGGACACGACGAACAAGAACGAGAGTATTTATAGAAGTTGCCAATTATATCGCGTGAATGAATGAACGAATGAAAGATGAATCAAATTGTTTTGCTTCAGATTTGTTGATTAAGCTTGGGGATGTGGGCATGCTGAATGAGTAGGTAGGTTTCCTTTTGTGAGGGTTATTTGCTTTGATTCTGCTGAGAATTTGACCATGAGGATATTTAAAGTGAGAATGCTTTAAGTTTAATTAGCTGAATAGTTTTAAGGTGGCGGTTGGGTAGCAGTTAAATTTAACTAGCTTAATTCAGATCAAACCTCAAACGCCGACCTAAACTTTCAGCGAAGGATAAATTTACGTTTCTTAATTGCCGATAAATTTCAAATTGAAAAAATTATATTCATATAATTAACCAGATTCGGTCTTTCTAGTTTGAAGATGAGTAGTGTCCCCAATCTAGGTCATTTTACTGTTATGGTATCCTTTGCAGGGATGTTCGCTGAAGGTTGCGCATTGAAATTATGTCGGGATAACCAATATAGGGGTTCCCACTTTATTGACTTCGAATTCGTACACAAGATTCGATTATTTGCAACAATTCAAAGACGCACGCAAGTAACAATGTGTGTCCGTCTACGGTTAGTGCCAAACACCCGTGTAAGCTGATCGGATGCTCAAGACGAAGTGGTGCGTCTGCGTGACGATGGTGGGGGCGCGGTGCGGGAGCCAACCTTGTGGTTGGCAAGGCAAGGCATCATCGGATGATGATGAGGAGTTATTTGAGCTCAAAAACGATTTAAAAATATCAAAACAGCAGTTAAGTTAAGGCCAAGCCATAGCATAGCATAAGAACTAATAAATAGCATGGAGAGAATGGTATTGTGCGATATTTGCCTGATGGAAGAGATTGGCAGAGCGTGAAGGATTCAGCTGCCCCCTAAGAAGAACCAAAACCAAAATAAGTTCACTTTATCATATGGAAAAGTGAGAAAAGCATACTCACAAACGACAGGTGAGAATGTTTATATCCGTGTAGGCTGATAGATGAGAGTGTGTTGACGTGCGTATAATCCCATCAAGAAACAGTAAGCGCAGCGAACATTCGCTGGCAACAAACGAAATTCTCTGTAGTGGATTGCATAAAAGTGTCGAAGATATTCCTTTTACTCGCCAAATAGTATCGAAAGTAGTAATCCGCGTTGACTATAATATTACTTACCATTTTTATACTCAGAAGAGGTTTTCAGAAAATCAATACTGCATAAATTGCCATTCGTTAAAATAGTCTCTTTGGCAAAGCACATGTATATTGCTTAGTGGGAATGAGAAACGTATCTGATCGTAAAAAAGGAGCGTGTCTTATCTTGGCGGGGTACTTTCTGTCTTTTTTGAACTTAAAAAAATATATATTTTTCAACATATTCTCCTAACAAGTAAATACATTTAGCTGATATTTTTTCCAAACTCAGGATACCCTTAGAAAAAATATGTTCACATTTACTCTTCCAAAACGCCCCAACAGCGGCCGGCCATCACTTTTATATCATCTTCAAATATCTAGGCCCCGAATGTGTTCTTTGAGCCGAGGAAAGAGGTAGAAGTCACTGGGAGCTAAATCTGGCGAATAGGCAATCCTGTTTCTTGAATTGTAGCCTTCATAACTGCAGCCTTGTAAGCCAGTGCGTTGTCTTAAAGATACTCCGGCTTGCATTTTGCCGCGTATTTTTTCCTCAATAGCCTCCTGCAATCTTCTTATTTGGCCTGCGTAATAAGAACCTGATATAGTGGCTTCTTTTGCCAAATATCCCACCATAATAATTCCTTCAGAGTCTCAAAAAAAAACTGATGCATAACCTTCCCTTCCAAACTCGACCCCTTGAATTTCCTCGGCATCGGTGAAGAGGGTAGCTTCCAGGTCATCGATTGCTGTTTGGATTCTAGATCAAAATGGTGGATCCAGGTCTTGTCTATGGTTACGAAACGTGACTAAAACTTCTCCAGATCTGCCTGAAATTCACCCTCGAAATGTCGACTCGTTCCTCCTTTTGCTCGTCGGTTAACATTCTCGGCATCCAACGTGCAGAGATCTTCTTCATATGCAATTCACTCAAAAAAGTTGTGGTTGAATTTGATCCTTATAATAGTAGGAAACTGGTTTCCTACTTTTAAAGATGTAAATTTACAAAAGTGCGTAAAAAGAATATTTTACGTCTTAAGTGTTTAAATTTGCACTCTTTTTGCTTCAATTTACAAAAAGCTGTGTATTATTCAGCTGATATGACATAAAAGCAAAAAATGTACATCGAATGTGTAAAAAAAAATTGTGATTCGTTATTTTAAACGAAAAAATAAATATATTCCCTATTATCAAAGCATTAATTATAGACCCACTTTTTAGAGTGTTGGTTGGCAACGATTCTTTGAACACTGCCATACAAGCTACATGCCTGATGGTCACTCTTCGATCTGCCAACACGGCATCTTTGACTTTTTTCACCTTGTCTTCAGTAAGGGATGCGGATGGACATTGTTTGCGGTATTCATCTTCAATGGATGTTCTTCCCAGCTTAAATTCTTTGACGCAGCGTGTAACGGTAGAATATGGAAGAGCAGAGTCCCCTAATGTTCCCGCCAAATCGCTTGTATGTCTTTGGTAGACATTTTTTCCAAACGCAGGTACTTAATGACAGCTCTAATTTCGTTTTTCTCCATTTTGATGTTCTTTCTTGGATGATTCGTAATCAAATGAATGTACCTCCCTGGACTCGTGGCCTATTTATATGATTTTTTTTGTGCTGACTTAGTGGGTATATGAGGTAGTACAATTTTTTTTTTTTTTTATTTTTGTACAAACAGGAAGTAGCCGATTATCACTACTTTTAGATCAACCTTCATATATTGATAAATATGAAAATTGGACGCCCATCCGAACCTGGGTTCGAGCCAGGGAACCAATGCTTGAAGGCCAGTGCTCTTTTTATTACCCTACGAAATTCATTACAATTCTCACCTAATACAGACCAATATAGTGTAATGAACATTGCTGTTACGCATTCAAATGTATTGGAACTATGTGTATTGTAATGGAGACTATGCGGACAGCAGCACATCTCATCATGTACGGGAATTTCGCTTATAAATTTATATTTTAAAGCTCATGTACACGGCATATGCAAATATAATTGCCGCGTTATGTCCCATAGGAGATTTGTGTTTTGATTTGTACTGGAGATATATGTTTCAATATTGATTTTAACATACTTTCGCAAAAGGTAGATTTTTCAAATTTTGCAGAATGATATAATAAAGTATGCAATTTTTGAATCCATTGTTAACTCAAAAATGACAAAAATGTAGACAGAACGTTTATGCGAATCAAGGCAGCATATTCGTTTGTGGATTTTTTCGATGCAAAACATCCATTAGGTAATGTATTTCCTCATAAAAATTCATTTGTAATAAAATATATAACAAATTCATCTAAGTGCTAAAGAATACGATGAATTATATAGATCAAATATGGTCAGTAGCTTTACAGCGTTGACTGAATTAACTGTTGAACCCTTTGAAATTCGACACGATATTTTTCGAAGAAATAAATAATAAATGAATTCGGGGTACTGATAATTTCCGAGGATAATCATTCGACTGGACATTTTGGTAAATACGAATCCCTAGCTTGTTCAAATTCGGGACAATCTTACTTGTGACCGGAAGCACAGAAACAGCCATAAAATGCGTTTTATGCAAAATCGATTGTCTCGGATGTAGCATATACTCGACAAATGAATGCTCTTCACGCAGATGTTCATCGGCCAAAAATCTTATTTTGCATTAAATTATTAAACTCCTAACTTCCGCAATCTAAGATACTAAGAACTAAGAAACCAGCTTATGCAAAAAAGTGAAATAATGAAAGGTAAGATTGAACGGACTGTCGGTTGATAAAGATCTATCAAAAGACACAAATATTCCCAATGAATGCCTCAGTTATTTCTCTCACACTCCGTTATAACCATGAAATCATAATTTTTCTAATATAAAACAATTTCATGTTGATTCTGCTTTCGGAAGCTTATTACGCAAAACGATCGAGTTTCCCGTATTAACTATTTTCTGCTTTGATATGCATTAGATCCGATATACGTTGTCTATGCTAATTTATAGACAAAAAGGGAACCGTGATCACAAATTGATAACCTTTATGAGTAAATAATTTCGTTGAATATAAGTCAAGGTTGTTAAAATTTGTAACAACTAACGCAAATAAAATTAATGACATCACATTGCAAGTGGTCACATCAGTCAGGTATGCACTGTGAGCTGATGTCCGATGAAAATCAGTGCATACTTTCGAAACCACTTAGTTAAATTTTTTTCAAATTTTAACTATACCGCAAAAACAATTTCATGTTGCATTAACTTCTTTAGATCAACCAGGTCAGCCAGACTTGAGAAGAGAGGTACCTCGAGTAATGCCAATCTCCTCTTTACCAGAGCGAGACACTAGCATATAAGATGGAGGAAAAAAATTGTACTGTGCGTGCCGGTCGATGACGAATATAATGCCACTACGGAACGTTGATAAGCAATAAAATAATACGAAAACTGTCTTAGTAGGAGTGGATCAGTGTTCTTCTACCTCCAAAAGCACGGCCAGTCTTTGCATTTTTTCGAAAATGTTTAGATAAGCAGCATTGAAGGCAGCCTGTCACCCAGAGATTTTCCTACATCCCCCTAATACCCCTCCAGGAAAGTGCATACATCCCCCTTAACCCGGACAATTTTCCTACACAAATAGACCTTTGTGTCCTTTGTTCTAAAGGGACACCCCTCTTAAAATTCTGAGCACACCCCCCCAAGAAAAATGCCTGAGAAAACCCCTGCTGTCACCATACACAGTAGTATTAACTCAATTACAGCCACATAAAGTTATGCGACAAAAAAGTTATACGCCGATTTGCTCGCATGACTCTATTTCACTTAGTTTTTGCGACTGCAACCTTATATGTTACGATGACTTTGACAAACTGGTACAAGTGAGTTTAAATTTAGCCAACCAGCAAATTATAAATCGAATACTAATTATCTTATTTTTATGTATTTAAACCAAACTCATCATCATTGGAAACAATTAACGCCAACGCTGCTTCTATGTGGATCAAAATCACAGTACAAGAAAAAGTACACCAAAAGCGTTTAGGCGCTGTTCTGCTATATATGTGTTTGATCTATAGTAGCTACGAGTCGAAGACAAGTTCCAAATATTTGATCCTCTGGCGAAGGAAATTTCGTTATCTAAAATCGAGGAACTGAGTATTTCGTTGCACAGGAATATCCCCATTTTGCTAGTATTCACATTCAAGCCGCATTTTCGGTTCCAACGCGAAAGCATTCCAAAAAATTACTTCAATCTCTCCGAAAGTATAGATAGATACTTTCTTGGCACTTATATGACTATGGGGACAGCATAAGCAACCACTTTGAAGCCGGCATGGTCTAACTTCTTCAGAAGAGCCAAAAAAAAAGCAAAATTGTCTCCCAACAACCTATTTAGAAAATTAAATATTGAGGGTAGCAGAGACACCACTTTAGTAATTTAAATGCTCACGAGTATGAAATGATTAGTTACACACCTCCCTTGGCCCCTGATTTGACTAATGCATCCGATTAGAGTTACATCAACTCAAAGCCCGGTGTGCGATCTCACCTCCGTACCTGGATTCGAACCAGGGATTCCACACGCTAGGAACCAGTTCACTATTTAATAAGCTGCACGAGCTTAGAAAAGTATTTGCCGCTATTGAGATGCGCCTGTTTTGATTCTTTGTCACAAGTGACTAGGGCCGTCGCAAATGACCCCAGGAAGATGATATCACTCTATTTCTTAGAAGATTATCAACAAAAGCCATTGGCCGTAATCAAAGATTCTACCCCCGCCTCAACAATGGTACCAGACTTGATGTTGTTAAAATTCCCCTAAAAGTCTAGGAAGGTGGCAACCGTATATTCCTTAAGAGCGCGAGATTTCTTTCTTTGTTCAATGATTGCAGGTAGAGCCATGTGAACGGACTTGCTTTTGGTGTAAGCATACTGTGAATGCGAGATTAGCGTAGGTTTGATTGACATTTTGATATAATAGGCAATAGCCTCCAGGAGTATCTCCAGGATTATAGTATACAGAGTACTTAATAGCTTTCAGATTCGTTTTACATAGCGACCAATCACTGGAACTTTTAGACTTGCTAAACATCTTCATACCCTCTCTTCGTTGGGTGGTGATTTCTAAGTAGATGTTATCATTGGGTTCATCCCACCCTGGCTACAGGTGGGTTAAACGCTAAGTAGCTGCAAAGTTAAGAGAAGTGATTCACTAATCAAGCTTGGTTTGGGTTTGGTTTTTAACTGCATCTAACTACATTTTCTGAATGTTGTTTTAGAAAATAATTAATTCAATATTCATTCAGGTAAATTAATTTAATATTATCTGCAATTCTATTCTGATTCCAACGCTCTCAAATTATGTTCGACTATCGACGTGGAATAAATAAAGTGATGTAGAATAGTTTTTATTATTTTATCATTATATATATATATATATATATATATATATATATATATATATATATTATATACATATATACATATATATATTATATATATATATATATATATATATATAACATATATATTATATATATATATATGTATATATATATATATATATATATATATATATATATATATATATATATATATATATATATATATATAATAGGGAACTTATCATACTGAACCACAAAATGTTGAACTGCAGATGAGCTTTATCTTTTAGCTTTATACATGATTCTCATACATTTGTCGTATTTGTACTAGTCCCTACCTTACCTGTTTCAACAATCTAGGCCGTGGGCAGGTATTCTCTTAAAGAATGTTCGATTCATATAAATCAAAGTAAAAAAGTCCCACGAAAACCCTTGTTAGGTCTCGAGGTTGAAGCTGGTAGAGAGCTTCATCCACAAATTTACAATCGATGTGAATACGAGTGTGAAGTGGTTAGTTCCACGGCTCACTTTGTTCCTGATTAACTTAGGTACCTATTTTAAACTAGGTGAACTTAAAGCTCGCAGCGTGATTCCGAGCCTGGATTCAGAACTTGGACTTAGAACTTGGATTCAGAACCGTCCGACAAGAAGACTCAGACAAGCAGTGAGTGCTCTACATAAGCCTATGTTAATTCATATACTAGATAGACAATTTATATACTAGGTACATTGATTGCCTCAGAAATAGCCTTAGTACTCAGAATTCATCAGCTGCATATGTATTTTTTGGATATATGGATTTGATGTTCTGGGTACGGATCTCAGTTTTAACAAAAAACATTTTTGTGCATTTGTTGTTAAAAGATGAATTTCATAGTGAAGTCCTCTTATTGCAGCACATCAGAAAACGGCAACAAAAGTAAGTCTTCGCGAGAAGAAACTCAACAAAAAACTGTATACAACAATTATGCTCAGGATTTTATTATTCTAAAGGAAGCAATATATTTTTATTTACTACAAACCCAGCAAAATCTATTTTATTTATTTATTTTAATCATGCTTCATTCCACTCAATTTATTAATTAAAATACCGACTTTTGCATAGTTTCACATATAAATTCACAAAGCCAGCATTTTCAAAATCGTCATACACCCTAACCAACAACTTTGTGGTGAAACTTCTTCACTAAACTTTCTAGAATGATTTCATCGAATCCCGAACAAATTCAACCAGCGCACATATGAATAACATACATTCTATACTCAAAATCGGTAAAGTGTAAATTTTCCACTACATCAACAGCATTTAGGTTCATCAAACGAAAGCTGTTCGTCTACCTTGGAAACTTTGAACCTTCTTCAAGTACAGCCACTGGTTTGAAGGTGAACAATTGGATTTTCATTTTCTTCTCAGACTACTTGCAGAAACTTTTAATGTAGAGTTCAGCGATCTCGACAAGAGCAAGTGAGTTGGTTTTCTTCATTCAACTTCATATTAAAGAACCTTACATCTACACAGGCCGTTGTAAAGTTTTAGACGGAAAGTTAGTAGCACGGGCACTTGAAAATAGAATTACACAGAGCAGGTGCTATCTGAAATGGAGTGAACAGAAAAGAAGATTCTAGGTCAATTGTGGGAACCGTTTTTGTTTTAATTTTCCCAAACAAATCTATTTACCCTGGTTAAAAAGCGTTTTAAGTTGAAATTATGGAGTTGAATAAATGAAAGAAAATTTGTCTTAATAACTTTCAAAGTATTTGTTTTTATATGAAGAGCTCCAAAATGATATTACCTTTTTAGAGTAGCAGTTCAATAGTACTCAATTGTTTTTAATTTAATTTACAAAACATTGCGTACATTTTCACTTTTTACCTTAATCGTGTCAAAGTTAATGTAATAAGCTACAACAAGCAAATATGATTTGATCTTGTGCTACAAGCAAATTTTCTCAACTCACTAATCATAAGAAACCAAAGAGCTTTAATACAATTTTCCTTTTCTATGATAGCTTGAACATAATAATTTCCGAAGGAATTTCTATTCATTTTGTCACTTATACATACATGCCAAAAACACGTTATTGGAGCACCCTTTAATAACACCTTTTACATGAATTATGCCTTGGACGACTGTTTCTGAGATGCAGGTTATTAGGGAACATCAAATCTGTCAACAAGAAAATTCTGTCCTAGTTTTCAATTCACTGAATCTGGGGGGAAGCCTCAAGAACAACGACGATGATGGTAGCGCTTTACTAAATACTTTTATCGGTGTGCTTTAAAAACGCAGGAAAAGAACCATACCTGTGAGATTCACAGGGACCTTTTGTGGTGAATTCTTTTCAAAGTTTCTCTGAAAAGGACCATCACTGCCATCATTTTTTACGAGCTCGTTTGCAGCACGAATAGGCTGCCCTATTTGTGAAGTTGGACTTGAATTGTTTGTACCAACTCGAGAGTCATACACTCGAACTGGTTTGAATTTGTTGCCGGTCGTGGTTTAACGAAGGCTTTCGTGGCCGTGGTGAGCAGTGAAGGCATTCGCATTCCTTTTCTACATACGACCGCAGTAATTTCTAGCGGGGAAACATATTGAATTGCTCATGCTGTGTGAAGGTAACGAGAATTAGAATCTGCTTTCTATACTGGAATGTGTTTTGAAATGAAATGATTAAGCTTTGAAAAATAAGCTTACGAAGAGAACTAGGCACTGCAGACAATGTTTGAGAAAACCGTGAACTATTTTTATGGATCGTAATTTTTTTATGCATCTGTTTTTGGAATCAAATTCGTGGTGCTATCAAATAATTTAGTTGACAAAACAGTTGACATAACATTTAAAGCCCCTTGCCTTTTCTTCTAAAAACCCTTCCTTTCTCTTAAAACTACACATAATGCTAAAGCAAACCGTTTTCATACTTTCTAAGTCATCAGTTTCCTTTAATATAGACACACCAGTCATTTCAGTTTTATTTTCTACCTTCTCTTTTGTGTACTAACACCCAATGATGAGCAACTGTAACAATAAGTCTCTAAGTATACACTTTGCACGATATATCATATCTGCATATAGGAAATAATTAAAAATGAAACAAGTGCCGAGAACTTCAATATTTTTTCTCTTCACAATTTCTTTTTTTTTTCACCGACCAACCGTTTTCCGGTGGAAAAAAATCATTCTAGCGCTAGTGATAGAAACGGATTTGGATCTTTAGGAGTCAGTCCAGCAGACATCAAAACGGATAGCAGAGAGAAATAAAACTGGCAAAACAGAAAAAAAAACGGTTTAAAGCAAAATGAAAAGCAGAAAAAAATATAATTCTGAAGAGGGGCCTTGAACCCTTTTGGCATACGGCTAAAGATAATTGTAAACGTTGCAAATAAGGCAAACATGTGCGCTTGCCAGATGCTCAATAGGGAAGCAAGGATATATGGGAGCAGGAGAAATGTCAATATAAATGAATGCGGGAATGCACAGCTATAAATTGAATGGATCGGATTGAATATAGTGTTGATTTAAACTAAATTTATGTAGGGGACAAAAGTGAGGACGAAAAGAACAGGGAGAGAGAGAGAGAAAATAAGTAAAATTAATTATGAAAATAGTAGGAAATTAAAAACTCATAGATAACATAATGTTTTAGTTTATTCAGAAGTAGTTTAGTTTATCCAATTTTATTAAATACAAAGCGTATAGTCTGACAGCTTCCAGGACGAAGTAAGTTTTATAACGCAAAATCTGATATCGAACTAATTCACCCACGTTTTACCGCAGCTGTTAGAGGAAAAGCTGGAAAAATTTTCAAGTTTATTCCCCTGGTTTGCAGTATTGAATAGATCTGTGAAGTATTCCTCTATATCAAGCATTCCTGTGAAGCATTTGTTTCATAAATCAAATGGCAATCCTTCAAGCGGTTTAGAAAGATTAAAATTCTGTCCATTAACTGAAATAAGCTACCACCACTAGAATATGCCACTTTTTTCACTCGGATGTTGAAGGCTCTTGCGTTCTACTTTCGCATCTTTTATATTATTTTTCGCTTTGGACCTTTGGCGGAAATGTAAATAGTACATTTTCGGCACCAATCTTATATGCCTCGTTAACACATATGGCGACAGTTTCATCGAGAAACTTGTGAAATTACTTCCCAAAACATTTGACGAGTATTCAAAGTTTTCACTCAAAACTGTTTATATAAGCGACATACTTTTTTTTTATCTCAGTGCGCCATAAAACTCGTCCTGCCCGCATTGAGTAGATTTGAAGGGTGTGGAGTCTAAGTGCGCAGATATGCATGTGGTGTAGGCAGATAGCATTGTCTCTGTTCAGAAATTTGATTACGAATATTCGAACAGTGTACCTCGTACCCAACCGCACTCATGCATCTTGACTGGCATGATGCACCTTGTCCATGATTTTGTAAGCAAACCAAATCGCACGAGACCTTTTTTTTAATCCATTTGACTCGGTACGTAAAATCAACAACATTTCGAGTGGCCACGAGCTAAAGCCGGAATTACATGCTCGCCGAGTAATGCCAAATGAAGACAAGGTGAGTGTGTAAACGGTCTCCTTGTCTAGTCTCGGCTGTGTTTTTCATGGCAAGCACGCGTGTGTAAATGGTTTGCTCGTCGGCTCTTGTTTGTTTTACGAAGGGATAATGATCCTTTTACTGCTGTGCCTGAGTGTTTATGACCGTCTCGTCCGAGTTCGAAGCCGCTGGAAGCGAAGTCGGTTTTATGCATCAAGTCAAAGGGATTCGAGAGGGTAGTATGTGCTCATTTAAATTTTCGAATTTTTCGCCGGGACTTCAAACATGTGTTTGCGTGTCCCAGATTGAAATAACTCAACGCACACCAGGCAGTTGCAATAGCCACAGCCCGTACCTCAGTCATCGTTCACTGAACTGAACAAAACAGCTCACAACTGTCGAAAGATGCAAAGTGAAATATCCTAAGTAAACAATTCACCCTATGAAAGGTGCATGGTGTATGGTCCGTGTTGTACGGTGCAATATCCTAAGTAAACAATACACCCTATGTCTTGTTGAGTCTCGTCCAATGTCTTGTTGAGTCTTGTTTACTCTTGTACCCGAGATGCTCGTTCCAATGTATAAATCGGGCATAAGACGAAACCCTCATAAAACAGGTAGGCGCCGGGAGAAACATCATCCACACTCTCGTGCTTGCCATGTTTTGGTTTGTGTTTGAATGGAGAAAAACGGCCGAGAATAGACCATTCACACTCTAGTACTGGGCAACATTCGCCATACCTCGGGAAGAGTCTAAATGCGACATTACGTTTTCTTGAGCTTGTAGTTAAGGAAACCGCTCACGCAATTGTACAAAGATCTTGTTGCTTCTCAAGTAACCTCTTGAAGTTCCTTCCTGCAACTCTTTTATTAAATCTTTGACTTAACTTTTGGGAAGAATACTTTACATTCGGTACGATGTACTGTTTAAAGTTCGAACATCGAGCGCATCGATGGGTTTCACAACAGCTACCTCTGGCGTCGGTCTTCTTCGTGCTCGGTAGTCCTGTTTTAGATATAGTCGTTTGCCACAGTTCTAGCACATAGGCGCCCCTTTTGGCAGCGACTCTCTGTTCATGTAAGTACGCTCACATCTGCACTATTTCTAAGCTGTTTCTCGAAGTCTAGCTGTGGTACGGTTAGCATCTATGGCTGCTTCAAAGTTTAAACCATACGCCAAGGCGTCCTTCATAGTCTGCTTTTTCACAATTCGAACTAACTTTTGGAGCTCTTGATGTTGCAATGCGGCGATGAAGCCTTCTGTAGCTGTGTTATCTCAATATTTTGGGGTCATAGGTCACACTCAGAAAAATTTCACTAAATAGAATCAAACACTTTTAAATAAAGATTCGTTTTTTGTTTAAAAGTGTTTTAATTTTTGATTTAAATGTGATTCTAAAAAATTTTAAGTGATGAATGCGCCAATTATTCGAGAGATATCACTGGTTTCTGCATTCGCTTACGAAGCTGTGGCTTGTAGATCTGCTTTAAATCATCGTGCCCATGTCATATTATTACTGCATGGATTAAAGTAGCGATATTGGAGGATCGATGGCCTGGGATAGTTTGAAGGACCCTGGCTGCTGGACCCAGTAGTGACTAAATCAAGACTGCTGATCGTTTTGCTGTTTCTATCTCTTTCCTTGTCGCATTAAAGCCAAGACTACATAAAATAGCTCATTATAGTGTAACGAGTCTGTATTAATAATTTCATTAATAATGAGTTTGGAGAGAGACAGTAATTATTCATGCGTGTGCATATGTTGTATGAGAGAATATGCCTTACTAGGCAATAACGCGAATTTCTTAATTATTAATACCATAATTAATGCAAAATGCTTTGTATAATAATGGGAACAACTTTGGATCATTCAGCTGCTAGTAGCTGAGTTTTGACAGAATGTTACCTGAATGGGTCAAATTCAAGGATATTTGAAAAAGTGGATGTTAATTCGTGATTGGCGTAGCAAAGAACCGTGGCTATGCGAATTTTAAGTCTATTAAGTTACTACACATTTATCTTGCATATCGTTTAATACGACAACTGATGGCTTATAATTAACTGTTAATGTCATGGAAAAATATTTTTCAGTCACTAATAAATATTTTTCATGGGTAATGGCGATAATGGTAAGAGTTTCATCCATTTTATGTTGCTGTAGTTTTTCGAACTTTTTTCTTTTACTTTTACTTTCAAAATTTTTGATATATTTCGTATATGGTTTATGCATTATAGACTTATTATGGGTCAAAATTTGAAATTCATCAATACCAAAATCGTCTTTGAAATAATTATCAACTGTAATACTAAACTCTGAAGGTATATTAAAACGGATTTAGAGTTTCCCGAAAATGCTAAAAATTCTTATGCCATAATTCAAACAACCTTAAAGATATTGTAGATCAAGTCTTCTTTTTGGTGTATTTTAATTTAAAAAAATACAAAAAAAATTCAATTCTCTATTTTATAATCTTTATTCATTTGCCTTTATGGGTGGGTCCTATTCCCAAATCAATTTCACATTAAAACACCTCAGAAAAATTATCCATTTGCATACTTTGTTTTATCGTAAGAAACCAAGGCTCAGGATCACAAGTTTTCTATGGACTTCATCAACGAAACTCATCAATCAAATTGTCAGCCCACCCAACTGACAGGCTGAGTGAACGACCGATGCTTTTCAATGTCTAATGGAGCCGAAAATCCAGTTTGTATCAAGAGAAGCAGCAAAAAGGCCTAATAAGAGCGCAAGGAAGAACACAGTGGATAATATGATGGAGTATTTGTACATTTTGTACTCAACGGAAAGATACTACACTGAGCTATTTTATTGGCCTGGGATTCAGCTAATAATAAGAGAAGAAGAACGACAGAAAGAGCAATTGATTTGAATACTTTTTTTTCGCTGCCGGAAAGTTGTATATTTAATCCGTAGGTATATTTCCTTGCCTTAGTTAGTATTTCTTTTTTGATTGGATTGATGGATTTAGGTGGAGATAAAAAAAAATTTCCTTCACGCTTCGTCTTCTTTTTGCAATTATGTGTTGCTTTGTTAAGAAAAATTAAATAAAATGTGATGTTAAATGATCGATGACGAAAGAAAAATAATTTCTAAACATGATGACCTTTGAATCATGTTTAAGTTTCTTTTCTTACGTCGGTTCATGCTTGCTAGTGATACGCAGTAAGAGTTTAGCCTGTATAATAATAATAATAAACAAATCTCCAAAAGTACCCAGTAGGACTTTGAGAAACGTATGAGAAAGGAAGCCAAGAATTCTCGCATAAATATTTTTCTGAAGTATGAACACACAATAGTAAAGGGTTCGAAGTGAGAAAGTAAAGAGTTGAAACATTTGGAATTTTGTTCACAGCCAATTATTTACGTATATAATTTATGAGCAGCGAGAAATAAATGAGTTGATGAAATATGAGTTGTGTGATAGTAAAAGTGGTTTATATAAATGTAAATGGCAATAATTTGCGGTATTCTGAACGTTTCTGAGGAAAGTGAATTAATCTGAAGAAATAGCGTATGTAGTGAGTGAAATAGCGAATGTAGTGAGTGGTTAGCAGAATTAAAATATTTGTCATGCATACATGTGTTTTTCACTACTGTAAATAGTTTTGTGCTTTTTCGCGACTTAATTTTTCTATTTTTCAAGCACAATACTTTTGAGTGTTCCTTGATATAGTCTATTTGTTTTTTATACTGAACCAATGAACTCATTTTCTTCGCAGATTGACACAGTACAGACAGTAATTCTTTTCATGTAGAAGATACTATCCTAATAAATTTGTATGATTTCCTTAAAAGAATAAATTTATACTTTTATTTGTACTACACCAATAATGTCGCATGTACACCACTATACTCGTTCATCGTGTCCCATGCTATCAGTACCAGAAATACCGAGAAATAGCGACTCGAATTAACTCCATATAAAATATCTAATGTATCTTATGGAACAGAAAATTCTATAGAAAGCTCCTTATAAAACGCCGGTGGGAAACTTCTAGTAGCCAATAGATATTTAAGGATAAATAAATTCCCATAGGACGACAGGAAACGAGAATAGCTCAGAAGCATGCCGTCGTAATCGAACTTTCCGGAAATGATTCAGGGCATATAAATATCCCTCGTGTGAGGCTTGGCATTCAATCTTTTCAAAAATCAAATCAAGTAAATTTTTCGGCAAAGTAATTTCAAAGCGAGTGAAATTTATATTATAGTAACTATTAAAGTGTCGACGCGAGTACATTATAAAATAATGAAAAAAACGGTTTTATTTCGTGATCGGAGAGAATTACAAATCCACGAAGCGTATTTTCAGTGGAAAAACACAAAAATGTATTTATTTGGCATAATTATGCAGCCACGAAGACCATAGCAACATACATTATTTCAATTAGTATAAAAAAGGACATAGAAAAGAAAATATTGAGACATTGAGCTTCATCGTTGCAATGCTTCAGAAGTATTTTATCTTAAACCACGATCTCTTAAAGATGAGATAGACAATTTAAAAAATTAACAACTTGACAATTCAGTATACTAAAACGGCACATTAGAATCGCAAAATATTGAATTGGTGGCATTTGTCACTGAACGCACTACAATATTAAAGAGAAATAGGGATACACTTTCTAATTGAAACTGAAGTCGAATTTAATGTATTCGACGCGAAACGAAACGAAATGTCAGATTACAGATTATATATACAGATTACAAAATCAACTTTTGGCCGAATTGCACAAGTAAAATGTATAAGTAAAATTTCGCAGCCGTTAAACGACCCAGGTACTGTAAATTGGTGCGGAAAAAGTAATAGCTCAGAATTTCATTCGAGTTTGTGAAGTTTTTATTGAAAAATGACTGCTGTTTTATAAGCGAGAGTGCAACAACAGCGCATCCCTGCAACAGTAGTTATTGTTTTGAGGATAATACCATTTTTGATGCCGGTAAGTTAAATTTATATGCAATGAATTCAAATGTAATACACATGTTCAATGTCATCAGTGGCATTTTATACTACCCCTGGTGTCCGGATGCAGAACTTTATTTCGCTAGATTCCGCACAAACGTTTCCGCTGTATTTCGTTTCGTCGAATACATTACTAGGCTTAAGTGCGGTTGCCGACAACTTTGAGATAGGTTTTGTTCATCTCCAGCACATCTTGTGCCGACGACCTATCGCCTGATTGGCTGATCGATTATCAAATTTGTTGTCAAAAGCAGCCTGAAAACTTTCAAATAATATAAAAGCACAATCTTTCCATATTTAAGTATTTTTTTCAAGTTATTGCTATGAGACGCCTGATTATTAGGAAAAAACTCGCTTTTCGGTATAGTAATTTTGATACTGTATAATTTTGACGGCGTTTCCATGAAAAGGCAGAAAATAAAATATATGAACAATAAACTTTGCAATTGGCTGTTTTCAATAATTTACATATATTTATTGTTCATCAAAATAAACTGGATTTGTATTAGATTTTGTTTCGAATTTCTATTGTTACATGAATGAATATTTTATATGAATCAAATATTCTGAAACTAAATAGAAATTATAATCAGCTCAATCGCTAGCTCATTTTATGATAAATGAAATAAATGAAAATAAATAAATAAAAGCTTTTACTAATGAATATGAAAGTAATCAATTTCTTCGAAGTATACTACTCTACAGTAAGGTATACAGGGTGTTTGGTACTCGGAGGACACTTTTGTAAGGAGGTATTCCTTGATATATTTTGAGCAAAAAATTAAAAAAAGGTTATCCGGTTTTCAAAATCTGCGGAGTTACAGGCTGGTCAGGAAAAATGTTTCGGATCTGTCCCCTGACTTGAAAACTAATATTCATAATGCATAGTTTCATTGCTTGTTTTTTCATGGAATTAAATTATCTTTAATTTGATGTAACATCCTAAATTGTTACTGCACCTGATTTTGAGATATTTGTATCTAAACACAAAATGTTGGCACTTCTACCCCGAAAATTCTGTGTTCAATGTCGTTTTTCTCAGAAAATCTCACTAAAATATGCCATTTTAAATTTATATTTTTATAGGCCATATAATTGGTTTCAAAAGTTGCATACATGTTTATGACTTAGGTTTTACCATTTCGCAAGTAATAAGCGAAAATACATATCGCCTAAAAAGTAAATATGTCATAATGTGACCCTCGTTGAAAAGAAAAGTTTAAATTGTTATTTGTACTAAAGTATTTTTACTGCCCATCAATAATTATTTTTTAAACTATCAATAAAATAAACTAAGTTAAAACTAGTTTCAACATAAGTGATGCATCTACCTGCATGTTACAAGTAAAATTGGGTATAGCTTTTCGCCTTTATTAATGGGATACGTGAAAAAATTAAGTCACTATAAAAACAGAACCACTTCCAAATTTTGGTCAGTTTCCGTACATTACTTGAACTACAAGATATTACTAAAATTTCAAAAATAAATTCAAAATGTCTCACTACACTTATGAAGAATATGCAGACATTATGTGCGTATATGGAAAGTGCCGGGGAAGTTCACAAGCGGCGCAATCTTTGTATCAAGAGAGATGTCCCCATCGACGGATTCCTGGAAGGAGAATGTTTCAACAGCTATACACAAGGATTCGGAAAACTGACAGCGTTAAGAAGAGCTGAGTAAACGCAAATCCTCCGCCTGCAACCGCTGTACGGACTGATACGTGGGCTGAGAGCAATCCACACACGAGAAGGACTTCATCATTTCAGCATAGATTCAGCGTAAATTTATGGGCAGGAGTGATTGGTAACGATTTAATTGGACCTATTAGGCTCCCGCCTACCCTGAATAGCACCAATTACTTAAATTTTTTAAGACATGATCTGGAAGACTTATTGGAGGATATTCCTCTGCAACGATTGGCTTCCATGTTTTATCAACACGATGGTGCTCCAGCTCATTATGGCCGAATTCCAATTATACCAATCGCTGGATCGGTAGAAATGGACCAATACACTGGCCTGCGAGATCTGTATGGAGGCGGATGAAGGCTCTTGGCTACACAACGGAAGTATCAACATTGGAAGAACTAAATACCAGGATCGATGTAGCTGCAACAGAAGTGAGGCAGCAGCTGAGAAGTATGAAAATGAAAAGAACGCTTGCGAAACGAGCTTTACCGTGTATTCAAAATGAAAGTGGCCATTTTGAACATTTACTGTAGCTCAAACATTTTGAACTAAAGCATAAAAAACATTTCTAAATTCTTTTAGTTCAAGCAAAGAGTGTAAATCGACGAGGGCCACTTTATGCCACATTAAGTTTTATGTGTATTAAGTGTTATATGTATTTTCGCTAACTACTTGCAAAATGGTAAAACATAAGTCATAAACATGTATGCAACTTTTGTAGCCAATTATGTGGCCTATAAAACAATAAAATTAAAATGGCATCGTTTCATGAGGTTTTCTGAGAAAAAACAACATTCACGACAAAATTTTCAGGGTAGAAATGCCAAAATTTTGTATTTTGAAGTTAATATCTTCAAATCAGGTACGGTTACAATTTAGCATGTTACATCAAATTACAGGTAATTTAATTCCATAAAAAAACAGCAATAAAACTTGATTTTTCAAGATATAATGATTTAAGTGAGCCAGGGTACAGGTCCGAAACACTTTTCTTGACCACCCTGTAACTCCGCAGATTTGGAAAAACGGATCACCCTGTAGAACGATTTTTTGCTCAAAATATATAAAGGAATACCTCCTTACAAAAGTGTCCTCCGAGTACCAAACACCCTGTACAGTTATCTAAATGGAAATAGGGAGTAAATGCTCTGACGTTTACTTTTCTATAATCAAATCATATCTTATACTTGATGGATTTGGTAAATATTTACTACCTTACAATATCCAAATATTAAAGTAATGTCTTCTATAATTAGAAAGGTAATTATTACCCTTTACCATGTAATCTATGTGTAATCGATTCCGTACATGTTCCTGGTCCTACTGTATAACGCTCAATTGCTCATCATGAAGCCATTGACTGTATCATATCAATCAGATATGAGAGAAAATGGATCGAAAGTTAGACAAGAGAAATTGTACAATTTTCGACCTTCCACACAAAGCACACTTTGCCAGTTCATTTCAAAGCATGTGTAAATGTGGCGTTTGTAATTCAATTTTGTCGCTCGCATTTTCACTGTCGCCTGCACAAGCTGGCATTTTTTGAATTCAGGAGTGACTTTCTATGAGGTGTTTCACGTTAGCGAGAGCGGGTCTTAGGGGTGCCTCGAGCTTTCATTGAGCGAAAAAACAGCGTTGCGTATGTATTCAAATTGTCCAATGACATATAAGCACACTATTGCTGCCCTACGCAGCATAAAAAACCCTTCTGCATTTCAGTAATTATTGAGTTTTTTGAAGATTTGTGTTTCTCTAATAGCCCGTCCAGACTACAGCTACTTAAGTATCCGGATACATAAGTATTGTCCACACTGCAGCGACACTTTTCATTGATTTTCATGGCAAGGGTAAAATGTATCTGCAGATCTCGCTGCAGTGTGGACAATACTTATGTATCCGGATACTTAAGTAGCTGTAGTCTGGACGGGCTATAAAAGCTGCAGACAGATGGATATGACTTCAAATCTGTCATGGCAGAAGCGGAGATGTTCGAACTTAGAATTCTGCGTTTTTGTACTGGCAGGTTTTACAACACGTTAACTAAAACCTGATCGAGGAACTCTCTCCTATATAAGCGACAGGACTTGACCCACTTAAGGATCGGGTTGTGGATCTGATGACAAGGTTTTACGCATAAACAGACGGACATGAAAACAGACTGATCCGAAATATCGGACACATAAATGACTCTAATGAGCCATTTATGCCAATGACGGCTCATGGACATGCAGTTCAATTGTGTTGGGCTTCCGACGAATCGGAGAGGATAATTAAGACCTAGGTTAAGTTTAGGCCTAATTAGGCTAAGCTATTTGTAGTTAGACATAAGCTATAGTTTGGTAAATTAAAATAGAATTTAAGTATTATACAGCTAGGCCAGCCCCAGTTACTGTAAAACCTGGATTATATTTTATAAGCGTAAACCGGAAAATAGATGATAAAAAAATAAACACAATCAAAAACGAGCCAGCAGGCCATAATTGAATAGCTGCTGTACATAAAATCTGTTATGTTAAATACCAGATTATGAAATTATAAATCCGGTTTTAACTCAAAAATGGCATAATATCAGATAGGACGTGTATACTACGTAAGGCAGGATAGCTTATTTCATAACAATTTGTCTCATATCTGTGATAAAAATATACCGTTTTCTTCATCATCTGACACTCAAAACAACTTTCCAGCTACTCTACCGATTTTTCATCCACTATTCTCCTACTTCACTTCACAGCTTGATTTTCCATTCAATGACAACGTTGTTCGATAATCGTTACGCACTTGACTCATCATCCATCTGAACGGGTCATCACAGCGATGTTTCTTCGTTTCTAGCATTGTTCACATTCTTGTTGTCCTTGTGCTTATTATCGTTATCGTTCTCTTCCTTGACCTCCATTTCACATATTCTGATTGCTTGATTCGATCTGCTGCGATATTTTCGACGATAACGATTGCTGGTTCGGGCACTGTTATTTGTTTATTTTCCGCAGTGAAATCGATGTCGACAATGTCACAACGATATTTTCAATCGGAAATTAGGAAATCTCTTAGGGCAAAATAGAAACGACTATACATCGGCAGCAATAACAAAGCCCAAACGGTAGAAGAAAATACCAGGCTTAATCGAAGACATGAGAGGCTGAAAAGAAGAAGAAAGGAGCCACGAGAAGATGTATACTTAGTGTTGTTATTGCTGTGTGGTAGAAGCAATCAAAGAATCAAACAAGCAGTCAGGATATCAATGGAAGAACAGACGAAATTGGATCAAGGAAAGATTCAATTGATTGACAAAATGCCTACATTTAGTCGAAATGGATGAGATGTTGGAAGGAGTATATATACGAGTAGTGTGTACGTGTTCCTCGATATAATTGGCCTTATGGTTATTTTGATAGGAATCAAGTAGGCTTTTCATATTTTACGTTTGTGCTACGTTGGTCAGCAAGCTCATGCTATCGCCATGGGGAATGGGATAGTTTTATGCTGAACTAGGCTTATCATCATTCTTTTATTGTCGTGCAATATAAATCACTGACAATTGCATACGTTTTTTTTCGATGTATCACAATATTGAGACTTTTTTGTGAGCTCAGTTTGATTTCATGGCTTTGTACTAACTTTGACGACACATCTTCAGGAACACAGTTTGCATCAGGGAAAACAGATTCTCAAAGCTTAAAGCGTAAATTGTTGCAGTGCAATTTCGGGTCTATAGTTATGTTGCTTAAGAATTGTGGTCCTGGTAATGTAATGTACCGAACCTAATTAAAAGATCATCCTTACCGCAGAAACAAGAGCAAATACTCGCTGTTTTCTTTGGAATTAATCGAAGACGATTCTTAACTACTTTTGTTTCTGCTTTCAAGTGGTTGGGAATTGAAATTCATAAGCTTCGAAAATCTATTTGCCATGGATTAGATCTTTTCATACAATAAAAGGCGGGGTTTTTTTTCGCTCCGCCTATACTGAATTCACTGGTACAGGAGTTGTTGTTGTTGTTGTTTTATATGCGGGTGTTCTGTTATGGATAGGGGGAGCAAAAAAAAAACACGCCTATTATTTTCATATTATCGACCGAATCGAATGCAGGCGTAGACTTTTATTCTTGATCGCACCACCGAGCATTTAACAGACGTAACTATGACTAGATACTTGAAAAATCGGAATTAATTATTCCTCACTGTCACACATTGATAAGGAACGAACTACTAACTTTATCCTCTAAACAACTTTACATGTTGAAATTAAGGTATGGTTGCACCACTGCGCGAAATACTTCGAGATAAGTGGCTTGGAAACTTTACGATCAAACTTTAACCGTGACAGTTATATAGCATCCATTTAAATTATGAATCTTGTCGGTGCCGAAACTCAACTTTAGCGATTATTCAACTCTTCTTCTTTCTTTACGGTACGAACTTGGCAATGCATTGTTTTTATAAATTAATCCTTATTGACACCTGTTTCAACCCATACAACATAATGAATCGAAAATGTAAATTGAAAATTCTAAAAATGTAACACAGTACACCGAAAAGAGATTTTTTTATTTCCTTTAGTTTTACTGCCGTTGCTACAAACGTCAAACTCTTTTTATTTCGATCGACATATTCTTTTGCTTATATTTTCCATAGACACGGAAATGATTTTATAAGTCAAAGACAAATATAACATTTTTAAATAATTTCGTACACCGGACTTTTCGAGTGAAATAAACACTGCACTCATACGGAAGACACGAAAAAAATGTGATTTTATTTCTTCGGATACTCATGAATAGCTTTCTAAAGCAAAGGGATGTGCAGAAACGTCAAAAAGTAATTCCCTAAAATTTGCTAGTTGGCATATATGTACGTAATTATATAGTTTTTACGCATTAATGTTGAATGAATGGGAACTATCGAACGCGGAGATAGTTTTCTTAATTATATATATAGGCGATATTGTATTGATAATTATATATATATATTATATATAATTATATATGTAGGCGATATTATATTTTTTTAATAAAGTTAATTACCTTAAAACAAGATAAGCGTGTCTAAGATAATTTAAAAAAAACTGAAAATTAAGTTCTCTTCTCTGTGAACCTCGTAAGAACTAAATTCGGCGTATCGTAACTTTGGCATATTACATCTAAAAAGCGTCCTAAAAAACGGCCTGTTCACTTCTGGATCACGGTCATTGTAGCCAACATCGGCAAGGTCGTCGTTACTTCCCACATAAACTATCTACACTAACCGTTTCTATACAACATACGAGTACTTTACAAATTCTAATATTTTCTACCTCCTCTTTTCAAACCGTAACATTGCAGCTAGTGCGGGCGAGGGATCTTTACGCCCGATTCTGGGGCAAATAATCTATCTGAACTTCGGTTCAGTTGAGATGCTCTGCCATTCCTAAAACATTTGATTCGCCAGATGCACAGAATAACAGTTATGAATACTAAAACGATTCACAGGAATATCCCATTTTCATCGCAGCAAAAATTTGAATATTTTCAGGATGCACCAGTTCCTAATTGTTTCCATTTTGTGGGTCGAAATCATTATAATTTCACGAATCTTAAATATAAAGATGTATTTTTGCAAATGATATTTGAATATGAGAAAAGATTTGTCTGCAATTATGCTCCATACGACTGTGAATACTAGTTTGTTTCGATTTGCAAACAAAACTCAAACCCATAGAATATTTTTTTCAAATATAACTAGGGGGCTTCGCCCCCTGCTCGCTTCGCTCACCAACCCCCAGACCATTTACGATTTTAAATTGTACATTTTACTGGACGTATGTACTAAAGCCGTGCGAAAATCAATAAAAGTTCACAGTCGCAGTACATATACACATATATATATATATATATATATATATATATATATATATATATATATATATATATATATATATATATATATATATATATATATATATATATATACACGTCGGATTTCGTACGTTTATGTGTTTACTATAAGAGAAAAATAAAAATTTCCAAAACTTTTTTTTATTAACAGAGAGATAGGTTTTTTTCAACTATATTCTCGGCAAAATTTCACTTGCACAATTTTGTTGCTTAGTTATCTATGTCTTCATTAACCATAGATTCATAAACAGGTGTCTCTCAGACACCTTCATGTTGTTAAAGTCTCAGAGAAAGCGATGCAAGAAAGATCGAAATGCGTGCGTAGTTACACCAAGAATGCTGAGTAATGTTTTTGACTAATGTTTGAAGAAAATTATTATTAAAATCGATTCGGCCGAAAATTCATATATATATATATACATATATATATATATATATATATATATATATATATATATATATATATATATATATATATATATATATATATATATATATATATATATAATATATATATATATATATATATATATATATATATATATATATATATATATATATATATATATGTGTATATATATATATCTTTATATATATATATATATATATATATATATATATATATATGTATATATATATACATATATAATATCTTTATATATATATATCTTGATATATATATATCTTTAAGCTATTAAGTACCTAAGAAATAAAGTAAATAAAATAATACCCTATTCTGGAAAATGACAAAATATTTTAAATTATACGTTTTTATCCAGACAAAAGTTTTCACACACTAAGTTTAAAAAGATTTCCAATATCAAGTAAGTTGGAATGCTGGCAAGACTCATGTTGATAATATAACTGGAAAGTCCCGTTAAATATTTGACTGGAGGTAAAATGTATTTGCGTTTATGGTTTATTTGTTAAGTCATTAAAGTAGTGATCATGTCGGGCAGGCAGAAAGAAACTACGCAAGAAGAACGTAAAATAATTTTGAATTTATTCAAACAAAATAAATCGTATGGAGAAATTGTAAATATAATGGGTAGAAGCAGTGGCGTGCATAAACAATTTACGCCGGGTAGGCAGTCACATACTCTTAGAAGTAAACATAACAGTCAAACGAAAAATTAGAATTTAATTCAAAAGATTTTTTATTGAAAATGTTTTTTTAAATTTTAAATATTTGTATTTATGTTATTCTTAGTTATTCTTAGTCTAACTTAAAGTGCAATTAACAAAGAAAATTTCACTATTTTTGCCTGCTGCTTCTTTTGGTGCTATTTTTTTTTTATTTTTCCGGCCCAACGTTTATTTATTATGCACTAATGGTATTACTTAGCCTGTACCGCAGCTACACCGATTTTCCATTATTTTATTTTCTTGCCCGATATTTACATTTCGAGGATAATCTGCTGTCTGCTTCAGTGTCTATCGGTCTTTGAGAAATCTACATATTCATTGTCATTCCACATATTTTTTGTGCTGGCGAATATAATACACGGTAAACAAAAAAACAAACGGTTAGTGTGTTTGCAGGCATTCAGTCAAGTAAATTTATCATCATACTTGTGATTAAACTGATGAATAGCATTCCCTTTTTTTAGTTAAATCTAACTCTGGCGTCATTTGGCCTGCTGAGACAATTCGATATTTGTTTCCGAATGAAAGGATTAAGAGCCTAAACTTCATCAACTTTGATGCGCATACTCTTTCACACAAACGACACACTGATGCTGAAAACTCTGAGTTTTAGTACACTTCATTGATTTGTTGATTTAATTTTCTCAATGTATAATAACTTTTATTATATTATAACCGTTGTCACGCAGTGCAAATACGCTCTACTCAAGAACTAATGAGACAGCAATGTTACTCAAAAGGTATGGCTGTCATTTTAAAAAATTGGCAAACATTGCCCAAATTTTGGTACTTAAAGTAGAATTTTCCTATCGAAATTCTAAATCTCGAGAAAAAATGGGCGATTTTTTTATTTATAATCAAGGAAACTATAATTTTTAAAATTTCCTATCTGAGACTATGTACAAAAATAATACTAACACTTCACTAATATACAAAGCTAACACTTACATTTTATATCAAAAATAGATTTATATTATACAAGTATTTCTGCTGGCAGCTCCCTCGCATAATGAAAACTTTGCCTGTGCAGTGTGGCTGTTCACTTGTCAGCACCGTCGTGCACTTGTGCCGCATAGCTGCAAATTACTTCCCCTTGCACAGCGAGCGTTGATATCATGCAGCGATGGTATCATTACTCCTGAAATTCATGAAGGCAGGCATGCCTTTGGCTCATATAAAATAGTACTACATCTTACACATACTGTTGTAGCTGAGAGCAGTTGGGCGTAGTGTATCGATACGAAATTCATGTGGAGGTGTGCGTAAGGTAAAGGCAGTGAGGCTGCATGCTCATATTTGGGTATTTTTTGTTCTTATTTTGCTGGACTATGCTTGCGAAATCGAAAATGAAAAAATAAGAGCATGAAATATAAGTAGTTGCCAGATACACGTAATTATTTGAACCAAAATTTTAGAATTGGACTGTAGATAGATATATTAGTAAAATAAATATATCGAAACAGGAAAGCAAAACAGCAGGGTAGGCAGTGCTTTTGTGCCTATATGAAGTGCACGCCCCTGGGTAGAAGTTGGTTTACAATTTGCACTATTGTAAAACGTTACAAAAACGACGGAGAATTCGAAAGTACTCCACGAAAAGGACGCCCACGAAAACTAACAACTAGGGAAGAAGCGCAGGTTGGTCAAATACAATTTATTTTGGTTTATAAATCCTATTAATGAATTACAATTCTAAAATACAAGTTGTAAGAATCATTAAGAAACAAGCAAAAACAACATCATCAGAGGTGGCAGCTCAAGTTAAAGTCAATTTTAAAAAAGATGTTCACCCGAAATCCATACACAGTCTCCTTCATCGCAATGGATATAATGCACGGGTACCTAGACGAAAACCTCTTATTAGCAAAATAAATAAAAAAAAAACTCTAGCGCACCTGAACCGCTAGAAACACTAATGTTCGAAGAACAGTAGAAGAATCGTGCAGGTTTCGAGTGCATATTCCACCACATGAGCTGCTTATTACGGCCAAACTGTTTCAAATGCAACGTTTTACTTTGGTCTCAAGAATGAACTATAACTCATATGGTAAAAGGTTTCAGATATTACCACTGGCATGGGTTTCAAAGTTTATGAAAGAAAAACACTTGTTAATTATATTCGTTATCAGTCGCTTATTTCACCAAACTTTGAAAGCAGCATCTCATATAACATCAATGAAGAAAATGCTCAGTGCCTGCAGCACTGTAACTGAAGTTGGTGTTTGGGGCTGCGATCCGAAAAATTTGCAGAACTTAGGGAATTGAAACATCGGTTATTTATTTTCATTGTAAATGTTTCCGGTATGAATACTAACTGTAAGCATTTATTTATACAAAAGTAGCACGACCGACTCGTGCTGGCAACCTTTCGCCAGTATCAAAGCCAAGAATATATCACATCTGCTTCACGTTGTTATATTACATTCGAAGTTATAGGAGTATAAAGAAATTTAGGGTTACCTGCAGCGAGTTTTTTCAAATAATCGAAAGATTAATATTTGCTGTTTATTGTCACTACAATATCATTACCAATTGAAAATTCTACGATAAAACCGCTTAATAAAGATATTGCAAACAAACACAAAATCAACAATAGCTGGCAACCCTATTGTGACTTTTCAACCAAATTTGGCCTGAATAATGCTTATAATAAGTTCTATTAATTGTATAAAATTCGTATTGATTTCATGACTGCACTGGAAGTTATAGGGCAAAAAGTTTTATTTTCCTGAGAGAATTTTCAAAACCAAAGACACAAAAATTACCATAGCTGGCAGCACCAATCGAATTTTTCAACCAAATTTCTATCAAACAGAGTTTAAAGTAAGGTGCAGCTACTGTGTCAATTTCATGAAAATTTGGTTACTAATTCACATTTCATAGGGCAAAAAGCAGTGTTTTTTTCTTTGTAATTTTTCAAGATGGCACCACTGGCACAGAGTTGCCCACAATTCAAAATCGCTTCTATCAGACCTGGTTCTACTTAAGTCCAATGCATTCTGTAAATTTCAATGGTATCTGATTATTGGTTCGTGAATTCCCGTGAACAGAAATTTTTGATGCTAAAAATATAGGTTAACTGGGAAAGGGTTACCGTTCTTTTCCGACATGAAATTTCCAAAGTTTTACTTTGAACGTGTAGATGAAGCATAAGATTTGTATACACATTGGTTTTATTGTAAGAAACGGACATTTTTAGGATATTCGATGGTTTGAATGTTTTCACTTCCAAATTTTTATTTTTTCAAATTTAAGACACCAAAATTATCATAGCTGGCAGCTCCAACCGAATTTTTCAACCAAATTTCTACCAAACGTGGTTTAAAATAAGGTCCAGCTACGGTGTGAATTTCGTCAAAATCGAACGATTCAATCAGAATTGATAGGGCTAAAAGCAGTTATCTTTTTTTAGTGATTTTTCAAGATGGCACCACTGGCACAGAATCGCCCGCATTTCAAAATCACTTCTATCAGACCTGTTCCTATTTAAGACCTATACAGTCTGCAAATTTCAATTAATTTTGCTCATCGGATCGTGAGTTTCCGTGAACAGAAGTTTTTGATGCTAAAAATATAGGTAAATTGGGCAAGGATTACCAGGCGTGCCCGTTATACCATATAACATTTTTTTTTTGGTCTATGTAAAAAAAGTACGAAATTTACATATGAGTGGCTTTTTTTTGAAGAAACAGCATTTTTTCAAGAGAGACGATAATTTGGAGGTTTTCACTTTCAGTGCTTGCCCTAGCTTCAGAGTTGCCAGCACGCTCATCAAAAGCAACACGAATTTACAATTAAATAATACCAATATGTCATGAAAATTTGGTAATGATTGAATAGCTCTGTCAAAAGTTATCGCAATTTAAAAATTTTCAATTTTTCCCGTTCTCTTTTTAGGCACCCAGCGCACACATGGGGTTAAAAAATTCCAAAACATTATCCGATTCACATGTAAAACACGTTCGAAATTTATTTTGTTAACTTTATTTTTGCAAAACTTATTTGTGCACGGAATAAAAGGTATATTAAAAATATCACTAAAATGGCCGCCGGCGCCAAAGGGTTAAAGATTTTTAACTTTTTTCTGAGACCTGGCACTATTCTGCATATACACCAATGTGTCCTAAAAATTTCAGTTCAATCGGATGGCGCGTTCCTGAGATTTTTTCACTGAAATTTTTTGATGATATATATATATATATATAGATATATATAGAAATATGAATTTTTGGCCAAAGTGATTTTAATACTAATGTTCTTCTTCGAACATTAGTAAAAAGAGATTTCAATTCGCGAAAGACTCTATAAATAAGCCTGAAGGTTTGTGGAATAATGACGAAAGTAAATATAATATATTTCAGTCTGACTGTAGAACCCTGGTATGGAGAAAACTCAACACAGAGTTAAATGCTAAGAACATTATTAGTACAGTCAAACATGGTGGTGGAGGAGTTATGGTTTGGGGCTGTATGGCTGCTTCAGGTGTTGGCGAGCTTGTATTCTCTGAGCAAATGATGGATCAAAAACTTTACTTGAATATTCTAAAGGAAAATTTGAAAAAGAGAGCCGAAAAGTTGGACTTAGATGATCAATTTTATTTCCAGCATGACAACGATCCGAAACATACGGCTCATAATGTTAAAATGTGGGCTGCTTATACTTTACCGACTCCCCCACAGTCACCGGACCTCAATCCAATTGAGCATGTGTGGGAAGAATTAGAACGACGCTTGCGGAAACATACAATTTCCAGCAAGACACATTTAAGGGGGGGTATGGTCAGAAACGCGATATTTTTTTAAGTTTAGTTACTAGTTTATAGTGACTCAGGAGTGTCCATACAAAATTTCAGGTCGATCCGAGCAAAATTAACGAAGTTATCGGCTTAACGATACAAATAACTCAAATTCATATTTTCGCGCAAATCGCGTTCCTTTCCTGCTTTATTAGCCGCGCGCAGCTCTCATATACGTAATAGTAGAGTCTTCCCACTCTATCCACACCTGACTGTGCTATATTTGTGTAAAAACACTTATATATGTGACTTGTAGTAGTATACATTCATTTTATCGAGCAGGTACGGTACACGTGTTTCGGAATTTTTCACGCACTTTTGTTGCACAGTTAAAATTTTAAAACGCGTTTTTTGAGGAATTTTATTTTCAAGTCGGTGAGACATGTAACTCGAAAACTACTCGACCGATCTTTCTGAAATTTTGCACACTATTTCTGTAGGCAATTTACTGGGTAACACTGTCGATATATTTTTTTTCTTGCCTGTTTTTTTATTTATGGAATTTTTTACAACTGAAAACAGAAATTTCAAAAAAAAAAACCGTTTTTTTCGTTTTTTTTACTTCAAACATACCAAAAATTAAATAATCTAGATATTTGGAAAAACTCGACAGCGTTACCTCAATAAACTCATAAACTAACGAAATATTTTTGGTTTTTTTGTTTACGATGATCCAGTCATTAGTTATGTGTCTCACCGCAAATCAACTCTTTGTCCTGAACGAAAATGTCAAATTCATGTCACGAGCTTAATTTTCGATATTTTTCAATAAAATTTTTTTTGGATACTCTTCAAAGGTTGTTCTTTACTGTAGATATTATCCCAATCAAGTAACTATTAACAGTTTTCTAAAAAAAAATCTTCAAAATGGGTATAAAATGTGCTGCTCTGACCATGCCCCCCCTTAAAGGAAATGCTCCAATTAGAATGGTAAAACTTAACGGCAGATTATACAAAAAAACTTGTGTTGTCGATGTCTAGGAGGTTAAAAGAGGTCATTAAACCGAAAGGCGAAATATTTACGAAATATTTAATATAAAAAAATGACTCTAATTAACGTTATATCACAAACTGTGTGAAAACTTTTGTCCCCGCAAAAACGAGTAATTCAAAATATTTTATTGTTTTCCAGACAAGGGTATAATTTTCAATTTTCCTATAACTTCCAATGCAGTCATTGGGTCAATACGAAATTCGCACAGCAGGTTGACTTTAGCGTAAGGCAGATGCGACATATTTTTTGCTACGGTACTAGCAAAGGGCTGCCAGCACAAGGCCTTTTTGTTCTTTTCGTTCCAATAAATGCTTGCACTAAGTATTTTCATCGCAAACATTGCAATGAAAATGAGTAAACAGTATTTAAATTTTCTAAGATCTGCACATTTTTCGGATGACAGCCCCAAACACCTTCCTATCGCTGTAAGTTTCGATGAAGTCACCGAAATTAAAATAAGCTTAGATTCTATTATTATTATACTAAGGGTGTATTAGTTTAAACTAGGAAAAATAAGTAGTGTTTGGGACAGTAGAGAATTTGTACAAAATCTGTACAAATTCTCTACTGTTCTTCGAACATTAGCGGTTCTGATGCGCTGGGGTTTTTTTTTATCTTGATTATGTATTTTAAGTATCAATAAAATTTTCATTTTTCAACTAATGTGTTTATTTTTGCAACAATGACCATGGCTATTCAATAAGTGATCCTTAAATAAAAGATGTCTGACAGACATATGTTTATGAACGATGTAACACTGAATATAGTTCATGAATCTAGGGTTAAAAAACAACAAAAAAATTCATACTTATGGTTAAGCAAAAAAAAAATTTCATCATTTCAGTGAAATTAAATAACGGATTTTTTATGCTTTGGAAATGGTCAATTCTTCTCCAGACAGTCAAATTCTACCCTAAACATTTACCATACTGAAATAAGTTATTGCTTCCACCTGCTGTCGAACATTTCTGCGTACACAAAATATTCTAAGAAAATACATTTGTAAGTTAAATACATACTCAGAAATGATCCCAATCAGTAAATGTATAACAGTAAAAGTAGCATATATTTTTTTGGGAAATTCAGTTCTGAAATGAAGTGAACTTTACTCATCTAAATTCAATGTCTTAAATGAGCACACTAAATGAGCAGATCTCACCACTCATTTCACCAGATCTGTTAATAACAAGGCCATTCTCATTTGCACTCTGCATTAAAAAAGTAACCTGTGGTGATGATGGTTAGTCCATTATATGCCTAATGATGTTTGAATTAAAGTACGACGGGAAAATACAATTAAAGCACCAGCTCTACGACAAGTCCATATAATTTTATCGACTGCTGATGAAGTCTCATCAGTTTGGTTTCCTGTTCATTGTTTTCTGTCTCTGTAGACATTCACTTTTATTTTTCGCTAATTGAAGGGAGTTTTTTGATGGTCCCAAGAGAATCAACAATGACGGTGGCTTGGTTTATGATTCGAAGACGACGAAATGCCTTTGCCGTGTTTATACACCAGGACGACTCTTTAAAACGTTATCAAGGGAATTGTAAAGAAGGGCTAGGAAGTGAAAAGACTCGTATTTTACGCATTTATCACAGGCAATGATTGTGACGGAAGTGGTTGTGAAGCGAGATCTACTCTTCGAACATGACAGCCTTGCAGGCCTTTTTGTCCTTTCATCAACGACAGGTAAACTTTTTATGTGTCGTTTTGTTGAAAGTACGTGGTCCTAATATCAAACCTCTTCGTCTTTATTATTATTACTGTCGCGATTTAATCTTGCAGTTTTCTCGGTTTTACGCTTTAATGCCACCCTTATGTGGTTTATTATCCTTTGCGGAAAATGATTTTACCTGGCAGCCGCGATAGCATGTATGAATACGAATGTGATGAATGGTTGGAATGAAATGAATGTGCTAGTTTTATTGAGAGTTATAAAAATTTTCATTATTCTAAGTGAAAGGATATACAGGCATGTTAAATGGTTGCATAAACTGAAGACATATAAAAAAGTGCGCTAAACAAGAATCGATTTTGATTGATTTGAGAATAAGTTGTAAATTATTTACTAAGCTATCCAAATCAATGTTTCGAATTGTTTTCAATGCAACAGAGAAATAGACTTAAGTTTTGACATTTGACTTAATTTTACTTTGCATATGCAAATGATCACCGCAAACTCTACACACGAGTTTAGCTGCTCTAATAGAAATGGGTGAAAAAAAAACAATGCCTTTATTTTCAAAGTATGTGTATGCTATAAATGCTCCAGGGTTCAAAAACAGGTGAAAGTTGATACCCTACTTCAATATAAGGAATTTTATCACCGTAGCACCTTTTTTAATTTTTCGAAACCATAAAATTGAAAAACCCCTCACCTGGACACGAATATGCCAAAAAAACCATTGAATAATTTCGCACAGAAATCAACAAAAACAACAAAGATATTTCATCTTTTACAATACAATTTCCTCAGAAAGTTTGTAGTCATACATTGTCCTACATTTATTCTATTCATCTCACTGCCTTTGCTGTTTTCATTTCTCTCGCAACCATTTTTTTCGGTATTGCATAGTTTCGAAACGCAAAAAACATGTACACATTTGAATAATGGTCGGAGCAATAAAAAGTTCGCATATGTCTCGGACTTGTATTACAACATTGCAAAAATTGGTCCGTACACTTTTTACAAAGCAAAGAGACAGACAGACAATCGCGCGTCCCCAACAACAGTTAGCCTTGAGGTAAATAAATAAAAGTGTGATATCCTGGCACTGTATAAATACAGGCAGGCAGCCTGGTCGGGAGAATGAGGAGTGAGATGAAATGTAACATTTATTGGTACACATATGTACATTTGTTCATTCCTTGGACGATCTCTGCTTTTTTGGTGAAACCGCAATTATAATACGTTCAGTCTGCAGTCTAGCTTGTATTTATTAAGATTTTGGGACAGAGGACATTTTTCCGGATTTCAAATTTGTCATCACATCAGTAGCTTTATTTGTCACTAGAGTTGACATTAGATTCCGTAGCTGCTGGTGTAATACTAAAATGCGCTGAAAGGTATTTCCGTTAGGGTTATATGGATGCGATGGAAATAGGGATGCGTTTCAAAGTTGCCGTTGTAATTAATATTGCACTTTGCCATTCTACGACATTAAGAATGTGCAACAAAATAACGAGTAATAGTTGAGCGAAATCTCTATAGTAAGTTGCTTCCGAGAGGATGTACTGACTGAAAACGAACATAGATATGGAATTCTCCTTATGAAGGCTAGAAAAAACTACTTTCAAAGAATTTTGATTGATTTCTTTTTGAGATTTGATAACAAATGCTAAATGAATGATTTTGTTGATTTGATAACAAATGCTAATGAATCTATGTACATAAAACTATGAACTTGAAAAACCATGGCAAAATAACCCCTTAAAAAATCCTAAGGAGAAATTAGCATCGTTTCAGATGTAATTGGTTGTCTATTGCTCACATTTTTGTCCAGCAAGAATTCACTGGAATCACTGAAAGAGTAACTGTGATGCGTCCACTAGATTCTTGGCGATGCATATTCTGGCAATTTTCTATTTTCTTATCCCAATTTTTCTTCACAGATGCCAAAGTGCCTGCTCTTCCAAATATGAGAGACCTGGTGCGGCCAGAATAGCACAGAGGCTCTAAAGCCTTTTGTTGTTGGAACATTTTGTTGTTGGAACCGAACTAGTATGAGGTGTTGATATCCTTATATAAAGATACGAACTGGGGAGAGCTTCTGTCAAGCTCTAAGTTAGAGTTGATGCTAAAGGAAAATATCCCCAATCGGTCTAGATTAGCATGGGTTTTTTGCTTCTATCTCGATCCGAATGAAATTCTGCAGATTGCCAAGCTCTTTAACTTTGAACTTCCTATAAAAAATTGGAATGTTGCCGAATTTTTCGAGCCTGTTGAGATCCGGTGGATACTAAATGAAGTGAGAGTACCGAGCCTAGAGGCCCGTAAGAGCAACATCCAATAGGGGGTTGAGAAATCGACTCTACGTTTGTATAGGGGTGACAGAGCAAATGGCTGTGGATCGACAAATTCCGAAACCACTAGGCGGAAACTGAATTAAGAGGCTCTGACAAGAGAAGATTCCAGCAAACAGTTAATCACTTTTTCAGGCGTTGGATCTGAAGTAGATTTAAATGCAGGATCACGTTGTGCTGATGGGATCAGCGTTAGAACTACCTCCGAGTTGGGAGACTGGCTAAACCTCCTCACTCTGGTAACAAAAGGAAAGGGCTGAGGTGGCTTTGGCATCGATTTTGACTCGACCTTTATTGTTAACGATGAAGGTGCATCAAATTAGTTTTCACCATTCCAAATTAGTAACAGCTGCATTGCCGCTTTGCTTGTCTACTTGCCCAAAAACCATGGGAAGCTTACAACTGAATTCGTCGGTGGGAAGCCAAAAGATAAAGACTGAAAACACCAGATAGCTAGTACACACCACGAGTGTGCATTCTAGCTGAGAATATCATTAATCTTTGTTTTTCACAATTTTTATGGCATGAATAACATGGTTATTGCTGCGAAAATCATTCAGAGGGCATATTATTTTATATCCTACTACATGGCACAGAATATCCTTGTTTTTCCCACTTTTTTTTATGACATGAATAGCATGGTTATTGCTGCGAAAATCGTTTAGAGGGCATGTGATTTTATTTCCTACTACATGGCACATGATCATGGTGCAAATCCTCTTTGCGACATTGTTGAGAATGTGGCGGCTGCAACTGGTTGTGGTTGCGTGCCTCTCATTTGAAGAATTGCTTTTAATGCACAAAATGAAGTTCAGAGCAGCTCTAACACAAATTGCCGAGGTAAGCCACTTTTTGACTTCATCTTGGCTGATGGCCTGTTCATTCTCAATACCGGCAATGCGCTTACCTTCATCGCGTCTACTCAAGGGAGGCTTTCAACGTTATCTTAGTCCGTAGACAATACCCGCATTTTCTGGATATATTATTCCATCTATGGCTGTTAACCTTTTGTTCAATGGTAAAAACTCAGCTGAGTGCGTAATTTCAAATTTAGTAAAAACAAACTGAACGTAGTTTTAATTTTAGTTCCGATCTGCACTGGCACGTTTTCCGGGAAGCAATAGTTTTCACTTGAATCTGCAAATAGCGACTGGCATCTTTTCCAACGCTCTCATTCTGCAGATAAAATAGTTCTCCGCCCGTAAGCCACGCGAAGAAAGGGGAATCCGACAGTAGGTGACCAGTAACCCACCCAAAACTAGAGTGAATCTAAAGTCTCCATGAAAGAATAAGAATATCACCACTTAGCGAAAATTGTGGAGGAAAGAGCTCAATTTTGCAAAAAGAGCTAGTGATTGTATACATTGTGCACATCAAAATCAAAGGCCTTTAGTATACCACAAATAAAAGCACGTACACAAACAACCAACGCATGGCCAACGAACGACCAACGAGAGTTCGGCCGAATGCTGGTCATTAACTTTTAGCGTTAGCTTTGTTGTCTATTCAGGAAGGAAATCAATGGTTTGGAATCAAGAGATTGAATGCAACTCCAATTGAATGCCAAAGAAAAGCTAAGTCTGCAAAAGAACGGACTGCAAATGTCGGCCAACTCAAATAACTGTCTATACTTAAATAGAGTGCTAAGACCAATCCATGACCGAAACTCTGATGTCACCGATTACGGAGCGAACGGCAGCCAAGGCCAGTTTTCATACTTATGGTTCCTCTTCTTCATATAGCCCATAAGGTCTTAAGCTTATCACTGAGCGATATAAGATGTATCTAGAGCTCTGATTACATCATCACCAATTCAAATACCGACACTTTAATTGTTCTTATGGTTCTTATGGAATTATAGTTTCCCCACAAAAGTAGTGCAACAAGTGGAATAAGTCATCAGCTTACCGCCGGCTTGTGGAATCATTAGCGAGAACCAGGAATTCAAACCCTAAACCCTGATGACGTTCTTTCCGTGGTTTGCTGACCCTAGTATCTTTCGAAGATTTTTTTTCCCACTTCAACAAAAAAAGCGATAATATGGCTGAAGGAGATGTATAATGCGCACATATGCTCCGATCAGCTGAGAGAAAACAAGAACTGTGCGCATTCTTAGAGCCAAAAAAGCCGAACACATATATACCAGAAAAAGTTGTTGGATTTAAAGAGTGTGGCATTGGATTCCCTACGATTTTCCTTTTCTGAAACTATCTCTCTCTTTTCGTTTTCTCCCTCTTGAAACATTGGTATCCACCGATTCATCAGTTGGTTTGTATATTTGCAACAGTAAATTGCTGGGGCACCTTGTAGAAGCTGTATTTTCGTTATGTTTATTGTTTTCTTCACAAATAGGTAAGGCCACACAATATACTATTTTCTAGCTATTATGTCGAGTTTTTGAAAAGACGAAACGATTGACACAAGAAAATTTGTTTGTTTCATTTTTGATAAATTGGTTCGTATATCATGGCGAGAGAGTACCTTCTAACGGAATCTGAAATTGAGGATGTAAATGCAGCATGGTCGGGCAGTGAAGATAATTTGTAACTGTCCGATCAACATATTCATGCAGAAGGTTTGTTTGACAACAACAACTTCTCTTATTATTTTTGTGCTGCAAATACTCCGCAAGAAGCCGAACATAGTGTAAATATATCGACCGACAATTCTATTTATGCAGGCGCACAAGAGGCCTCACGAGAGAGGAAGAGCATATTGTGGCGAAAGCAGAATCTAGCAGTTAAAGAATCCGATATGATATTCACACCCACTGATTGCCGGCTTTATGAGCGAGAATCTAGGTCTGGAGTTCGTCTTTAGCGTCATGAACAGGAAGATATATGAGAGAACTAAACAGTATCCACATTTCAATGATGACGTTGCCAAAAACACATAAAACCAAGATCGACTGCACAAATTTTGCCCCGTTGTGGAGTTTTTAAAACAGGTTTCTAAAGTTCCTTACGAACGAGATCTCTGTGTCGACGAACAATTATGTTCCTGTAAAGCAAAAAGCTACTTGAAGCAGTACCTAACAAACAAGCTTCATAAATGGGGTTTTAAACGTTTTGTATCGTCAGATTTTCCACATTTTTTTCTCTTTTGGAAAAAAGAAGTTTTAGTATTCTAGAAATTCTAGAAGGGTTAGTATTATAGAAAAGATAATTGACTATTGCAGCAAAAAATCAATCATAAAACGTTAATCTCGCAGTGACATCGTACTTTCACCAAAGGCGAGTTTGTTGGAACTACTCTTCGCGTTCTAATTGAGCAATTTTTAAAAACTCTCGCTCTTAAGGAAACACGCTTTCCATTTCATAGACATTGAGAAGATTTTTATTGTGAAAGCACTTGCGGTGCTAATAGATGATACGCAACTGGTAGCTTTTGTCAAAAAGCTCTTCAAGAACGGAGTGGTATTCTCTTTTTGGAAAATGCTTACTAGCATTAAGGAGCCAAAACGGAAACACCTTAAAGTGGTGTTCTTTCTTCCCTGCTGTAGAACATCACGGTAATTACTTTTCTGTGCAGGATGAAACATACTAGCAATAAAACAGTTGCTTATCGATTCTGAAACTGTGTCAGGGCTGACAGGGCAGGTAACATTTTGCCTTGTAATCAATGCTCCAAACGAACATTGTAATCAACTTGTAATCAATGCTCCAAACGAACCCATCTTCTATTCTGGCACTGGCAGGCCATCAACTTCAGATTTAATAATAATTGACAATGCAGTTGATATCTTAGAACCCATTATTGCACATGCCCTCTCGTCTACTCATTTCTCTGTTTTCAACGAGATTTCGCACATTTCAATGAAACCAAAACCTCCGCCATTATCTCTTTCTTTTAAGAACACGGATTGGAAGCGATTTCGTCGCAAATTAGATGATAAAATTAGCCTTAACTCATTCAAACTCGAGACGATTACTAGTACTGGACAGATTGATCATCTTGTCAATGATGTCAATAACTCAATCTGGAGCTCCGCTTTGGAGCAAACCCCTTGCAGAAAAATTCGAAAGGGTGATTCAAATTGAATCAGTCTGGATATAGTAGCTCTTATTCAGCGACGGAATTACGTAAGACTCCAATGACAACGATACAGGAATTGTGCATTGAAGATGGAATTAAACCGCAGATGGAATTAAAAAAAAGCATGGTTAATCAAATATGCGGAAAATTCAAAAAGCTCTGAAGAATAAGCATTCTGCAAAAGCGTTCTTAATTGAAAACGAAGGTAAGATAATTTACCGTGACGCAGATAAAACCGAAGCTCATGCGAAATATTCTCACGATGTCCATAACACCACTAGGCACATGGGAACCACGATAACCTCCAGCTTGGTTGAGAATACCTATAATAATCTCCCTGTAGAGGAGCAGGATCTAAAAAAATATTATGCAAACCCAAAGATGTAATCTGTGTAGTAAAAACTCTTAAAAGTCGTATAGCTCCTGGCGATGATCGAATTCCAAATGTAGCACTTAAGAGCTTATCCAGGAAAGCAATTGTATTCATTACATTTATTTTTAATCCCTGCTTGCAATTGTGCTACTGCCCGGCAGCATGGAAAATAGCTATTGGGTTATCAATAAAGAAACCAGGTAAATCTACGGGGACGTTCAAAGATTTTCCCCCAATCAGCTTATTTCCTAATTTCCTATAAATTTTTTGAGAGAATTATACTATTGCCAATCCAAGCATTTTGCGAAACCACGACAGTTATACCCAATTTTCAGTTCGGATTCAGTCAAAAATATTCTACTGCTTACCAATTGCATAAAGTGCCACAAAATATCAAAAAATTACTTAACGAAAAAAAGTCAGTGGTTCTTGTGAGTCAGGATATAGAAAAAGCGTTTGATACTGTTTGGCAGCGCGGTCTATCTCATTCAACTTATCGACCATTTTTTTCAAGGCGTATATTCAAGGTGAAAATTAAGAATAGTTTTTTTCTCTGATATCCCATCTTCGCGGGTGTTCCACAAGGAGCAGTTCGAAGTCCCACGCTTTTTATTATATACACTGCTGACATTCCAGTAGATTCTATGTAAGAAATAGAAACTTTTGCAGATTATACTTGCTTATTTGGTAGTGACTATTACTCTGATAATATAAAGATGATTCTCGAAAATAAACTTGATAGACTTTATCAATTCTGCTGTAGGTGGAAGATAAAAATTAACTCTGCGAAGACGCAAGCCATCTTCTTTAATAGAAAAAGGAAGACTAGTAATCTCCTCAGCAGCCCTTTTAACTTTTTGGAGCAATACATAAGCATAAGCATACATAAGCAACGCTCTTCTTGCATTGCTTGATGCAAATTTAGGTCATACAATCAGTAGCACTTAAGTAGATTTAAGTAGTAGATTTAAGCATATTCATATAAAAAGTTTTTGTTTTCCTTGAAGGTTTTCTTTGTGAATTTACTCTACCAATTGTTACAAATTAAACACAGCACGAGCTAGATTTTGATCAATGTAGTTTGCAAAGACACTAGTTTGTATCACTTGTATATTCAAATTGTATTAACAAAAAATAATTATAATAATAAAATACTTTTTTTATATGGACGACATAGACAAAAGCAGTGTGACGAAAATATCTATCTACACTTTCGGATAGGATCAAACAATCTTTGATACCAGAAAAACCAGTACCAGGAAAACGAAGCTACTAATATTCACAAGAAAGTATATACAAAGTTCTTCGATTTCGAGTTCAATTGCCCCAGATTCTCAAATTTTAAGGAATGGATGATATTCGGGCAGCACGTAAGCTTCATTCGCAGTGCTTTTTGGTGTGCTGAGGCGTTTTTCACAGGCTACAATCTCATAGGATGGCACATATAGTAAGTTGGCGTTAGGTGCAACGAAGGAGTCTGTCCTCCATCTTATGTGCCAATGCCCGTCTTTGACGAGGAGAAGACCTTTTCTGTCCTACACCCATAGGCGCGCCGTAGGGGGGGCCAGGGGGGGCCGGGACCCCCCCAGACCCTAGGTTGGCCCCTCCCAAAAAAATAAATATTTCCAACAGCAGACACTTAAATTTTCGCCTCTTAGGTTTTTGTGGTTACAGCAAGAGTTGTGTAGTGCAGTAGTGTAAGCCTATACCAAAGCATACACACTACTTATAACATAGAGACTGTCTTATTTGCGGTATTAATTACGATGTTATGGGACTTATTTCGAGAAATGGACGACAATATTTAATTTCGACAAGTTAAACGTTAAGAAAAAGACGAAAAGCACCTCGCCAATCATCCTTTTTTATTAAGATTATCTTAGAATACAATTTTCGAAGTCATTTGGAGAATAAAAGTGGCCCCCCTGCCACTTTTATGCTATCTATGACCTACTTGGTTTACACTCAAGTTAAATGAGTGTGAATTTTATTATAATTTAATAATTGCATCGGAAGTTAAAAGGCATAGCACTTAAATTTCACCGAGCGTTTTCTCATAGTAACACAGCCGCCACATGGTTCTTTTCATATTCATTAAACTTTTGTCAGACCTGTATCTACTCAAGACCAGTATATCCTATGAATTTTATCCGATCGCGAGATAACGTAGATGCAAGTTCCAGGTGCTAAAAATATAAATAATTCGGTGCGGTTTTTGTGCGATTGGGAATTTTACAAGTTTAGATCTGACTGTATAAATATAGTATCAAATTGATCAACCTTATTCTAACAGCTGTATGAAAGATTTGTGTTTACGTACTTATGGTAGGTACAAGGTTGCCCAGACATTATTTAAAAACGACAGAAACTTATTTTTTATGTCCATTGATGAGTCTTGTAAATTTTGTGATGATCTGATGACTCGGTGTGAAGTTATCACAATGCGAAATTTTCCATAGTTTCCATTGTCGCCAAAAATACACCAAAATTTCAGCTCGACCAAACTTCGCGATCCGGATAAATTATCCGGATAGTAAAATTCATGCACAATGTGAAAACTCTAATAGTACTTGGAAGACAGTAAATTATATGGTGCTTGAACAGTCTTGGAATATTGTCAAGATGAACCGAAATTATTTGGAGAAGGTTATCGACCTTACGACGTGTCACAGTCGCCAAAGACGTGCTTTCGGAGGACTTGATGAAAGTGGTGCCAGTGATAACCATGGTTGTTTTTTGGAATTTTGTGCATTATTCGCGAAGCATGATTCAACTTTTGAAAATAATTTTAAAAACAAGGTTGCGAACTACTGTAGTGACAAAACACAAAATGAATTGATGAAAATAATTTCTGAATTCGTTCGCGAGGACAATACAGCTGAAATAAAAGATTGCGGATTGATATCCATTTTGGCAGACGCAACAAGGGTCCACAGAAGGAACAACTCTCCGTGGTTGTCAGATTTGCTAAAGAGCTAGCAGTCGAAGAAAGGTTCTCAAACTTTGTAGACTGTTCAGGAGCTAGAAATGCCTCGTATTTAGCAGATATAATTTTGAGCCTGTTAGACAGCTACGGACTTCCCGAATTGCCTGTTGTTGGACAGCTTTATGATGGTGCTAGTGTAATGTCAGGACAAAAAAGGTGGTGTACAAATCTAAATTAAGATGAAACACCCTGCAGCCACATTTGTACACTGTCTAGCTCATAAAATTATCCTGGTTGTGATTGACACATTTTTCTCAATCGAAACGTGTACATCCTTTGTTAATGCCATCGAATCCCTTTACCTACACTTTTCGAAGCCATCACAACACGAATTGTTGAAGCAGCTTGAAGAGGCAGTTGGTCTAAACACAAGGCGTGGAATGAGAAGTTTAAGCTCAACTCGTTAGTCAATGAGATTTCACAATTGCAAATATGTGATCGATAGCTATGGGACTATGAAAGATGCTTTAGAGGAAGAAATGAATGAGGGAAAATACAACGACTCAGTTTATTCATTGAGGATTTTTCATTCAATCAGTAATCCTAAATTTGTAGTAAATCTCTTCATCTTTCACTATGTTCTTTTTATAACGAACATGTTAAGTACATATTTCCAAACTAAAAATGCAACTCTTTGGGATGGGATAAATCTTGTGAATGGAACACTACTAAGTGAGCGAGAAGACTTGTATGTAGTTTGGGGAAAAATTAAATCATTCGCAGATAAGAACTGTCTGAATCTCACATTTACCAGAAGATCGCGAAAACGGAAAACAGCAAAAAGCACTAGTTTCAAAGGTTTTGCTGTTTCATTTAGTCTTGGACACGCAGTTACGGCTACAAAGATATTCCTGCAAACCAAATGGCTCGAAAAGAGTAAGTTACAGCACTTTTAATATTGCCAAATTATTTTTGGTTTTTCTAGGTTTTCTAGGTAACAAATGTTTGAAGCAAGAGATCAATTTCTTCCTTCTAAGCTTAATATATTCCAATTTTTTCAAAGATATTTTGAAACTAAGCTATCCTCTTCTTCAAGTATAAGTTGCAATATATTTAGCTTCTAAACGAAAAAAAAATTCTTACATTTCTAATTATTTCCATTCTATTCCCGTATAATTTAAACAAGCTTTCTTTCTTAGCGGTCATTGATAATTTATGTGTAGTTCATACCTACCATTCACATTATATGCATGTGGTAGTAGCTCATACGTATTCACAGACAAGAAATTTATTTGATAATACATTATGCATTAGCAAATAACAAAGAATAAATCAACAAATATATAATGTATTAGTAAATTATATAAGTTGTATGAACAGTACGTGTACAAACAAAAACAAAATCACCGCATGTCTTGAACCTTTCAGTCCCTGGCCCCTGCCAGATTTTAGGCCACGGCCCGCCTATGCCTACACCCTACCTTTTAAGCCTGACTGATCTATCCTGTTTTGGTTAAATGGGTATAGTGCAGTTTATTAAAGAAATTTGATGGATATCTGATTGCAGTGGCTGAAAAAATCCGTGGTATTGCCTTCATATAAACATGAATAGCGAAACCATTACTTGAAATATGACCATAAAATCCAGATAACATTTATTAATACATCCCGAAATATGTCACTCACATCGTAAAGTGTTTAGAAAATTAAATATTTCAAAAATGATCTCTTGTTTCAAACCTCGACGTTGAAACGATGGCAAAAATCAACAAACGTCAAATAATGTCAAAACGTCAGATTTTGTAAATAACATATGAAAGCGCTCACATTGCTTTTGTTCAACGCCATCAGTTCTTATAAAACAAGTTCATATAAAACAAGTGCCGAAAATTGAAATTCATCCAAAGAACTAACCGAAAATGATTTTCAGATGACCACTTAAGTCACGGAACAGAAACTGACACCAGTTAATTTTGACTATACACCTATTTTTCTATATCACAGTCATAACAATGAGAAATCTTTTGCAATTCATTTCGTTACGTCACTACCCGACCGGACATAAATCAATTTTCTTTTAATTGAATTACATTTTGGGTGAAAACGAAAAACAGTTGGAGCGTGAAGTGTAACAAAAAGTTGAAAGCGATGAGGCAAACAGCCAGTGAGGCACACAAGAAACGGGCAAGGGTCCCGATGCTCATGTTAACGTATCACACAATGGCTGCTGAAAGGCAGTGAAAGGGTTAAAAGGGCACGTTTCAAACGCCGAGCAGTAATAGTTAGACCATTCACTGGACTATTAATCAAGCCGTTAGAAGCTCTTTTCAACTATGATGGATTGCTTGCCATTACATTTTCGTTCTGAAACGGCAATTTTTTCTCCATTCTTCGACGGAAGTAGTTATTTTTCCAGAATTTGGGCTCGTTTTTATGAATGTGTGTGGCTTAATTCAATTATGCTGAAAACAGTATGTATGAAATATTTTGTGTTTGGTACTTACATAGATGTTTTCGAGGATATTTGATTAGCATGGGAGGAATAAAATAACAAACATTTAGATTGTTCAATGTACATGTTGGTAAAAAAAACAGCGTGAATAATGTGAAGAGTTAATTTTTATGGTTTCGGTTTCAATTTAAAGGAGTAACGAACCTGGTTAATGTTTTCCTAAAAGCAAAAAAAAAAATTTCCATCCATTGTACTGTTTTAATTTGGAGCTAGTGCTTTCAGCACTTTGACTCGATAGATGCAGGTGTCGTTTGCAAAAAGGGAGATTTTTGTTGTGGGCATAATCGGGATGTCTGCAGTGTATAAGGTATATACAGCAGGGGTGAGAGTGGAGAGCCTTGTGGGACTCCTGCTTCTATTGGTCGTGTGCTTGAGAAGTGGTCATTTATTCGAACGGAAAAGGTTCTGCCCTCAAGGAATGATGCAGTCAATTGTATCAGAGGTTTTGGGATATTGAAATCGTACATTTTAACGATGAGACCCGCGTGCCAGACCTTGTCGAACGCCTTGGCAACGTCAAACATGACAAGGCCTGTTGATTTCTTTTGGTTAAATCCAGTTATTATGTGCTGGGTCAACCTGGCTAGCTGTAGCTCGGTGGAGTGGTGGGCTTTGAACCCGAACTGCTCTTCTGGAATGATGGATTTGTCAGTGACTACTTCCTCAAGTCGTGAAAGTATTAGCCGTTCTACTAACTTCCCGATTGAGGATAAAAGGCTGATTGGTCTCCAGTTTTGCGGAAAGGTGAGGTCTTTGTGTGGTTTTGGAACCACCGTTATTGTTGCTTTTTTCCAAGGGTTCGGGAAATAGTTTGTTCGGAAGATCGCATTGGCAATATCCGTTATCTGTTGGATTTTATTGTCTGGTAGCAAAAAAATTTTCGAAACCACTTTAAATTACTTTCAATTCATTTCAAATTAAATCTTATTAACAAACATATACTTTTACAACCTGCATCAAAAAGTGATTAAGTATCTTAGAAACAACTATTGCTCTCGAATGATTTGCTATTGCAAATACTACGTGAAAGCTTGAAAAACAAGTTCAAATGAAAAAATTCAACAATATTTATACACCATGGCACAATTTATGGGTAAATGATATCGCTAGATAAAAATCAAGGATATTAAAATTTATCACAACTAACGTAAATAAAAATTAATGATACCCCACTGCAAGTGGTCACATCAGTCAGGTATGCACTATGAGCTGATGTCTGATGAGAATCAGTGCATACTTTCGAAGCCACTTAGTTAAATTTTTCAATTTAAATCATCCCACAAAAACAATTCGATTTGATTCTGTTTTCGGTGGCTCATTCCGCAAAACTATCCACTTTCTCTCATCAAATATTCTCTGCTTCGATAAGCACTAGAGACGAAATACATTGTCTGTGCTAATTTATAGACAAGAAGGGAACCGTGATCACAATTAATAGCTTATATGAGTGAAATTATGTTTGGTTTGTGGGCATCCGCTAGTCACTTAATAAAAATCGCACATGCAGATGCGGTCGGCGAGTTCAGGGCCTTGTGCAAATATAATTTGCAATAGCGTCAGCAGTTTCATTTTCGACAACATAACAGTGCTCTGAGAGAGAGTTCAATAATAGTTCAATCGTGTCCTGCACTCTTGAGCAGCTTCGGAAGTAGTCAAGGGTCTGCAAAGCGCCAGCAGCGCAGTTTGACTGTCACTACACATAGCGATACGTTTTTTGCTCCACTTGTCATGAACCGCCGAGAAGGCTGCTCTACTTGAAAGGAGAAACGTACTATCCGATAGAAAAAGCCCACCTGTCATTTGAGGATTGCAAATCTGAGGCGCGTATTTGAGTCGTATAGGTATTTGGCTGCTCTCCTCCCCTCGTATAGGTATTTGGCTGCTCCAAATCAGGTCTCCTCAAGAGGGTTACCTCGTATCTTCTGCGGGAGTCGAATAATGGCACTAGAGCGAACCTCCAATAGAACAGTGCCTCACATCGTCGTTTGCTCTCCATAGGTCAAGTTGAGTTAGTTCATTGCCACACTCTGAATTTGAATGTCAAGTGGAAGCAGATTTAGCAGCGCATCAAAGGATACTGACGTATTACTCATGTTACCACAGATACCCAGGCATACAGTCCTCTGCAATGTGACTAGCATCTTGCGAGCAAACAGTAGCTTGACAATAGTCCACCACACCACATATGCGTACGCAATCATCGGCCTTATGGTTATTAGGTAAATATATCTAACATCATAAGGATTCAGACTCCATGTGGTGGCAAAAGCTCTTTTACATTGTCCGAAAGCATTTTAAACTCGAATAAGCTTCTCTTCTACATGCTTCTTCCAAAGAAGTGTTTTGTCCAAGATTACTCCTGAACATTGACTCGTGCAGCAGCAGAGGCCGCTGCTGACAGAACCATTGGGTGGATTCGCAGGGCGTGTGAGGCTTCAATGCCCAAACGGAAACCCTTTCGTGGGAGGCAACATGCGTACTGGTGGAACGATGAAATCGCCGAATTGCGACGCATCGCTTTGGCGTGTAGGCGCAGGGCACAGCGAGCCAGGAATAGGCCGCGTGTGGCTGAGCTATCTGCTGCCCACATTACGGCAAAGAGGGAGCTGACAAAGGCCATAACAAGGAGCAAACGTGCCAAATGGCTGGCTCTTTGTGAAGAGATCAACTCAGACCCGTGTGGAGATGGCTACAAATTGGTCACTCGCAGACTTGGCTGCATGCGGCCTGGCACTCTCATGGATGCGATATCCATGGAGCGTATCGTTGGTTCGCTGTTCCCAGTGCATCCGCCAAGGACTGATGATCCCATCATCGTGAACCAGGCGGATGTGCCTCCCTTCACGAACGAGGAGCTGAACAGTGCAGTGTCCAGGATGAAGAACCGGAAGGCTCCGGGGCCTGATGGGGTTCCGATCGAGGCGCTTAAAGTCGTGGCGGAGGTCCAACCTCGTCTATTATTGGATCTGTATAATTCATGTTTAGTCGCGAGGGTCTTCCCGTCGTGGTGGAAAGTAGCTCGACTGGTACTTGTGGACAAGGGGAAGGGTAACCTGGGCAATCCATCAGCATACCACCCACTGTGCATGCTGGACACTGCGGGGAAACTTCCCGAAGGGTTGCTCAAGCCACGACTGCTGTCAGCAGTGAGATCTGCTGATGATCTTTCTTGCAGGCAGCACGGCTTCCGAAAAAGGCATTCAACAATCGATGCCATCTCAGAGGTTGTTGGGGCTGTAGCAAGAGTGGAAGAGGCATGCCATCAAGCCAGCTCGTCCTGCTGGTAACACTGGACGTACAAAACGCTTTCAACTCGGCGAGGTGGACGGACATCCTCGGGGCCCTTGAGCAGACGTTCCGTATCCCAGGCTACTTGCTAGCCATGATGCTGGACTACCTCAGGGACCACTGCTTGCTTTACGACACTGACGAAGGAGTCAAAAGGAGACATGTTACCTCAGGTGCGGCACAGGGGTCGATCTTAGGACCAGATCTCTGGAACACCATGTACAATGATCTGCTGCGCCTGGAAATGCCTGCGGATGTGTTTCTGGTAGGTCATGCTGATGACGTCGCAGCGGTAATCACTTCCAGATTTGCGGAATTCGCTCAACTCAGACTTAACCAAGTCATGAGGAGGGTGGATCGGTGGATGACCGAACATGGCCTTCAGCTGGCAGTCTCTAAAACAGAGATTGTCATGCTGACGAAGCGGAGGATACCAGCTGTCATACCCATGACAGTTGGCTCCGTCGAGGTCCAGACCAGCAAGTCGGTCAAGTATCTGGGAGTGACCTGGACACCAAGCTGACGTATTGGGATCATATCCGCAGGGTATGTGACAGGGCTCTTGTAGTCGTCACTTCGCTGAGTAGGCTAATGGCCAACGTCGGTGGACCCAGTGAGACGCGACGGAGGCTACTGATGGTAACGACCGATTCCATCTTGCTATATGAAGCCGAAATCTGGGGAGATGCGCTACGAACTGAAAAGTTCCGGAATCGCATTGCCGGTGTCCAGCGCAGGGGTGCCCTGCGTATCGCTTGTAGCTACCACACGGTCTCAGAAGAGGCTGTGATGGTGGTATCGGGAGTAATCCCGATCGACCTACTAGCGCGAGAACGCAAAGAAGGGTACCTCTTTCGCTCAGAGCTGGGCAGAACTGAGGCTCTGACGCACGCGCGTATGCTTACCCTCTAACTTTGGCAACAACGTTGGAGCGAAAGTACTAAAGGACGCTGGACGGCTAAGCTGATTGGTCTCAATGAGCCTTGGCTTAACCGGAGCCACGGAGAGGTAAACTTTTACCTTTGTCAATTCTTGACAGGGCACGGTTACTTCAGGAAATATCTGAACAGAATGGGTAAGGTGGTCACACCGTACTGCCGGTACTGTGTGACTTAACTCGATGATGCTCAGCACACATTCTTTATGTGCAGTCGCTTCGTAAGTTTGTGGCACACCATTGAGTCCACGATTGGCCTGGCAACGCCTGAAACGATCGTGGATGCAATGCTGCGAAACGAAGAGAACTGGCGCGTGGTCTCAACATATGTTGAAAAAGTGCTGCGCATAAAGCGGGAGGAGGGTTGCCTTACCGACCCATGAGCGGTGGTAGTTTCTGAAGTCCGTGGTTACCGATGGGTGAGTCAGCACGACCGGGTCGAAGCAGTGCTTAGGCGTCGAAGCAGTGCTTAGGCGGGTCCCGACTCAGAACTTCGTGGGCTTGTAGATGGTCCTTTTTTTTTAGTGAGTCAAACCTCACATACCCCGTGGTGATAGGTCACCCGGGGATCTGATAAGCAGATTTTTTTTGCCATCTACACTAAAGAATAAAAAATGTATCGTAAAGATGTCATACACGCTTTGAGCTTTTGCAGCTTCACATAACTCTCTAAAAAGCGTGCAATCAAAAACCTCTTCACGATTTTGAATCGCTTCCTCAACTCTGGAAACCTTAGAGTGAAGGGCCAACTAGCATGGCTTAGCTAATCAATGCTTAGCTAATGTCTCTCGAAGCATTTCAGTATATGCGAAGTAAAACTTGTCAGCCTAAGGTTCTTTGGATCAGAATAGCCATCACTCACCGATTAGGTATGAAGACAGCCTTAACTTATCGCCAAGATAACGGAACACACTCTAAGGCTAGGCATGCCCAAAAGACTTTCGATGTCTGCCTCCAGGTAGTCCATTGCCGAATTAATACCATCCAGGCCCAGCGATTTGAAGTTTTCGCTGTTGACTGCGAAAATAACTTTGTACCGGTATTTCCTACTGCTGCGAGGTTTGGTCAGAGGCTGAATTGGTATATTAATACAGATCGTTGGATGAAACGCTGTAATTTTTTTGGCAATCGAAAACTGAGATAAGGCAGTTTGACATTAAAAAATGTAATACCAAAAGTATGAACAAAAGCTTGAAATGCAGAGCAGTAAATTAAAAAATGTAATGCCGTACAAGAAATTTATATTCTTTTCGTGCAATGTGACAACCAAAAACAAACACTTTGCTGCTAAGGTTTAAATTGCAAATAAAATTTTAAAATATAATGTTTTTCGTCAGAAAATAGTGCGTCCGTCAAACTAATAAAGATTCAAGAAATACCATGGCTCTCAATAAAATACCTATAAATGAGTTCTGACTACTTAAATGACCTGGCAGCACTAGATAAGCAAGATTATAAACAAACACCCTAGCATAAACGGATAACTCAAAATAGTAACCCTCTAAAAATATTCTTTTAAATTCCAATTCTATTTTTCCAGGATATATGCAATTAAAAAATATTTACAAAAATTATCTGTAAATTACCAATTCTAAAACTAAAATGAGCCGTATACAAACAATTTTGTTTTCTTTTTTTCCTCTTTTTAGTCGACCGATATTCTAGGAAAGCTTTAAATTTTATTATTCGAATCAGGTCAATTAATTTAGAAAATTCGATACAAACGAATCAAACTATGAGAAATTTTTTGAAATGTTGCCTAGTACTTACAACTGAAGCAGGTAAATTTCCTATCGTTAAACGAAAAATCGAAAAATTGCGAAAATAGTTGAAATGGTCCAAAATGAATATCGTCCGCCAGACAATGAAACATTAATTGCGAGCTTAAAAACGGGCATTAAAACTACGCAATGAATGATACTTTTTTATGCACATCTGATGGCGATACGCAGGAGTGAATAAACGAAATGACATGATAAGATACCGATGCATAAACCAATAACTTGGAAAGTATTATAATTAAAAGTTTTAATCATTTTAGATGTACACATATGGTGCATATGATCGATGGATAGTGTGCATTGGAGGAGGTAAACAATTTGAGAGACCGTGGGTACATAATGCACATCATAAGTAAGTAAGTTTTCACACAAGCACTGATGGCATATACGACTATTGAGTTGAAATTGTGGAATCGTGAAACAACAGAGTTAATTTTTCTTAACTAACATCAAAGATAATTTAACTAGCGCATTCGCTTCAAATAAAATGTGTTGTCGTCCATGTCACCTGTATTGTGATCTTCACAGTTAAAATCTGATTCAGGTAAGATTTCCGGAAGTAATAATAATACACGCCACAAGCATCCTTAGTAACAGAGATTTTTTTGTAAGCTTCAATGAACCAAACTGACTTCGAGCGCGTATGACATCAGGAATGCTACAATGCTCGGTCATTGGACCTGTTCTGTACACTTTCTGTCTTTCATTACACTTTCTCTCTGCTTACCTCTCTATTCTAGTGTACCATCCTCACTACAATATGCAGGTGACACGATCTTAATCGTGTCGTAATCGTGACACGATCTTAATCGTGTGCCGCTTAAAGCTGCGAAAAGCCTTGAAGATCACTTGGCCAACCTTGGATTTTATTTTGATCACACTAAACAGTAGTTTAGCTTCAAACTTATTAGTTGCAACACATAGTTGTCTATGCTCAGGAACCCTTCTTAGTATCGGGAACCACAAACTATCGGCAACAAGGCCAAAAAAGTCGTTGCCTTGTTCGGAACATCTAGAACTCCTCTTGGTCCTCTATTACGTTACCTTAGAGTAGACATGCACGAATTACAGAAATTTGAACCCTATGTCATGGTTGTACTGTTCAAATGTGTTTGCCTCCCAACGAATTGGAGAAGATACAAAAGTCCTACGCTGAATTTAGGTCTAATTAAACTAAAAACAAATTAAGCTAGCTCTAAAGTATATAATAACTAAATTTGACAGAGGTATTGTACAACATGGGCAATGTTTTGCAAGTGTAAACCATAACCTTTTGGTCATTCATCCGTTCTTTGAAAAAGTGTCCTAGTATCCCTAATGGTATGCACTTGGGTGATACAGCTGCCTCCACTCCACAAGAAGTGTGTGAGCTTTTTGCTTCTTACTTTTCCTCTTTTTTCTCACAACAATCCTCTTCTAATTCCTTAAATCTTCCCTCCACATCCTCTCCTGAATTGCACTCATTTCGAACGAACCCTCTTGAAATTGAACTTCTATTGAACGATATCGATGCCAATACCGGTAGTGGTTCCGACGGTATTCCAAATATCCTGGCTAAATCTCTTTCATCGTCTCTGTGCGTCCCTCTTTCTATCTTGTTCAACTTAAGTATATCTTCTGGCTCTTTTCCTTCTCGCTGGAAAATTGCCAACATATTTCCTATACATAAAGCCGGTGATCGTACTTGCATCACAAACTACCGCCCTATTTCCCTTCTTCCTTGCTTTAGCAAGATCCTTGAAAAAGTGGTATACAAGCGAGTCAACTCCTTTATCCAGCCTACTCTCGCGCATGAGCAGCATGGTTTTGTCAAAGGTAAATCTACCTTAACCAACCTTCTTTCCTTCACACACACGGTCGCATCCGCTCTTGACCATCAAAAGCAGATTGATGTACTTTATACCGACTTTTCCAAAGCCTTCGACTCCGTCAACCATAACCTCCTTCTTCAAAAGTTAAAGTACGATGGCATTGCTGGTCCTCTTCTTTCCTGGTTTAACTCTTACATCCTCGACCGTACCTGTATTGTAACTGTTAATTCCTCCTCTTCAATTCCTTTTTATCCTGCATCAGGTGTTCCGCAAGGGTCTATCCTTGGTCCTCTTCTCTTTCTTTTGTTCATAAACGATCTCCCTCCTTTAATCCAATCTTCTTGTCTTTTGTATGCCGATGATTTCAAGATGTTTCGAGTGATTGAGTCACAAGACGACTGTATGATTTTACAAAACGATCTCAACAGCCTACAGACTTGGTGTGCTTCCAATGCTCTCACTTTGAACATCGTGAAATGTCACAAAATGTCATTCTCTTTGAAAATTTCAACTTTGATGTTCTCCTACTCTGTTTGTGGCTATCCTCTTAATGTCGTTGATAACTTTAGAGATCTTGGCGTAATGTTTGATTCTAAGCTCAAATTTGATAAACATATTTCTTACATTACTGCCAGGGCCTCTAAATTATCCGGTTTTATTATTAGATCCTCTAAAGCTTTCGTTAACATTTCCACCTGTGTACACCTTTTCCTCTCCTTTGTACGTAGTATCCTTGAATATTGCTGTCAAGTTTGGTGTCCTCGTTTTGTCTACTTGAATACTGCGTTGGAGTCGGCTCAACGCAGATTTACTCGCACCCTGTTTTATAAATTTCAGCTTCCTTACCGTCCTTACAGTGATCGTCTGCCGTTCCTTCATCTTCCTTCCCTCGAATCACGGAGACTTTTCCTGGATGAGTGCCTACTCTTCAAATTGTTCCATAGGTTGGTAGATTCCGACATCAGCAGCCACGTTTCTGTCCGTGTTGCAGTGCATGGCACCAGCTCTACTTTTGAGTTTAGTGTGCCATTTGCGCGCACTGATATCTTTTTTCATTCTCCGCTGTTGCGATTACTAAGGCAACATAATGATTTACGGTTTGGTCCTCTTCCGCCGACATTATATGCCTTTAAAACTTTTTTAAAAAATAATGTTTTGCTTACTACTAATTCATTGTAGTTTTTTCAATGTAGTTTTTTCAATGTAGTTTTTTTAGTTTTTCCTTTTCTTTTTTTCTCTATTTTTCTTATTTTGAATTTGTACTTTTTAACTTTGATTTTGTTTATTATTGTTTTTTATTTTGTATCATTATCATTTCATTATTATTTTGTTCATTTTTTCATTCTTTCGTTAGTGAATTATTTGTATTTAAATTTTCTATATTCAGTAATTGGATTTGATCTGTTGAATAATAGTAAATAAATAAATAAATAAATAAAATTTGCCCACGCTGGGCGCACTTTGGTAGTCCATAATTTTAAGTTTTTGCGGCGTCGTCAGAGAGCATTTACACTCTTATTTGATAAATCGTGAGAAAAGTATCTTCTAGATATATGTTCGAAGAGCTTTGTTTTCTATAAAGCTAGTTATGTATGCGTCGGCACATACACACAATAAAAAACGTTCACACACTTTTGCATCTTGTCCAATAGATGCAGAAATTCTAGAAGTGCGAAAAACAGACTCCGTCTGGCTAAACTTGCAAACATTTTTAGTGTCTGTGTCAAATAAGTAGACACAATAAAATGTGCGTACGAAGTGGCTTCTCACCCAGTTTTGCGCATAGATTATTGCAGTCTAGCGTAAAACAAATAGCACTCCGGTTCTAATTAATAAAACATTGATAGAAAACTTTGTCAAATTTTGTGAAACGGTAAAAAAATTCATAAAACTGCAAAAAAAACTTACAGATCTGTTGAAATATCATCACCTTAAGTACAAGATTAGACTTATCTTACCTGAAAAAGAAAGATATTATTAAATTAATTCGCCGAACTACTCATAAATATAATTTATGTACAATGCCTTAATAAAGTCATACTATACATAGTTTTGGGTCAATTATGTTACAACGCTCATGATACGAAATTGTGGTTTCTTCTCAAATTTTGTCTAGTTTTACTAAACTCCTCCACTATTCTATTTTACTTTAGCAAATTCTTTCATATTTCCTCAATAATACTGCATAAAAATTGCATTCAACATTTTTCATAAATATGAACTACTTGTAAGTCGTACACTTTGCGTTCTACAACAGTCGCAATCATAATTCATTCTTTCCTTTGCTTGCGTTGTAGACTTCCTATTTAACGAAAAAAATCCCGGAAAAACTTTAGCAGAGAAATTTTCAAAAATTCACCCAACAGCTTCTAGTCAGGACCTAAACTTGCAGACATCATACCATGAGATAGTTTTCTTGCAATATAGTTTGATTTTCATAAGAAAACGCAACACCGAAAAGGTCGGGGACGAAATATAACAAAAAATGATGCCAGAATAAAAGTAGCTTTTGTAGGTGTGCGACAGAATTTTTTTCTATCGTAACACAAGCAGGAAAATCTGTAGTGGGTACTTTTCAGTCCCTCTTGGCTTTGTGAAGCTATGAACTATGTCTGGTATGACTGAATATAGTTTCAATGAAAGTCGTAAATAAAGTTACACAAAAGTTTCAGAGTTTAGTCTTCGAAGAAGGAGTCTGTGAAGACTTTGATAAAAGTCCCCACTGTGTTGTAAAAGCGACTGTGGATAGTTTTCGTGAAATTCTTTTTTTTACTTTTTTTCTATTTGCTTTTGGACAGTCTGGACAACAGAAGGCGTTCTCTATACTAAAAACGTTGCAAATTGTTATCATTTGAATGCAGTTTGTGTTGATTCAGAGTTCATCTACTGCTGTTGTTACCCGCTATCTCGGTTTTTCATTCACTCTATTTCTCATCTTATTCTTCGCTAAGCTTTCCGAATAAAGTATATCCAACAAAAGCATTTAAATCAATGAAGCTGGCCCTCAAAACGAGAACCAAGTGGCTATGTGGAAAAAAACGAACCAGTGTTTTTATCGAATTTCCATTGCATTAAATAAAGAGTATGAAGAGTAAGAGAGACGGAACCACCACAAGGATAATGAGATTGTACTTTGAGGAAACTGCAACCAACACTTAGACTAAGATTTAACAAATTCACGTATCCTCGGTGTTTTCGTCGAAAATGGTACAGCGAAATTTTCAGAAACGAAATTTTTTTTGTGCTTTAGCGAACAGAGAAATAAATTAAATAAAAATTATCAAGCACAAAAGCAAAAAGGATTTAAATTCAAAAGCAAACGTTTTAAGTTGTGTTAATGAACTGGCTTTTTACAAAAGGAAATTAATGATTATTCATGGAAAGTAATTACTTCTTTCCTTTCACCAAACTGACTTAATTACTGACTAGCTAATGACGATTATTTTTCTCAAGCGTACATGTTAAATTTAGCGTTATGCAAGTTTTTGTAAGGCAATATTGAACATATGAAGGAAATCAATCTTAAATGTTGCAATAGTTCGACCCGCAGCAAAGAATATAACATAAAAGATGTAATTGCTACACTCTATTATACAAACTCGATTAAAATTAGTCTATTTATTGACATTTATTATAGTGAGGCTACTTAACCTCCATTTCATTGTACTATTCTACTGAATGAAATCCTGCCAAATCCTCTCATGCTTTTCTTTGCATTTTCTATAGGAAATCACAAGAAGCGACCACGCACATCATATAGTCAACTTCGCAGCTACAAGTACTTGAAGCAATTGTTCTTATTACTTCGACAACAAAACACTTCAACATGTACAAGGAACTCACAAAGTTTCAGGCAAAGATCGTATCTAGTACGTGTGCTTGTGCTCATATGTGCCGTATGTGTGTTCAAGCTCGCGTCGTACATATCCTGCAACTATCTTTTTGATAAGAGCATTGTTTAGCATTGGATTGAGTAGCTCACAAATTTCTTAAAGTGGGTGTTCAGCATTCAATTCGACGAATGAATTTAGCATATTGTACGTCACCAATTCTTTGACATTGTAGTGATTGAAGTATCAGGTTCAGGTTCAATATGGTGCAAGAATAATTTGGCGTAGAAGGTAACGCTCAATGTATTTAAACAAAAACTAGTGAATGTTTTGAAATGAAAGTATATTACGTTTTAGATCTATCAAAGACTCGAGCCCATTGATTGCTTCAGCAACAGCCTAAACATGACAAGTAGAACATTTTTACTGCCCTGAGATAAAATTGAAATCTTAAAAGGCATATACCTATGTACATACCAAAAATCAAACTAACTTCGAAAACTGTGTGTATGGTTTAAAAATATTATAAAAATATAAAATATTATTACTCAAATTTTGTTATTTTATTGCAGAGTATTTATGTAAAATTCAAACTTTCAACTGACATGTATTGGAATAAAAAGTAACGGATTTCTCTTGTTCGATTTTTACAGCCATATAAAATAGATTTAATATAGGCACAGTAAAGCTTGTCAAGTTGTATATTCATATCCTAGGTATAGCACCGTTCTATTCGATTTTTATTCAATGAATATTCCATCATAATAAAGATGTATCTTGATATACACGAAATCAAATTTAGGAAGAAATTTTCCGTTAATAATTACTAAATAAATGAACGAATTAGTGGGAGGAAATTTGGAAATGAGGATCAATGCAATTGAGTATGAGCCAACAAATCTTTCGATTTCATCAAATGTTAAGGTCTGGATGAAATACTCCAGAAGACAGGAACTCTTCCCACCTCCTAGCTTATACAAGGGATCGTATTTATACCGCTAATGTCATATTCATCTCCGAATCAGGTAAAAACCATGCATATCTCAACGCTTACAAACCTATTACAATAGCCTCTTTTCTCATTTGAATATTGGAAATAATTTTAGATCTATCTATCTAACGAAAACCAACACTCATCGTGCCATTTACAGCTGGATAAACAGCTTCTTTGGCCCAACGGCTCATATCACCGATATGGGCGGGAATGCAAATCATAAGGAAGCTTCACAGAGGTACAAGCTTTTCTCTTTTGGAACTTTTTCTGAAATATGTAAGATGACTATGAGCGAATTTACAGCTATTCCCAATTCGGGATTGGGAATATACCGAAATTCGTGAGCTTTCTCTGCGTGTTATTGTATTTGTGTGTACACGATAATTTTGTGTACGTACACGCAGATTTTCATTATGGCGGCATCTGACTACTGCTGTTCATTTCGTTTGAGCTTGTGCATGAACGCAGCTTTCCGATATGGCGGCTTCTGACCAAGGCTGCTTGCTTCGTGTCAGCACGTCCGTGTAGTCAGATTTCCAATATGGCAGATTCTGACTTATCCTATTCACATCGTGCGAGCATGCTCGTGCAGAAGATTTCCCCTAGCGGCTTCTGCTGATTGGTGCTCATTTCGTAAGGGCGTTTCCATACAGGGAAATTCTTTACATGGCGACTTCTGAAAAATGCTGTTCATTTCGCAGGAGCGTGTACAAACGGGCACACTTCTAATATGTCAGCTTCTGACGAGTACAGTTCACTTCGTAGAAACGTATTCATGTAAGGGAATTCCAATGTGGCGGCTTCTGAAATTCACCGTTTACTTCGTTGAAGCGCGTGGAAACAGGGAAATTTGTTTTATTGATGCTTCTGGCGAGTGCTGTTCAATTAGTTGGTGCGTGTCTGGTGAATAGCGACGTCGCCACTTCATGCATCAACGTTACACGAACCATTTGCCATGATGATTATGTGGTTTAGGCATTTGGTGGCACCGCGGCCGTGAATCGCATTAATGTTCCAAGCACATTTTAGCACTTTCGAGATATTCGATGATTTGTGTTTTGATTTGTACTGCAAATAAATACATATTTTCGTTTTTTTTTAAGTTAGCTGTATAACCATACAGCACACAATTTTAGCAGGAGATCAAGAACAGATGTCATTTTTGAATATTGATTTTAGCATACTTCCACAAAAGATAAGTATTTAAAATTTAGCAGAATGATGCAGTAGAGCAGGGGTGGGAAAACGGTCGATCGCGATCTACCGGTCGATCGCAAACAGTTCGACAGTCGATCACAGACATTTTTAATAATTTAGTAGGTTAATTTAAAATGTGAACTAAAAATTTAGTTTACGATTTATTCAGTACATTTTGGAATGGGCCTTGGTAGATCCAATCGGACAGTCCACGCAGTTTCAGTTCACACAAAAGCTCGCAGAGCCTTGGTGGCGGAGAAGCCAACGGGAAAATCCGAGATAGCTATGCTCTCGATTTGTGCAATTTATAGATTTATATCATTTTAGTAAAACTGCTTCACTAAATCTCGTATACGTATACGGTTGTTTCATTTCCTTAAATCTCTCTGTTCTATACACCTTGCCTGCATTTGCATTCGTCTCCCTGCTACCGAGATAGTAAATTGTCACACACAGCGTAACAAAGGTTAATCTCAATTTTAGATAAAATAAAATAAAAATCTTTTCACGCCAATGTAGTTTGTGTAGTACATTCTTTCGAGCTAAATAGTGACATTTGGTGTTTGAATTTTTAAAATTGGATTGTGTAAATGTCTTTTCAATAATAAAATCGTTCAAAAATTAAAATTCTTGACATCTTATCCGTCAGAAATGATAAGTGTCCCCGCTTTTCTGCATTTTCAAAATTTTTGCTCGAAAGAATGACCAGATAATGGAGACATGTCAAAATTTAGCTTCACGATTAACTCAGTACTAGCCTAAAAAATGAACTGCAACTACTAAATTGGCCTGAAATGATTGGAGACATGTGCCAAAGCTATTTACATTTTCAAAGCGAATGCATGTTCCAGGCAATTTTTCACGCTTAAAAGTGAGTACAACTCTTGCTTATTTTCAAGCTAAATTTTCGCCGAAATAAATTTCACGTCCAAATTTGCATGAAAATTTAACGTGAAATCGAAAACAGTACTAAGCTTTAGATGGCTTAACTCAGGAAGATTTTTGCAAAGATTTCTAAATCTTTTGCCCGAAATTATTGCATTTTTGGACACATTGGGAGAAAAACATGAACAATTGGAAGATCCAGTATGGGTAAAGATATTAGCATTTCTTACGGATTTTATGGGCCTTTACAACTTGCTAAATTTACAATTACAATCAAAAGGAAAACATTGTTGACTGGTTGAGTTCGGTAAATGTTTTTAAGTAAAATTAAAACCTTTTGCTTCACAATTAAATAGGCAAAATTTTTAAATATTTTCCATATTTTGAAAAATATATTTAACTTACTGGTCATTCTAGCTGAAAGCTGAAAGACATTCTTCAGTTCGCGAAAGAGTCCGGAGCCTTCGATGGCCACTTGAACTGATTTTTTTTCTCCTGCCCCATTTATCTGGTAGCACTATATACCAATAGGTCCATGTGTGGCCTTGTGCCAACTGGTACAACCTAACCTACTGGTGCATGTAATATTGAAATGTTTTGTCCTGAACTAGAAAATTTTAAACAAGAATTCGAGAGACGATTTGCAAATCTCAATAACCTTCAACCGATTTTTGAATTTATTTCATTTCCTTTTAGAGAATTCGATAACGAGGGTATTTCATCAAATCTAGCATTGTGCTTCAGTGCTTACAAGCCTAACTCTACAATACTTTTTGATGAAATGGAGAGTCACTCATATACATCAAAAATTAATCCAAAATATTTATTAATAAAGTACATTGCACAAAGTAGTAATACAATGTATTTAATATATTAATATCAATAAAGACCTTAATTTAATTTTTATTTGTTTTTAATTTAACCCATTTTTCGAAGTTGATCGCGCATAAATTAAAAAAATTAATGTCGATCATACCAGTATTAGGTTTGCCCACCCCTGCAGTAGAGTATTAAATTTTCGAGCATTACTAACGCAAAAATGTCCAAAATTTTGAAAGAAAGTTTATGGGAATCAGGGCAGAGCGAGTGTTTGATTTAATTTCTAATTATATTTATGAGAGAAAATATATTTAGAAGAACCAAGACAGCACATTTTACTAATTTAAAATAAGGGGCATTTCACGTGAAGCGGACAACGAAAAAAAGTCGTGACTCTGGATTTCGTTCAAATTGTGCATACCGGTTTTTATTGTCAAACGACAACAACAGTCTAATCATTTTCATAAATTTACAGAACCATAATAGCAAATCGTTCATGTACTCACGCCCAGGGTTTACACTTTACTAAATTTGAAGAAGGTTTACTTCATTTCTATTTTGAAAATAATAGCTACTTCACTACTTCAGTTTCTTTGGATTCTAGTCCATGTTCGCTTCAAATCGAATCAGAGAGAGTTTGTTCTTCTTTTTCAATTTTTTTTTCCTGCACCGAGTTTCGACAGCAACACTTTTCTAGTCTAATGGTGTTTCAATGCAACGAACAACTTACTGCCAGTCACTAACGCTAGGCTTAATTCAAAACTAATAAAGTTTGGGGAAAAAATGGTCAAGACTGCAAATATCATTATGTTTTGTGTATAAAAGTTATATTATGCCTTAATGTATTGTTTAAATAACTTTTAATTGGAGTTTTTGACGTTGTTTTACTTAATATTTTTTCTGTCATCGAAAAATTATGTTTACCTAGTTTATATGAAAAATAAATTAATGCTTTACATTAAGTGACCCCAATCGTTCATCTATTTCATTTATTTCTACTTCAAATCTACTTCAATTTATTTTCAACTTCTACTTCAAATTTTGTCCACGAAGTGCGAGACCTGCTAACGGCACCATAAAGTACCCAGCAAGCAATTTAGAAAGCGTTTCCTAAAAACGATAGTTTCTCGACAATCAACAGACATATCCCTTATACGAAACCGAGCCTGTTCGCAAATATATCAGCAACAATAATTTTCCTTACGATTAGCGACATATAATAATAATGCATGCCATGTGTATGTATCCTATGGCCCATGCAACTCATTAACAGGCAATATTACCAATATTTTTTCCCTAGTTTGCTGGTCGCGGTATTCCGAACAATTTGTCTGTGCTGAAAAGTGTTCTAATGTTACGATGTTTTATGTTCAACTTTAGCAGCCTATATTGCTTCATTCTTTCAGTCTTTCAAATTTACTCTACCATGCGTAAATAATTTCAACTCATTTTCAAATCGCAAAAGCTTATATATTTAAAATCGTTAAAACTATCGCTAATAATTCATAAAAGTGTATAGGTGATATATACTCGCTAAAACTGCATGTTTTCTAGCCCATTAATTAATTATTACAGGCCGCCTCCATTAGCAATTTCCCATGGCATAACATTTCAAATTGCTAATGGAGGCGCTCTATGGTATGCAATATTTGATGGCATGCCATATATGGTAGGCAATATGGTATGTCATTTGCTTGTATGCTCTCAACAGCAGAATTTCTTCACCCTACACTTAAAATAAATCCTTAAGAGCATTCTAGTTATGGTACCGTCAGCATCTCACCCTCAAGTACCGACATCCGGTCTAAATCTCTATCCAATAGTCGAATAAACAAATTCAATACTTTTCATCTGCAACCATCATATCAATTCAATACTCATATAAACAAATTCAATATTGCAACCATCATATCAATTCAATACTTTCCTAAACAAATTCAATACTTTTCATCTGCAACTATCATATTTCAATACTAATATAAACAAATCAATCTTCATATAAACATATCTGCTCAAAACAAAAATGTTTATTTCTAAGATCAAAGCGAAATTCGCACAGATCAGGTTACAGAAATTGCATTTAGCAATTTCTGCGAGCACAGCAGTTCTAATATCTAATATCCAATCAAGAAAAAAGTAGATTAGAGTGGGTTCAATCAATCAAGAGTGTGTTTCAATCAATCAAGATCAGTTAAAACAAGTTAATCAAATTTAATAAAAGAATGTACACTAGTATATATATTCAACGTTATAAGTAAAGAATTAGTTCTGATAAAGAAATAAAATATGTTAAAGTGATTAAGCAAAAAACACTGTTTTATTAAACGACCACGATAAAGATAACTATAGTTATGGCACCGTCAGCACCTAACCCTCAAGTACCGACATCCGGTCTAAATCTTTATCCAACGGTAGAATGAAGAAATTCAATACCTTTCAAAATAAATCAATCTTCATATAAACAAATCCATCATATCAATTCAATACTCTTCAATCTTCATATAAACAAATCAACCTTACACAAACATATATGTTTATCAAAACAAAAATTCTAAGATCAAAGCGAAATACGCACAGATCAGGTTACACAAATCGCATCTAGCAATTTCTGCAACCACAGCAGTCCTAACACTATAAAATCAAGAAGATCAGATTGAGGGAGATCAGAAAAAGAAGAAGTCTGTATCAAGTGTTTTCTCAAACTGAGCAAAATCAAGTGAAGTAAAAGTACAAAATAAGTAAACAAAAAAGTAAGAATGTTACAAGTGATTTGTGTGAAAAAAGACCATGTACTTATTCGATACGATGACAATTTGATTGTATTATTAAAAACACACTACAATATCAATGGAAGATCCTTTTCATATTCAAAATTATAAATAAAAAGTGAAAATGTTTAAACAATATTTGTTTTCAATTCGTCCACGACAGTTAATTCTATTCTACGCTCAGATACAACGCACGTGCTTTCCGCTTAGAGGCATTTTCGGAATGATATTGCATTCCGATGCATGTTGTTTGGTGGATGGCCACCAAACTGTTCGACGAAATGAACAGCGACCGCTAGAAGCCACGATATTAGAAATTTCCCTTTTGGACACGCCCTATTGAAAACAAATCACAATCTATGTGTTTGTAAACCAGATCGCCGCTCAAATTTCTATGGTTACACGAGATCGGGATTTCAAACCGGTTTTAATCCGATCTTCGTGTAGCCATACAATTTGATCCGGCACACATGCATATGAACGCTTCGTACAAAACCGGTGTTCGCAAATCAAGCTCCTGAAGAGCTTCCGTGCACGTACACAGTCTGCGCACACATACATGGAAATCGGGGTAAAGCTCACGAATTACGGTATATTCCCAATCCCGAATTGGGAATTGCTGTAAAACCGCTCTATGGTTGATGAGAGAAGGTATTGCAAAAGCTATAAGAGAACTTGGCATGAAAATAGGCCCTGGACCAAAATTATCACCTCCAAGCTTCCTAATTAATAGTGCACAAACGATGATGTCACCCTTATAAATTGTATATGTATATCATGAATAAATTGCTATCATGCGCTGCATTTCTACGTTTCTAGAAATCAAACCATTTTACGCCGATTTTGAAGAGCGGCGATAAAAGCTCAGTTGAAAATTATAGAGGCATCGCCATTTTCTTAGCAATACTTAAGTTGTTTGGAAAAGTTGTTTGTGACAAACGTACAATTTTTATAAGTCCTCTGCTAGACGAGCAACATTATGGCATCAGAAAAGGCAGGAGAACTACCTCCAATCCTATGCTAATAGTTTCGAATGTGCTTTGCAATATGGAAAATGGTATCAAATCGATACTACCTACATACACTAACTTCAACAAAGCTTTTGACCGCTTCAGCCACAATATTTTGAATCACAAGCTTGAATTTAGGGAAACCTTCTAAACTGGTTGAATTTTTACCTTAAGGCCAATGACAAACACAGCGGTTTTTGCGAGGCGTTTCCCGAGAGGAAAACCGAGTCGGTATAGTCGTGCATTACTTTAGCATTGTGATGACACACACCGCGGTGCGAACCGCCTCTCGGTTTCGGAATCGCGTCGGTAGATGAGAGAAATGACCCACCGACTCGGTTTTCGACCGTTTTTCGATTAGTTCATTGCTGCGTAGTCCGATCGAGCTGAAATTTTCTGGATGCATTGATGAATGCATGGGATAGGGGAAGGAAAATCTGATAGGCAAATAGATTTTTGAAGAATGGTTAGGATACAGTATTGGAAAATGAAACATTTGTGGGCACTTGGTTTCTAAAAGTAGGCAATTACAGATTTTCAAAGAAAATTAGTATTAGAATCATTTTGCCTTAATGGCATATGCATATATACACTTACATATATATGTATATACATATATACGCATATGTATGTGCGCACGACTACTTTTTTCACAAGCATCTATATGATACTCCAACGTAATTTGTAACTGAACCGACTCGATAAGCGCTTCTGAAAACCGCTGTGTGTGGCAGCCGACGCGCCAAACCGAAGCGTTAAACGCTTCGGTGAAACCGAACTGTCTGTCATTGGCCTAAGAATCGAGCACAAATTGTTAAATCCCAAGGCTTTCTTTCCAAAAACAAAAACATTATCATTTCTAAGATACCCACATTCAATATTTTCATTTCAGATTTCTCAGAGGTGTTATCCGACGTTCCGCCCTTTTTTATGGGGATGATCTGAAAATATACCACAGAACTCAATCGGATTCTAAAAGCACTAGCAAGCAGTTGGGATTCAATAAAGGACGTGCGAAAGAATTTAATACGGGCTTCAAAGTCTATAGGTCAAGGTCATATCCTTAGTTCGCCCATTACTGAAATACGCTTGCATCGTCTGGAATGCTATTTTCGATATTTATAGCAATAAACTGGAATCTTTCTAAAATCAGTTCGTGCCTTTTGCCTTGAGTTATCTATATATTCCACATGGTTTTGAAAGTATTCACACTTATAACTACAGACTAAGCTTCTTTAGTCTGGCGGCACCTTCCTCAATCACGACGGTATTATGATTCTGCTTTATTTTTTATGCGATTAAGCTGCGTACACATAGGGCCAAGGACAATGGCCAATGCAATCGTTGGCCTAGATAGGCTGTGTGTGACGGAAAGCTAGCGCTGGCGTTGGACTTGTTTGTCGTTCGCTCTGCCGGCGGTAACCTCAAAACGCCAACGACTAACATTCAACAACAAACTATGATTGGCCGTTCGTTGGCTCTATGTGTACGCAGTTTTAGGAGTTTGATTAAAATTGAATATTTTCGCAAGGAAATCACTTTTGGTGATCCTGTAAGGCAGACTAGGCCCACACGTCTGCTCAATGAGCATCAACATCGCACTGTCTATGGAGACAGAGAACCGATAACCATATTCAGCAAAATGTTTAACCATTTTTCAAACTACTATTGCTCGTCTATTTCTAAACCGTCATAAAACAGACTTCATCGCTTTAAATTATTAAACTATGGTATTTCTTTTTCCTTTCCTTAAAATTGATATGAAATTGACACTCTGACAAAAGACTGCTGACTTATATGAACAAAATTTTAAGTTAACTGAAGGAAAACATGTTCAAATTTGTTACCGTTTTGTTGTACAACCTGATTGGTTAATAAATAATTGAATAAACAAGTTGAAGAATAAGGACTTGGTGTTTGTGGCCTATGGCAATAGCACTTTGATCACAGTTCAAGCGGGTTTTTCCCACACCTGATGTAAGCTCAGACTGGTTGATTAGTGCGAGTAAATCGACCTTGCTACAGCTTTTAAGCATTATATAGCTAATTCCACCTCCTTATAAGTGTAAGTAAAAAAAATAAACAAATGCCACAAAATCTTACGGTACATATGACGATCACAGGATTGAACCTGGCCTACGACTGTCTGCTTTGGTGATTAGCGAAAAAAAATACATCCTTGGTGGCATAGCGAGCAATGATTGGTGGTATGGCGAGCAATGATTGGCAGCATTTTCTATTACCAATACCTTAACCACGATTCCTTCGTCAGTGTTAAAAGTATTGCTACAGATTCCATCGCTAACAACTTTGCTACAAGAATGGCTCATAAAGTTGGACTCATACTCAGGACTCAGCACACAAGAGTATTAGGCAAGGGATCACACGCAGCAATGACTACTGGATCTCTTCTATATGGTTGAGCCGAACATATCATAAAACCGTTGGGAAAGGACATTGATAGAACCAAGTAAAGGGTACAGTGACCGTTCGCATCAACACCAACGAATCCAAAATGGCTGCAGACCGTGACATAGAGGAACTCTTCAGACCTTACATATAATCAGAGCAGTATTTACCAGGCGGATGTTTTAGAGATACGAAAAGCCGCGGCATATCATAAAAATACAGATCCTGAAATAACAAAAGGGTCTATCCTTGGTCCTTTACTTTTCTTGATTTTATTATCGAGCTTCCTTTCATTATCAATTCCCCTTGTTTACTGTATGCTGAAGATTTCAAATTGTTCTGAGTCATCAGATCAGCTACACTGAAAAAAATAATAAAGTACTTAGTATAAAGAACTAGTCATAATAGTCCAAAGAAAATGGTTGATTTTCAGCCAACTTGATTAATTCGTTGTTTTCGTAAATTATAAATAGTCAATTATCTTCAAGAAACATTAGTTAATCTTTCCACTGGTTTTAGAAATTTCGTTCATTAGAAATAGATAACCGGGTATATGGTAAAGGTTTAAACAATTTATATTGGTTAAATTTTCAATTTCGTTGTCGTCGTCGTCGTCGTAGGACTACAGCCTCTCTCGGGCCTTGGCTTCTCGCAGGTGACGCCTCCAGTTGTCTCCAATTTCGAAAGCCGAGCAACTTTGCGCAGTCTTCGTCGACAGAGTCAGACCAGCGTTTTCTGGGTTTTCCCACTGGTCTTCGAACCTCGGCGCTTCCGTCGAATACCTTCTTAGGTACTCGATGCTCGTCCATTCGTTGCACGTGATCAGCCCATTGCAGCTTCCGCAGTTTCACTATTGTAGCAACCTCTGGCTCGTCAAAAACCTCGTACAACTCGTGGTTGTACCTTATCCGCCATTGGCCGCACTCTTGTTTAGCTCCAATTATACGCCTGAGGACCCGTCTTTCGAAGGCGTTCAACATATTTGCGGACGCTTGGGTAAGGGTCCAAGTTTCACATCCGTAGCACAACACAGGTCTGATGATTGATTTGTATACTTGGAGCTTCGTCTTCCTGTGTATGCAGCTGATCTTCAGTAGGGCCAGAACGGAGTAGAAAGTATTCTCCGATGTATTCTCCTATGTATTCTCCGTTTAATTTCGTCAGTTTCGCTGCCTTTCGTTGTCAATTTCGAGCTTAGTATATAAATTCGTCCACATTCTCTAAATTATATTCGTCAAAAATTATATTTCGTCTAATGGAGGTCTTCTTTCTTTTTTGCGTCATGATTTTTGTTTTCGTCTGATTGATCTTCAGGCCTACTTCTTTGGCTTCCTGATCAAGATTCAACAGGAGTTCTTTGGCGGATGTGCAGGAACGGGACAAGATGTTAATGTCATCCGCGTAGGCCACTAACTGATTCGACTTATACAGAAGCGTACTCCCTGTGTCGACAGGAATCTTCCTTATCACGTACTCAAGTGCTAGGTTGAACAGCAGAGGGGCCAACCCACCTCCTTGCTTTAGTCCGACATTTGTGTCAAAGGCGTCAGTCAGACCGTTGTTGATTCTGACTTGTGATGCTGTCGATGTCATCGTCATTTTGGTTAGCCGGACTAGTTTTGCCGGGATGCCGAAGTATAGCATTATTTTGTACAGTATGTTTCGGTCAATACTGTCATATGCTTGTTTAAAATCCACGAAAATCTGGTGGACGTCGATGTTAAATTCCCAGCATTTTTCAAGCACTTGTTTGACTGTAAAGAGCTGATCCGTAGTTGATCTACCAGACCTAAAGCCTCCTTGGTAGTCCCCAAAGACCTTTTCTGCGTATACATTTATTTTATCTTTTTATTATACATTTATTTTAAGTATACATTTATTTTATCTTTAAATTTTCAATTTCAGATGTTAACAATTCTAGAAACATTTGGCCCTTTCTCAACTAAAGCAGATTAGTAATATCAGCTAACCAACATTTCTCTTTAAATAAATGTATATTGAAGATTTATTTACACTTTTAGACTTTTCTACCAAATCGAAATCATTTATTTGCAATTAGTTCATATTTCGAATTCTTTTCTTTCAGTGTAGCGGCTGTAATATTCTCCAGAATAATCTTTGTGCTCTTCTAAATTGGTGTAACCGCAATTCCTTGTCCTTATATGTTAGCAAATGCAAACATATGAGCTATTCTCTCAAATTATCTCCTATTTCATTCTCTTATGCATTTTCCACCAGCTACTAGTTCAGAGACTTGGGTGTGACTTTTGATCGTAAATTGAAATTTAATTTCTATGTTGCGGAAGCCACAGCTAAAACCTCCCGAGTTTTTCGATTGGTACTTCGTTGACATACGTACATGTGTTCATCTTTTTTTAATGTTAGTTCGTTATGTCCTCGAATACGCTTGTCAAGTGTGTTCTCCACGTTTCTTATACCTTTCTAAGGCCATCGAATGTGTGCAGCGTAGATTCACACGCTCCTAATTTTTTTTAAATATAATTTACCTTACTCCTGATATGTTTCCCGCATGTCCTTTTGGCAAATTCCTTCCCTGAATTCACGCCGAATATTGATTGACGATGCTTTCTGTACAAATCGCAGCGAGGTATCAGTTTCTCCCTTTTTCAGAATTCCTAGACGTCATAATGAATTGGGCCTTAGATCCCCGACACAATTATTCTTTGCATTTAAAAGACATTTAAAACTATTTATACTCGCATTAGATTGTTGAATTTTGTTCTTTTATCTGTTTTTAAATATTTATCTTTATTTTTATCTTTTTCTAAAATCTTTGCCATAGTTGGAGTTTGTATTCTGTTGCGATGAACTTTTGTAAATAAATAAATAAATATAAGATCTAATAAATAAATATAGATGAGGTTAGGTTTCGCGGTTTCCTCCTTCAGACAGACTTCGGGAACATAAAATGGTGCAGAATATTTTATCACAGACCTTATATATTTTACAGGCACAATATTTAAAGTCAAATCTTACCAAATAACGGTATGCCACCGATAACGACCTTTAGACGTCAACGAATAACGACCAGTATGATAGCCCTACCGTAATATAAAAAAATAATCCATTGACACCGAAAACCAATATCATATATCCTGGCAGCAATCCTCATGACATCGATCCTATTGACCTCCAAATGTATGAGGCAGAGAGAGAAAAGTAATGAACTGCACCATATAATATGTTCCAGATTGCCTTTTCACCCAACATCCATTCACATGTATTCACATTGTTGTTCGCAACGAAGGTAAGAAGCATCCGCATAAGATCTCGGAAACAATAGACATTCACCTTTTCTCAGCTGTACAGTCCTCTTTAATGAACTAGGCCAAGTTGTTGTCGTATGGGATGGTAACGTGAGGATATAAAGCTATGCTACAAAAACACAGCCTTCTATCCTGACTTTTCCTCTCGGCTCAACAGGATTCGTGTCCTTTTATATTGTCCCATTCAACTTTCTTCACGTTCCAATGCACCGCTGGCTTAGACCTTAATAAGCTTACCTAGAACAATCAGCGAACATTTTTCATTTCAAATGCCTTTTCAAAAGCTTCTTAGGACAATACGAGTACATATAGATGCTCGTTATGGCCCTTCTAGTATTGTTTGTTCATAAGTGCGATTCGATAGAATGGAATGTTGTTTGTTAGATTGTCTTTTGGTGCTTCACAAGGAAAATGAGGCCTTTCTTTTCTAATTTCTTGACCGGAGTTTTTCTTGTTTGATATGTGGGCGTGACCTCATTAGTGTTTGAAAGACTGAATGAAGAAAACTTCACTTAACTTTATGGCATCTTTTGTTTAACAACACAATCAGGTAGTCGGGATGTAATTGTTTGGTTTTTGAATGAGAAAGATTTTCGGAAAACCACTAAATCGTGTGTAGATTGATATTGAGTGCAAGAACATTATGGCTGCTTAGTTACATAATAGCTCCTTATATGTTAATAAATATGTGCAGAAATTTAAGGAAAAATACCACTATTTATCAATGAATGTTCAAAATTCGTTGTAACGACGAAATTAAAAATTATGTGGACAATACCTTGATGACTAGTGTATCTTATCACGAAAACAATACACACTGATGGTCACTTTTTGCACAGCTCAAATCTTTAACCACAATCACTGGCTAAATAATAATTTCAATATACAAAATGTTTATTCTCCGCAATATTATAATTTTGTTGAATGCACTGACACGGTACTAACCCAACTGCTAAAACCTCTCGAATCTACTAAAATCAAACCTCAAAACTAAATATCAATTTACTAGCGTTTCTAAATCAAATCGATTAGCTTTTCCGATCAGCTAAACTGAATACAAAATCCGAAATCCAGCAGGTCTATGCACACATTGCCTACATTACATGCCGCCACGATCATGCCAGTTCTGCCACTTCTTTAATCGTTCACCATCAATACATATTCTTAAAAAAAGCTTTAACAGAATCACATATAAATAATGGCTTCTTAAAAATAGAAACTTTTCCCTCCAATGGAGGCATCAACAAAAATCTTACTAGCAGGCAGTAGGAGCCGCTGAGCTATGCATATATCAGCACCTGGCTTCACGTTCCCAAATATCGCCGGCATTGGAAAATGTTAACATTTTGTTGTGCGAAAAATTCTGCCTGGTCGACGGCAAGCAATCTGTTCTTTTGCCTGTCGGCGAAGCGAATCATTTTGTTTCTTTTGTCTTGATGGTAGCTATAAGGGTGCGATTGTTTATTTTCATATTGACGGTAATCTGATTTCAGGATTCCAAATTTTTCACACAAGCTGTGCGAAAATCGAACGATTTCCAGCGATTCTTTCGATATTTTAAGGTTAGATAATTTTTAAATAAAAAGTGTTGTTTTTTTTTATTCCGTTTAATAGTAGGATGGAAACAAGATTGAAAAATTTCGCTACTACATCTAAAAATGTAGGAAGCGTTCTCAAAATTTCTAAAAATATATTAACGTACTAAGGAAAACAATTAAGTCTCATTGTGAGCTTGAAATAATTTTCCAAGTGAAAAGTAAGATAACAAAGATCAAAGCTATGGCATCGGATGCTGGTTTAATAAAACCACATGAAAAAGCGATTCATAAGAATGGCAAACACATTGAAACTAAAAAGATATGAAGTGAAGTTCTAAGATATGTTTAATTGTTAATGTACTGTTCGAATCAATCCAAAGTTTTCTATTTTCAAATCTTTTAGTTATACTTAAACATTCATGTAGATCTTTATGGGTAAATATCTGAATACTCATTAGCAACTGGTTGCACTCTACACTAGTGCATGCATCTATGAAATTGTATTTCCTTCTTTACACATTCATCGTATCGTTGTGTAAATCCAATTTACGTTTCGAATTTCGGACACAACTTCCTCGTCGTTTCGTACATAGAGAGAATCATCGAAAGAGGGGTAGAATCTGATGGAGGAGCAGATGGCAAAGTATGTTTGCAAAAGTTTCTGGTTTGTTTTCAAACACGTCTTGGTCAAATTGAAATTGCAGAAAATCGTGTTTAACATGGTAAACGTCGAGCTTTAAATACAATAAGTACAAAACCCACAGGAAATAAGGATAGAAGAAGCGCCAGCAACTGTACGAGCAACTTAGGGAGCAGATGATTTTAAACTGTACGTAGATTAGTTTGTCTTGGAATTTCGAAATTTGCATCTGAGATTTTGCTTTCTAGATTTTGTAAATGCAATCAAATTATGCTTTTTCAATTCGCAAGCGTACATCGTTTTAATTGCCTTGTTTCACCGATGCAAATGAGATGAATTGGAAGAACAGATGCTGTTTGCATGAAAGAGTTTACAGAGAAGAAAGTGAAACAGCTGCCCTGTATTGACAAGTACAGTGTTAAAATTTTAATAATGTTTAGTAGTCAGCTTCATGATATGAACTCGTAATTGAAATGATGGAGATACTCAAAAGACAGATAAATGCATTAGTGTCCGTAAGCTGCTTTGAAGTTAGTATAAACTTTCATAAATGTCATGCTTGTTAGTAGTACTTTCAGGATTCATTGAAATATTAGCAATTTTCAAAACAATTAGTTAATGAACATTGATTTAAATAACACCGTGTATACTGATAGATACAGTGTGCCTGTGTACCCAAGTTTAAAAAGGGCTGTCTACTCAAATAAAAAGCTGCTTATTAGGTATTATTTGCATGCGTAATTTATTTCTGTAGTCGAACTGAATTCCACTTCGCGTTGCTGCCAACATGAATATAGACCAACGGGCAGAGAAACGATGATAACAGAGCAGGATAAGAAAAGCGAGTCCAACGAAAAATTTGCTTTTGCGAGCAAATCGAAGGTTTAAAGGACTTCTCTTTCTAAGGAAAACATTTTTGCGCAAATCGACGCAGCGATTTATTCAGATCATTAAAATAATGTACATGGGAAAATGACGAAGTAGCTAGCATTTGTTCTACGCAGAGAAACAGAGACACAAAAAGGTGTTTGACTGGAACTTGTGGAGAGAGGTTTGGAGGAACTTCAACCAGCTGCTTTCTAGGTCATCCCAGATTACCGAGCAAATCACGAAAGGGTGGGGATAGAATGTCAGCAGAAGCACTTGGTGCACCAATTCACTAAAGGGCTAACACCTCCAGTTGACGCGGGCGTCATTGGTAAGAATATTGGATGTCATTGTTGCACAAAATGGGTGTCAAATAAAAGGGTAGCTGAATCAAGCCCTAAAGATATGTAGGAAATCAGAGATGTAGCTCTCAACCCCGGAAAGAGACTAACAGTATCACTGAAGAAAAGGAGGAAGGCTTCTTAAAAAAGAAAACAGGTGCACCCACTGAGAAATAAAAGAGGGGAAGAGGAAACGACGTAAAATGTGAAACTCAAAAAACAGGGAGGCGGGGGGGTGTTGTAGCAACCAGAAGCCACGACAATAATGTGAGTCACTATAATCGTGGAACCAGCACCAGATAAAACCGATACAGAGATCCAGGAGCTATTTGCAAAAATACACGGGTGGAGGTAGTAAGACAATAAAAATAGATAATCAAATTTGAGAAATATGCAATTCAAAGCCACGAATGACAAAATTGATATGCTATTTAATTAATCAAAATAGATATGCTATTTAATTTACGAATATTACTTTTAAAAGTGGCTATAGAAGGTGAAAGATGACCCAGTTGGAAGCTTTTATGCATGTTTAAAAGGCGTAACCCAGGAGAATTAAAGTAAGGATCAGTATGTGCAACTGGGCCTTTAAAGATAACAGAGGATCTAATTTGTTCATTCATCCAGGTAAACTATCCGCTTTGCTAGGAGAGGGAGATAAAGATGCGATAAGCGTTCATCATAGAAGATTACATTTAAAGAGTAAAGTGCGAGTGAACCTCCGCCAAACAGATTCAACAGCATCGGAAAGGTATGTGAAACGGGCAGATCAGACTTGACTAGAGTACTCAAGTTTGGAGCGAACTAGGGTAACAAATATCTTAACACATGTGAAAATCCTAAAAGAATTATGGTCTGAACGTACAGCAAGGCCAGCAATCTGTGAACACTGTTAATAATGGTTCGAATACGAATATCAAGTTTAAGCTTACGATCGAGGAAAGGCATAAGTTTCGGACTTCAGAGAATAGGACATGGCAAAATATTTGCAAACATTTAACGATAAGTATTTATAGTTACACCAAGCAGTAAGATAATTCAAATTCTCCTAAAGAAGCAGATGACCATCTGAGCTTTCGATTGCCCGAAATAATTTTAAGTCATCTTCGTAAATCCAACAAAATGACGATAAAACATTAAGAAGATCGTTACGAAGAGGTTGAATAAAAGCAGCCCTAGTATCGATCCTTGAGGTACACCAGAAGAGAGGAAAAATGATGAGGACGACACGCCGGAGAGGGAGAAAAAACAGATATTAATCGCATCTGTTTTTTAATATAATAAATAAGCGAATATACCTAAGAAGGTAAAGGCTCACAGATCCCATACTGATTTAATTTGAGTAAATTAACTCGAGAATGCTTTCGAGAAATTTGTAGATATAACATCAACTTGACAGTACTGATCTGGCGCCGAGGCTATTGCATTTAGATTTGTGGATGTGGAACGACCTTTAACAAAGCCTGGCTAAACGAGTCATAAATTTTGTTAAACACGAAACAATCAATGATTTTGGAAAAGCAGGGAAAAACGTAAATAGGATGATAATTTGAGGCAACGTTGCTTTCATCAGATTTGAAAATAGAGAGAATGAGTGCCAGCTTCCAGGAGAAAGGAAATTTACCAGCCTAAAGACCTATTTTAAGTTGATAGGATAACACATAAGGAAGATGAAAGATTATTCACAAAAAAGTTAGGAATTTTATCAGGGTCAGGGGAGTAATGGGAACCAAGAGACGATTAAAGGATTGAATTTCAAAATAATTAGTCGAGAGTGAAGAGAGACAATGGGAGAAATCAAAAGAAACGTCATAAAAAAGGGGCATCGTTAAGTCAGAATTTACTGAAGCGAAAAAACAGTGCGAAGAGATCACAAACATTCTGAAGATGAGTAGCAGTGATATTAATAAATGTTAGGGAGTCACGCTTAGGAGAGGAGAATTTTAAAAAGCGAAAAACGACCATACATGTTTAGGGTTATTCAAAATCACAGAAGATTCAATGTGCGAAAAACAGATGCGCATGTCAAGCCTTATTTCATTCTTGGCAGCAGCACGTAAACGAGAGAAATCACCGTAGTCTTGGTCGGACTGAGTAGTTAAAAATTTACAACGTCCAGCATTTCTAGTACCCAGACACGTTTAATATTTTCGGTGAACCAAGGAGCAGTAAGGCAAGCGGAAGATTGGGAGTGAGAGGGAAATTAAATCAAAGAGAATAGTATAGAATTTCTTAGCTGCAATGTCAACGTCAAGTCCTCGAAACAGTTGAGATGAAGACCTAAGAGGTAAAAATGGTTTTTTTTTTCAAATTGAAAGAAGGTTTATTGGAATATCTAGCACGATTTGATGGATTAACGACTATATTTACAAAAAAGGCGGATGATGAGGGTCAGGGTTCGTATACGGCGTTATGGAAGGAGATAACAAAGACGATGAAGGTTCAATGTCGGAAAGGATGAGGTCAAAGACCTCATTGTTTACGTTAGTAACAGAATTAAATTGAGAAGAAGAACTAGATGAAAGGAAAGATGTGAGCAAAAAAAATATTATTATAAGAAACAATATGGGAAAAACCAGAATCCCATTGGACAGATGGAACATTAAAGTCACGTTTCTGAAGTCACAATCAGCAGGTTCCGTCTTGTTTCACTGGGCCACTGAAGTTCGCCATCAACCTACTCCGCGAGCTGACGGTTTCCGAAGTGCCGTCGGCTGTCTGATGGACGTGGTATGAGTAGGTCAGCTTAGTGCCCAGTATTACGCCTACGTAACTTATCGACTTGCTGGGCTGGACCTAAGTGAAGCCCAGGGAATATAGGTTAAAAAAATGTTTTTCATGGTAGCCATTTCGCTTTGAAACTATTAGGTTGCTGCAGATAAAATGGCCGATTTAGCAATGACATAAAGATGGCTGCAATTTTAGTGTATAATGTTGGCACAAGGAGGCGCAAATGATATGACATATTGAAGTATAAATACTGCTACCTTGGTTTATGGAGTCATTTCTGTTTTGCACTTCATAGTGATCGTAAAAATAAAAAAATAAAGTGAACATGGAAGTGTATAAAAAACGGCTACTTTTACTATACGAATTTAAATTAGAGCACAACGCAACGGAAGCAACGAGGAATATCAACAGCGCATTTGGGCCTGATACAGTTAGCGAACGAGCCACTCGGCGGTGGTTCAAAAAATTTCGATCCGGAGCTATGGACCTTGGAATTTAGCCACGTGGACACCCAGGATTATCGATCGATAACGACGAGCTGCGTGCATTAGTGGAATCTGACCCCCACTAAATCATACGGGATCTTGCCGAGAAATCAGGCGTTCACAATTCGACAGTTTGCCGCCACTTGCAACAACTTGGAAAAGTGAAAAAGCTTGACAAATGGATTCCGCATGATCTTACCGACCAAAACATGACGTGTCGAATGGAGATTTCAAGTTCTCTTCTCTCCGGCAACAAAAAGGAACCGTTCTTGCACCGAATTGTGACCTGCAATGAAAAGTGGATTTTATAAGATAATCGTCGCCGATCGGCTCAATGGCTAGATGCCGATGAAGCACCAAGACACATGCCGAAACCAAGCCTTCATCCAAAGAAAATAATGGTAGCTGGAGTTACCCACTATTCGTTCCTGCAACCTGGCGAAATCATCAATGCTGAGAAATACTGTGCTCAACTGGATGAAATGCATCAGAAATTGATAGTCCAACGACCTAGGCTCGTCAACAGGGATGGAGTGATACAGCGTCATGATAACGCACGACCTCATGTATCGAGAACAATGGTCCAAAAATTAAACGAGTTGTGCTATGAGACTCTTCAGACAACAGATTACCATTTCTTTAAACATTTGGATCACTTTTTGACAGGAAAAAGATTTAATAATGAAGCTGCTGTCAAAAATGCATTCGAGGAGTTTCTTCGAACCAGAAATTCGGTCTTCTACAAAACTGGAATAAATGTACTTGTATCTCGTTGGAAAAAGTGTGCTGCATCTATTGGTACCTATTTTGATTAAATAAATTGTCTTTATAAAACGTTACAGCTGTCTAAAAATTTATTACTAAATCGGCCATTTCATCTGCAGCAACCTAATACAATATTATTAGATTTGCTATCGAATCTGTTCATGCGACTGTTCAAAATGTTATTTCACTTATATGTTATTTGTTTAAATATTTCTATGTATACAAATTTAGCGTCGTAGAATAACGAAAGTTGCCATTCATGGAAAATAAGAATTATTGTGTGAACTTTTTCTGATATTTTTTATTTTTGAAAATTGACCGATTTTAAAGTGATTTCATAAACTTCGAAAGAAAAAAATATTAGAAAATATTCCAGCTTCAAATACAACACAATATTTTTCCTGCAACCAAAGTAATCATAGCATTATTGTGATATTCAATAATATTTCCCTATTAATTTGAAAGCTTGGCAAAGAATTCAATTCCCACTCAATAATGTTCATCGCACACAATATCTCAAAATCATCTAAAACGACACTTCATTTACATTCCACCATTGTAAACTCTATCAATCATCCGACGAAAACGATCGATTCAATACACGGATTATTGGATTTGTGACGTAGCTTTCCGTCAAGAGCAAGAATATCATCACATCAAACATCAATCAGTTTTACTGTGCCTCTACAATTTTCTGTCGTCTCAATCAGTTTCCCTTTAATATATGTTTTTACTTCCGACAGTGGGGATGAAAAAGTCTTTCCCTGTGCGTTCCACTCGAACCTAACTGCATGGTCTTGACGGATTCCGTATAAACTTTCGTTCCTTCCAGCCGTAACAAACGCAGGATGTAATTCCGACTCCACTTACTACGGAGAAAAGTCGAAATTCGCTTAAAGTTAGAAACGGAATACGAAAATCACTAAAAAACACTCAACAACGTGACTAAGTAGAACATTTGTTAAACATCAAGCCAATAACAAATGGCCGTTGTTAAGGATGAAAACGAAAAGCATCACCAGCCAGCAGCCAGCAGCCACCAGTTAACTAACTGGAAGCACTTGGTTCTTAGTTCCGCTATGCTACCGTATCGAAATACTAAGCAGTGAACAACAAATTTCCGTCGTTCTGGGATTTTCCGATTTTCCTGCTCGATTTGTTGTTGTTTTGGTTGTTTTTCCGGTTGCCACTACTTTTTTCGTTTCTTTGCAAAATTGCCACAGGGAACATTCATTCGTATGGGGATGTGAAAGAAGGATTGGATGAGCAGACTAAGGCAGAGTGATTGTTGGTTAAGAAACTTGAGTGATTCTGTGATTGGAGCTTGGCGATGGCGAGGCAAAATGATGCTCAAGCTAAACCCTCAGGAGCTATCGAGCGGAATAGTCAACTTATGACAAGCCATACTTGCAGCGCGGAATAGCCAACTTATGACAAGCCATAAATTTATTCTGACGTTCGGTTTATATAGTTGCCAGTGGCAGCGATTCTATGCCTTTTACTTTCTAGACTTTTTTTTATTAATCAGCAAGTTTTCTGTTGCATCGAGCTACTAATGGGATATCGGAAGCATCTAAACATGATTTGATAAGAGTCATCGGTCGGAAGTTTATTTCGCATTCAATTTAATATTATGGATTGATTCAATATTAATGGAAAAGTGCATTGAGTACACTGAGCGAAATTGATATGGTTACACATCTGTTTCTTAATTTTTTTCTGCAACCTACTGCAATCGCCTGGCAGCGTTTCTTACAAAAGGAAAGTGAGATAACACTTTCTTAGAAATGCGCATTAAAATTCGTCTGAAAGCAATTAGGAGGGTCAGTGCTATCATAAACTGTAAATTAGTCCTATTTAAGAGCGAAATTGCTATGGTTCCACATAGTGTTTTCTGAGCATTGTGCGTCTGAGGTTGTGTAAAAAATAATTTTTGGTATTCATTTTTGTTTGTGAAATAGTTATTATAACATTAGGACATTTTTCAAGTGAAAAGCGTAGTGGTTGATTAGAATTTTCCAATATGCCAAGTGGAACCAGGTTGACTGCGGAAGAAATAGCGCAAATTAAAGCGTACAAAGAAATGGAACTTTCGAATCGTGCCATTGCAAAGAAAATAAATCGATCTCATCATGTTGTCAACAACTATTTGAATCGTGGGGGAAAAAACAATTTAAAGGTGGGAGTCCGAAAATAACAAAGAGGCAACGAACGGCAATTCTTCGTGCGGCATCGTCTGGAAACGCTACCGCAAGTCAAATAAGGATGGAACAGAACCTCCTGATTTCAAAAAGGAGAGTCCAACAAATTTTAAACGAATCTGGTCGTTTTAAATGGGCTAACAGAGCAAAAAAACCGGCTCTGACAAAAAACCACAAAGAAGCCAGACTGACTTTTGCCAGGACACACATGGGTTGGAAAGATGAATGGAAAAATGTTATCTTTTCTGATGAAAAGAAATTCAATCTGGATGGTCCAGATGGCCAACAATTTTATTGGCATGACTTGAGTAAAAATGAGCAGGTAGCTATGAGCCGAAATTTTGCAGGGGGCACAGTGATGGTTTGGGCAGCGTTTGGGTACAACGGAAAAACACCGATTTGTTGGATTTCAACGCGAATGAAATCCGAAAATTATATTCAACTTTTGGAGGAAGTGTTAATCGAATACGGCGACAGGATTTCCTCGGAAAACTGGAAATTTCAGCATGACAATGCTGCTATCCACAGTTCCAGAGCAACTAAGGAGTGGTTCCAACAGAAGGAAATTGAAGTCCTGAGCTGGCCTGCCCGTTCCCCGGATCTTAAACCAATTGAGAACCTATGGGGGATGCTGGTGCGAAAAGTTTATCTAAATGGAAAGCAGTATAACACCCCTGCAGAGCTCAGAACTGGAATTAAAGAAGCTTGGGAAGAGATTTCTGCAAGTACCTTAAGAAATTTAATAAACAGCATGGAAGATCGCATTTTCGAAGTGATACTAAATCAAGGAGGCAGTACTAAATATTAACACCTGGTTTTAGTAATATTAAACATTGATTTATTATTTTTTAATAAAGTGGAACCATAGCGATTTCGCACTAAAAATGTCTACATTTTCTCTTTTAATTTTTACATTACCTCAATTCTTGTATTCTTTTCACTTTCTGTCCTGAATCAGGCTTGATAAAGCTTTTTTTATTTAATAATAATATAAAATTGTTTCATCTACGCATCTGGACGCAGCTTTGTTCCCATATTATGGGTGGAACCATAGCAATTTCGCTCAGTATATATTGATAAATATTTGAGTTGATAAACATACGAAACTAGGTATGAAAATATTGTACTCTCACTCTCATTGAAAAATATAATATGCAATCACCCACTGATTGCATATCATATTTTTCGAATTGATTCTTTTTACAGTTATTCAAAATCCGGCAAAATTTTCAGTCAAAAACTTTGTTTAAAACTGATATAGCAACCACCTGGATCAAATTTATCTGAATTCAAAAGTCAAAAAAGCTCTTCAATGTCCGGTCGGATTTTGATTTCTGGATGTGCAACAGCAGTGTGTCCGAATCATCTAAATATTCATTAAAAAAATGATTTTCATCTCGCTTTTTCTTCTGAATGTCCATCGCTAAATTCCTCCCAACAAATCAAAAGCCACGAAATAACAACAGAACAATCAAACGAAGAAATAATTTTAACATAAAACTTCAACTTCAACTTCAACTGAACAGAACTTTTCGCACTAAAACACTTCAAATTCGAAAACTTTATTATGATCAATAAAACTTTAATTATTTCAAGCGTTCGAGTCGAGCGAGGGACATGGCAGTGTGAATATGTTCAAATTCACAAGGTACTGTGGCACAGAAAACTCAACAAAGAGCACTCCGTCACTGGCGAAATAAGAAGAAAGAAGTAAGGAGTGTCATGATAGCGGACCGAACAAAGCCCTCCAGGACACGAGCAATGAAGAAATCAACGGAAATGAGCACCAGATGGTAAAGTAAGATTGAATGAGAACGAATTATGACAGTTGGACGTTAAAATGTTCGTTTTCAAAGTGAAAATTTCTCGCGGACAAGTTTTTGACTTTTTGGCGAACGAGATGCCAGCGAGCTCTCATGGCTCGATCGAAGAAGATGAATGCGACTTGATAATACAATTAAATGTTAAAATTTCCTTAAAAGGAATTTCATAATTAGTCGTTGCTTCGCTAGAAGGCATTGCATTAAACTGTGAATTGACTGAATTTGATATGGTGCGAATTATTTCACGGTGCACACTTTTACAGCGTTCGAATGAGCACCGGTTTAACATAATAAATTTGCGATTCGGATTTTCGATGAAAATTGTTGAGTTGTATTAATAATCACATAAAGCAACTTTTTATAATCTGCTTGCAAGGACACAGACTGAACTATCAATGTACTGTCAGATAACGGGTCATTCATATATCAAGTAACAGTTCATAGCTTCGCGAAACGCTACGAAAACAGAAAATTATCAAAACATAGAATGCAAAAATGCATTATGTTACAGATTAATTCGAAGCTATCATGTGGCATAAAATTCTTTTTGACATACATATTGAAGGATTTTTTAGAGATACACTCTTAACATGTGTATTAATCAGTTAAGTTGCGGGCAAAGAAATTCAAAGATTCCGTAAAAAACTTTACAGACCTGTGGTGCACGTTGTATGTAGCCAGTGTATAATGATTGACCACACTGAAAAAAATCCACATGGCGCCCAGAGCTATGTAACATAGCGCATTATTTATGGCCCCATACGCTATGTACATAGTACTCTGAGCTATGCAATATGGCTCCCAGCGCCATAATGTCAGAATCTACATAGCGCGTGGTCCTATGTAACATGGCGCAGCATTTATGGTCCCACATGTTATGTAAATAGTACCCTGAGCTATGCAGTATGGCTCCCAGCGCCATAGTTACATGGCGCAGAAATTATGGCCCCACACGCTATATTACATAGTGCCATGAGCCATGTAATATGGCTGCAGACGCTCAGAGCTGAGAAGGCTCGTGGCCTTTTGTTTGATGCGAACTGGATCATCTTCAGATGCACTGAAAAAGCGCCAGACGCCATGTACATAGTCGATTTCGGTCGATTTGTGACAAAATATAGCGCCACATGCCATAGTACAAAGGAGCAGACGCTATGCTTATAGCCCTCCATGCCACATACTATAGTCCTCCACGCCATATACTATAGTCCTCCACGCCATATACTATAGTCCTCCACGCCATGTACTATAGTCCTCCACGGCATCTGCATGGCGTGGAGGACTATAGTACATGGCGTAGAGGACTATAGTACATGGCGTGGAGGGCTATAAGCATAGCGCCTGCTCCTATGTACTTTTCGCCATGAACTATGGCGTGTGGCGCTATGTGTTTTTTCAGTGCAGTTGTGGTTTCTTCAAGCCTACTTAGGCATATCCGCGATTTCGTAACAAACTGGGAAAGTGGTAGCAGACGGAGACGGCAAAATACTAGTGTTAATGGCAAAGCGTGAGGGCATCGCCAAATTGGGGGACGCTATTCAAAGGATATGGGAGATTTTAAGTAGTCTAAAAAGCTCGTTTCCGAAGCTAAATCCAAAAACTTGATCCAGACAGAGGGAGAAGTGGCAGCAGTATTTCGAAAGAAGGAGACTGAAAACGTAAAAAACACCTTATTTCTTCCGATTCCAACTGAATAGATGAAAGCCATCGTAGAACTGGATAAAGCAAAAGCTCGGAAACTATATTGAATGGAGACAAATTGGATGGGTTTACATAAATGTAAGGAGGTGGTCTGAAGTTTCACGCGAATGGGGTTTCAAGCCCAAGAGGTAAACCACTGGAAAAGGCCCAGACTATAGCAGTAGCTGTTAGAAATGCGGACATGTCTGACACCTTGCAAAGGGGTGCTCGACTGAGTCATCTTGAGCCACGACAAAGTAAATTGGAAGAAGCTAAGTGTGTTCTGGTCATAGATAGGAAAAACAAGCATGCAAAGCTTTCCGAGAATTGCTTGACGCGTAGAAGAAATTGCTGCGTAAATGAGGGTTTTACAAAAGAATTTGCAGGTATGCACCAGTGGCGTGGCGTTCATGGAAGCAAGGGAAGCATTGCTTCCCTTACATTTGGCTGACATGAGTTTTAAATTAATAGTTTTCACTTCGAAATCGTGAAATAATCGCTTATAAACATTTATAAAAAAAAATTCTCAAATCAAATTGTGAACATCTCACATAGTTGATCTGGTAACACCACAGAATCAAAATAATGAACGAACAACCACGACTTGGAAGCAATATAAAAATTGCATCTACCAGCATTTATTTGACCCCATATAAACTAGACTGTGACGTCATTAAAAAAAATGTGTCTATACGGTATGTTTGGAAGCAATGAAGATGTTGCTTCCAAGGGGAAATTATCTTCTCAAGAGAGAGACTCAGAGCGGAGCTGCGAACGCATGACTACTGTGGAACTTATTCCTGCGTTCCCCTCACTAGTAGCAGGGTAAATTGTTATTGTTATCATTTTGCTTTGCTTGTACAGATTTTTTTGTGAATGAATAATGCTTGCTGTGAGCGAATTTGAATTACGAGATGTGGCAAGCATTGCCAGATGTTCTGGATTCGATAAGTCGTTTTATTTATGATTTATATTATGACATTATTTTTTGTGTGTTCTATTTTGTATGGAAACTTTTATGAAGGTTTTTTCAATTGGCGGCGGATTTTAGTCACTTATAGCCTATAGGATTTGGTAATAATATTTCAATGAAGTAATAGGTAAAGCTGTAGACTAGAATTGTGTCGAATTAAATGTGTAAAATTACTGTGTAAAATTGCATGATACTTTTGATTGATATTTGAAATAGAGAAAGGTTGAAATAGGTGAATGTGTTCACTTGTTCTGTGGGTCAATATTTTAGAATTCGTCAACTTATCTAATTTTCATATAATTGGATCTCGGTAATTTGCTGAAAAAAAAAACCTTCAACCAGGATCGATCGAAATCGAATTCGTAAATTGTCTCTATATCAAAGAGATGTATCTACTCGGTAGTTTGATCGGAAAATTAATAAATGAAAAACTGGGAACGGATTATCGGTTGTAATCTTAAACAAAAATAATTTTGCTGGTTATGTGTACTATTTTCGAGCGTTTCAGACATTTGGCGAAATATCGGATTTTGTTATTTAAATAATGCTAAAGCTGTGAACAGGCTTGGTACAAATATTCCTTTTACTTTTCAAGTTTGTTTCCGGTGATTTGAAGAATTGCTGAGTAGTCAATATAAATATTCAGTGATATTGCTCACAGTTAGGAGAAATTGAGAAACAATGAAGATAATGAACATTGTGTGTCATTTAGGATGTCAAGAAGAACAATTACATAGTCATAATGAAAATGTGTATTCTTACAATAGGGATAAATCACCTAAAGACAATAAATATTTTGACAGTACATAATCGATAATTGCCAGCTCACTTGGACCAAGCAAAGGTTTTTTCCGGCACATCAAATTATATTCAAAATGATCTCATTAGTTTCAAAACGATATCATTGTAATGCAATTCAGAAAAGCAAATTCATAGCAATAATATTAGATAAAACAACCGATATATCATATCGATCACAACTTTCAACAACCTTCGGTTACATTACTTCTTTCGGTGCAGATAAAGATACTTTCATAAATCTCACTGATGTTTCTGATAACCAAAATGCGTCCCGTTCATTTAACTTTGTATTGCATGTTGTCCGAAAATTCAAAGAATTGAGGAGCCTCTGTAATATCTGCCAAAACAACTGGTTTGCAAACATGTATAAAACAAATGGATAAAAACGCAATATATATTCATTTCTTCGAACATCGACTAAATTTGATTTTATCTAAATCGTGCAATAGTATACGCGAATGCAGAATTTACCAAATCTATTACTAGTTTTTCAACAACGACAATAATTTTATTTGCTTTGTATTTATTCGTCAAAAAATGCTTCAGAAATTAGCTCCGAAACGGTGGACTTTTAATGGTTGGTTATTTTTAACAATTTTTCTATAATAAAGAGCAATTAAAATAACTCGTGGAATATATAACGGAAAATGATAGTGGTATTTGAGGTGGAGAGATCGTTAATAATGAGAGTGGGCTTTTTATTTTACTTAAAGATTCTTAGTTTATTTTTCTGTTGAATGTTTAATGTAAAAAAAAACATACTGATCGATATACTTCAGTCCTAACAATGTAATATACTGTATCATATTCACAAAATGGTAAAATTTGAAGATCAAAAACAAGCTTCAAGAAATAGTTTCACGGTAATTGGGAACGATTTATGGTTGATTTGTGAAACACCAAAACGTCGTTAAACAGCAAGGTGCATAATTGAATAAATGAGAAGGTTGTATCATTCTTTACAAGTGCTTATGTCGAAATAATTGGTAGCATAATCGTTAAAATAAAGTCAAGGTTTTCATCCATAAAAAGTTTCAGATTTTTAAATCTTTTCAATTCTTCGAAGTTTGGCCACTTTCAAAAATATTATATTTCTAGTTCTAGGAATGTTATTATTTTACTGATAAATATTCATATGGTTTCTTATTGTGTGAAGGACTGTGAACTTTTATTTTCATAAGAATACATAATGTCTACTCTCACGTCCCCGTTAGTAATTCCTGGGTGCTTTTATACAGGGGTTCTATTACACGTAACGAATTTGCGGAAAGCGTAATCAACCATGGACGTCAGCCATGGACATCAACCAATTGCTTCCCTTCGGTAAATTGTCACGCCACGCCACTGGTATGCACATATGACCAGCGAACCATATTGAATAAGGAAAACGGAAAAAGAAAAATATTTTTTTTTCTTTTTTCAGCTACTAATTTCCACCGAATGACCCAATAAAGGAATATCGTAGAAATATAGCAGCTTTGAAAGACGTTCTCCGACACTTTTTGAGAAAATCAGTAGCAGCCGGCGACTTTAATGCGAGTGCTTTGAAATGAAATACGAGGCAGAGATCAATTATGAAAATGGTGCCCAGGTTGTTTATGGCCATAATGAATAAGGCTTGACATCAATCTATTGCAAACTGGGCTTCAATGTGTTTATTCCTAATATAACTCTTGTTTCGGAGACGCTACCTACGTTGACAAGGGACTGGAGCATCATAAAAGAGTACACTGGAAATGACCACGACTAACACAACTTCCTGCTGTCTGAAGAAAAGGTAGCCCCAGTGACGGAAAATACTTCCGTAGTATATTTTAAAGTTGGTCAGAAAGAAGCTGTTAAATTTACCAGACAACGGCTTTGCTGGCGAGCTAAACACCAACAATTTATTCGATTTTCCACTGGAGCTAGCATCTTACCATTCCTTTAAAATTACACTTGACAAACTGTACAAGGAATGGGTACATCTTTAATATTCGTAATGGAATTAAATCAAAGTTGGCGGAGATTTACTTTTTACCGGTATAGTTAAGTGCCACCTTCATTATACGAACTCAAATATCAGAAAAATCGTATTAAAAGTCATATATACCTGGACATTGTGTCAAGAATCGACCACAATAAGACTAAGGTATGTTAATATGCATGGTAATGACGATGAAAAACAGTGAACCTAACTACAGCGAAACCCATTTAAGTGCTTTCCCATTTATATGTTCAAATCCTGCCGAAAACATGTATTCCCATTTTAAATATCATGTCACCCTCCCAATCTAGGATGAACAAAATATGGCTAAGCTTTTTTTGGGTGCTAGCTAGCTCATCGGAGGCGGGCCACAAGGTGCCTCTTGCTTGCTCCAATTTTGAGCCTCGAGTCGTTGACCAAGGTTAGGCTCGCCAGAAGGATTTAAGTAGCGTTAAGCAAAACTTCTCCCCTGGATAAAAACCGCCCGTAAAACAGGGAGCGCACCTATCAGCGATTCTGTCCAGTCTTTAAATAATATTACAGAACGATCAGAATCATATTCAAACACCTACAGACAGACTAATATTGATCTGTACATTTAATCTTCACACTACAGTAGCACCATTCTTTGCGAATTCGACAGTAAAGAAAATAGTCCCGAACCATTTGTCTATTTTTGTATTTATGCATTGTTCTTATAAAAAATCCAAAATATTGTATTTTGGATAATTTTTTAATTGCTTTAATGAAGTTTTATTTTTTAATTTCTGTTTTGATGTTTCTTTTCCTGTTCTAAACGGAAATCGCATTAGTTTAAAGTTAACTGATTGTGTGCCTTAAGCCTTAAAACTGCTGTTCTCATATCATTGAGTGTTACGATCAGAGGTTGCCAATTAGCTTCCCGGTTGACGAGTCTCATAGAAGTGCCCTTTTTTAATTCTATCGAACATCTCTCTGTCGAATATATATAGACTGGCAGATTCGGATTATTTCTCAACAGAACGATGGGTTTGTTCCTATCAAATCCGGAAGAGCTTGTCGCAACTGTTTCATGCCTTGTTGTACCGGTAAGATGATATTTAAGGCTTGTGACTTGCTGCAGATTCACATCACGTCTGGATTGTGGTTCTGCTGTAGGAACCGCAGCATCTGCAAGTAACAAGCTGCAACCAAGGTTACAATGGGGGCATAATCCGTTGGGAAATATCCTTTTAACCAGATAGACGATTTCTTGCCTAATAAAAAGTTATATTCGAAAATAAAGTTGCTTTCTACATCTAAAAGTTTCTAACTTTATATCTGCATTGATGACATACGCCGAGTAAAAAACACGGGGCGGATAATGCAATGAGTAGCGCTATAAGAGTAGTGTTACTTTTGGTGACCCATTCAAGTGAATTATGGTGTATCCTTTGGGCGAACAGCCTTCGCCGTTGAGGGCTGCTCTTTTTTTGTACAAACTATATAAACCCCAAAGCAATCAGTAGCATGAATATTATGGTGTTAACAATTTTTCTATTATGATTAACCCTCCGAGAACACAGGGGGTCAAATTGACCCAAGTGACCTTTCTGGCCGATTGCTGCGCGTAGGACTGCGGGAAAAGGGGGGTACTATAGGCTCCTAAGTGTATTTCTGTGTCTTAACTATCAGTTTACACCGTTCGCATACAGTCCCAAGTCGTCAGACGTCGTTGAGAAGCCTTTGAAGCAGATTAAGGGGTCAAATAGACCCCATATGTACTCGACGTCAATTTTGAGGTAAAAATCATTTTTTTTTACTTAATAAATCGCTAGATTAATTCAAAAAAGCCACAAAAAGTTTGCCAGTGCATTTGTTTTTTGTTTTTAGCAATATGACGTATAATTTGCGTTCTAGTGTACGCAATAATTTGTTAGCCGAAGACAATGATAACAATTTTGGCGACAGTGATTCCTCCGAAGACGACCATGTCTCGGAGCAATCAGAATCTGATTATTCAGAAGATAACACCTTTTTTGCACCCTTTTATATAGGGCAAATTTTTTTTATAATTCTATTTTTCTTGAGAGTATCCATATTCATTTTTAGCTCAAAATATTAAAAACTGACGAAGCCATGATTTTTTTTTAAATGTGTAAAATTTAAAATCCTCACAATCGCCACCGTAAATATGAAAAATAAATACTTTGTTTTCAAGGGTCTCTATAGGGCTATTTTTTTATGATTTTGTCATACCTTGAGTGTATCTCCTTAAGTTTTTAGCTAAATATATTGAAAATTGACAAAGTTACGATTTTTTTGTAAAAAAGCTGATTTTTGATCAAAATGTTTTTTTTCGCGATTTTTTTTAGGTATGTTAAGGACATTTAGGCCACTTTTAATGCATGAGAACTACTAAAAGAGGCCTCAATCTATACCTACAAATTAATTCAAATGAAAATCTTCAGTGGCGGCGATTCTGTAGACGTTCAAAAGTGGTTGGGGGTCAATTTGACGCCAATTGTACCCAATGATCGAAAAATAGGTGTGTTCTCCGAGAGTTAAGATTCTCCATTTTCAATATCTATCAAAGTCAGATAGCTCCTCTTTATTAAAATATTTTGACATAGGCTATGAAAGAACGACACCACACATTGCTTTATTTGCAAATGAAAAGTCTAAAGGCAAAGGTGAAAAACACAATAGTAAAAAAATACCTTGTTTGAGTGCTCTCAAAACTCTATTATAAAACATTTAATTGTGTCTATTACCTTTTCGAAATATGTTTTATGGTTTTATAGAAGCATTCGATTTTTTTTATTCATTTCTGCACTTGAATGTCAAAGAAAATTAAAAGACAGCTTGAAAATTGTAAAAATAAACGGAAAATGTTTCAATTAGAGCTCACTGTAAACAAACAGGAAGCTATATTTTACGTTTTATTCTACGTTAACCAGAAATTTTTCCAGCTTCAACTACAAAATCGTTTGAAATATGTACATGCATAGATGAACAAACGCCATCAAACAACAAGTATTTCAAACAAATGCATAAATATAAAATCATTTGGACAACACAAAGGCAACACGATTAATTTAAGTACCACTTGACAGTAACACGGCAGATTGTTTCACATCCCCAGCTCAAGGCAATCACAGAATTTGTGTTACTCAGCCATGCATTGAGACACTATTGCATTATATGCATGTTTCAATGCTTTGTAGACTGCAAACCTATTTGTATTTAAGTGCTTTGTATATTTATGATTTTTATACTAATTAGAGGACCTGAACAAAGACGGAAATACTGTCAACGTAAAAATAAAGCAATTTATTGAAGTTCAATTTTAATGTTTCCAGTATTATTGTCTAATAAATTCAATGTTTGGGCGAAGTTCAAAAGAAACTTTGAATATAGTGTTGATAACAAAGATTAGAATGTTTCTCTAGGTTTTGTAAAAGAAATATTAGCAAACTAAGGATGAATGGCTAAATTAATGTTTTTTTTTTTCTAAATATAAAACCGACTTTCAATTTTCTTAATAAAAACCATCTTTTGAGAGCTTTGGAAAATAATTAATAAAATTAATAAACATTGTAACTGAAATTCGGACACTATTTTCATCAATTTAACACCATTTTCCCATCAGGAAAAAACAAACTTCATTATCAAGACAGCATCAAAACACTTCGAGTTGATTATAGTGGAATTTCCGCAATTAGAATAGCGTCTCAGTGGCATTTTTAAAAGGTGTGTGAAGTATGAAGGCAACCTGCAAGCAGATGAATGAGTTTGTTGTCGTAGATAAGATAGATAAAGTCGTAGATAATATGAGGATTTTCAGAAGAAAAACACATGTAACAGTTGATGCTGCAAGGCTAAAAGATGAAGTGGATTACTTGGAGATAAAATGTATGTTCAATAGAGAACTAGTAGAATGAATTGAACTTTTCCATACACAAAAAAAAATTAATTCCGTATGGCCTCAATGCATTCGAGCCTCTCTTATCACACTTGCTCTAAATCAAATGATCAAAGCTCACTTGTTTTTCTAATCAAATTGAAAGCTCATTTTGATTTACCTATCCAGCATATCTGTCAGAAATATATTTTATTTGCGACTTATCTGCAGTCCTAGCAGGCATACCTCATTTACTCTATGCAGACGATCTCAAACTTTATCAGACTATTGAATCGAAATCGGATGCCCCCTTTCTCCAATCCAAGCTCGATTCACTTGATCAGTGGCGCAATATAAACAAGCTGTCTCTCAAAATTAATAAACGCCTAGTTACTAGTTTTTCCAGGAAATGCACGGTCACACACAATACGTACTTCCTCGGCAATAATATGCTAACTCGAGCTGATAACATTGCTGACCTCGGTGTTATCTTAGATGAAAAACTTCGCTTCACCTTACACTTTGATAAAATACTTTCTCGTGCGATCAAACAGCTAGGTTTCATCAAAAGACGTGCCAAAGAATTTCGTAGCTTGTGGGTTACAAGATCCTTATACAGTTCACCTGTACGCCCTATTCTCGAATACGCTTGCATTAGCTGGAATCCCGCTTTTGAAATCCACAGTGACAGATTCGAGTCAATATAAAAACAATTTTTACTTTTCGCCTTGAGAGAACTGTACAGCCCTTATGATTTTAATAGCCTACCCCTTTATGAGTTTTGACTGGGTCATTTAAACTTATCGACACTAGCCTCCAGAAGAATGGTGATATCGGCCTGCTTCACATTCGACGTCATTAGAGGCGCTATTAATGTAGAATTCCTGAATAGTAAAATTTTGACTAATATCCCTAAGAGGAACACCAGGTCCAATCGTTTCCTAAAAGAATATTCACATTCAGCCACATATGCAGCTAATGAGCCAATAAATAGATGCTGCAGAATATTCAACAGCATATTTAATGTATATTCCCCTACGTTTTCCAAATCATCCTTCAAATCCTCTCTTTTGCATGCCATCCATACCCCTAAACCTTAAGCTATAGCTTATGTGTCAATGTTTTATTTATTGATTGTTATTTATTAATCTATTTGTTACTTTTTTAATTTGTTTGTTACTTATTTAACTTCTTTGTTTTTACTGTTTTTACTGTTTTCCAAATCGAAATACTTAAGCGAGGGCAATATAAAAGTTGCATGAAAATCATACCTGCAACTCTTAGGTAAAACTTAAAAACAAAGAAATCACTTTCTCTGATATACCAATGAACGATTTATAAACCTTCATGAACTGCTGCCTGTACTCAACAAAGCTTCGATTCACGACACAAACGAAGCAAAGCGAACTGTAGGAGTCATCCAATTACCAACTATTAGAAATATTGTATACCCTCATTGTGTTCCACAAAAACTTCGGTGGCTTCAAATTCTTAAGTGTCTCAGAAAATCAACATTTATGCTCTTCATAAACAAAATCTGGAAGCTGTCTGCTACCGTATCGATAATAAAGATGGATAACATATGAGTGAAGCAATCAAAAAGAGTCAATCAATCGCATTCAGCTCGTGTTTCGACACATTCTATTCTGAATAAGTTGCCTCACAAGCACTTCTCAAAATAATATGGTCAAGTTTGGTAATCAATTTATGTAACTATGAACTTGTTGCGTTTGGACGACACTCTTCTGTACACATACTCGTACGAACAAGTCAATCACTACACATCAGCAATCATTTACTTGAAATGTTCCATGCCGAAGTCCCTTACTAAGTTCTACCACAGTTTTGAGTTGAGTTAAGGTGTCTATTAGATAGAGTGTAAACCAAGGCTGCAAGCAATTCAATACGGTGCGAGCATGCCGATCGACAAATGTTGTGTTCGATTATGATGGGAACAGAAGAACGTAATACGCATGCACTTAATGAGTTGAATAGGATTTTGATTTATGCTTTTTTGTGGACTTTTCACTGATTTTTTTTTCCTGAAAATGAATGGTCTGATCAAACTGAAAGTTTCAGAAGTTATTGCTGTACAGTTGATATAACAAGAGCGTGTGCGCTGTAAACAAAAACCGTTTTCACCACCTGGAAAGTGCTGATACTATTTAATTGGCTAAGGTTTTCAGATTACAGTTCAATCGCATTTTAATTTTCAGAGAAATTGGGGATAATCAAAGGAAGTGTTTTTTGTTTGCACCCTAAAGAGCCAAAAAAAGCGCAATCCCTTAGAAAGTCGAATCAGTTTGTTCGCAAGTGGATGGACCGGCATAATGAGACTAAAACGATGCCATGGTTGAGATATTCGAAAAAAACCCACTACTACATGTCGTCGAGCACAAGATTTGTTGATGCAAAAGGGAATGCCCACTAGCCTGCTGACAATAAATATACGATTAAGTGCTACAGGCTACGGATGGCAAAATACTACTCTTAAACCTTTTTTTCAACGAAAGACACGTTGAAAAATAAGTACTTTTTTGGGCATGGAATACTAACAAGCAAGCATGGTTGATTCGAGGAATACCACATATCTAGCGTACGGTTAAAGATCCTGTCAAGGTTCACGCTTGGAGTTCCTTCAGTAAACATGGATTTAGTACCTTTTTTCTGTTTATGGAAATCCTGCACTCAGAGAGGATGAAAGAGATCTACCATAAGTGTTTGCTCAGATCTGCCTGTAAATGATTTGCCCCGGTACGAGCGCATGGATTCTTCAAGAGTATAATGATCCAAAACATCGAAAATATAAAATATGCCATGAAGGTAAAGGTTCGTCAAAAGCGTATAGTAAATTTAAGGCAATATAGCACCTCCAAATTTTTAAAAAATCGATTTTTTTTTTTTGATTGAATATGTTAGAATAAAGCTTTAAACACATGATTTTAAGAATATAAAATTGAAATTCTAAAAAAAAAAATTTTGTGAGTTTAAATAGCGAAGCGCCCCAAGGTCATTTTTTCTCTGATTTTCGTTCACTTCGCTATATCGCTACAACGACTTAAGCCAAAGTGTAGACAAAGATAAGTGAGTCATCTCCTTTAAAAGAAGCAGAAAAAAGTTAGCCTTGGCAAAAAAAAACCAAAAAATAAAAAGCTGTAAAAGATGCTTCTAAAAAAAGTGTAGAATCCCCAAAAAAAGTTCTGAAAAAAGTTCAACTGAGACTGAAGTCAATGAAAAATTTAACCACATATTATGGCCTAGCTATACGACGAAATCCTGATTCAGTTGAAAATATGCGCAAGGAAATTTGGGCAGCATATTACATTAAAATTTCAGCTGATGAGAGCCCCGAACACTCTTATTGTCCTGTTGGAGAAACGACTTGGTGTTACTGGCGCAAGGCGGAGGCAGCTGGTGATAATGCATTAAAAAATTTCAAGCATCCTCCACCTTTAAATGATGAGGAACAAGAAATTTTAAAGCCTATTTATGATGACTTATCATCAGAAGATTTATTAAAGCGCTGCTTGGGCAATTTTACGCAGAATAATAACGAAAGCTATCATTCTTGTGTTTGGAATTTGGCCCCCAAACATACTTTTTATGGAAAAAACGTACTAAATATGGCTGCAAATATTTCTGCATGTACATTTAATGAAGGATTTATGGCTATCTTAAAAATAATGCAAGTAATTGGAGTTACTATTGGCGATCGTGCGCTGGAACATGCAGAACATAGAGATGCTGCAAGAATCAACCAGGCGGAAAAACACTCGACTGAGGCATCTAAAGGGGCCAGAACTGCTCGAAGGGAGCAAAAATCTTTGAAACGGGAGGAGTATGAGCACGAAGAAGGTAAATTGTATGGTCCAGGCATCACAGATTAATTTTTGGTAAGATTTATTGCAAAAAATATTGAATTTTTACTTTAAACGCGACTTTCTCGAACCACGTTTTTCAAGTTGGCGTGCATGATTAACAAAAACCATATTATCCAATCGTTCTGAAATTTTAACACGTTAATCTGCACATGTTAATGCTCATAATGAACCACGGATGAAAAAATCGGCATTAAATTGTTTCAGTTATAACCGATTTCTGGGGAAAAAAAACCTTGATTTTCGAAAAAAAACGCTGCCATTTTGTTATTTTTCAACCAAATTTTTTTTTTTAGTTCATTCCAAGGCCGCTTTGATGCTCCAAACAACGTTTTTTTTTTCAAACTTTCCTGAGGGCAGTTATCATGCACGCCAGGTTCTTTTGGTGCGTTTTGCAAAAAATTGTAGCAGACGACAGGGGACCACAAAACATTTTTAACAATTTTGATTATGTAGTCTAAGACAAACAAAGTATGTGTAAAAAGTTCCATTAAGATGTGTCTTTTTATTCAATTAAAAACAAGCCTAAGAAAAAACATTTTTTTTCAATTTGAAGGTGCTATAGCCCCTTAAAGAAGCTTTCTCATCAGTAGAATTCATTGGGAGCAATGCCTACATCCTTTAATGCACCATCCTTTAATGGACGTCATGCAGAAAAGCTGTACTGGTTTATAAAACGGAATAGAGTATATTAACTAAATTTTTTTCTTAGAATCTATCAGGGTATTTGTTACAGAGAGTTTTCGTTTGATGTGACCAAGAATAAAATAATAAAACGCCTTTCATTATGATATTGATCGACCTTGAGGATATTTTTTTGTGTTCTACGCAGAATTCGAACAATCCATGCCGTCAACAATAAATTTAATATTCCCCGCCACCAGCATGCTACGACAAAATTGTGCCAATCTCGCTGAATGGACAAAAACGTCTAGCTATGGTATGTGCTTTGTATTAGTATCGATAGCGATATCAAATGACACGTAGATCTTCAGTACCATATGATTAGGTTTTGATTTCCGGAAGGAGGAATACGACTCACCGCTAGATTTCTTAACAGCTGACAGCTCTTTTTCAACGTGAGCGGAGCAAACTCACTTCGAGCACATATAATATTAGGAGTACCACAAGGTTCCATCATTGGTACTGTTTTGTACACTCTATTCACCGCTGGCCTCCCTTTTCTAGCAGGTAAAATCTCACAACAACCATTGTCAACCAATATTGAATCTGATAGAGAGCTTCATTCACAAATTTACAATCAACGTGAATATGTGTGTGGGGTGATTCGATCCACGACTCACTTTACCCCCGATTTAACTCAAGTACCTATTCAGAGCTAGTTGAACTCAAAGCGCGATGCACGGTCTTTCATCCGAACCAGGATTCGAACCAGAGACCCCACACACACTTGCAGCCAGTGCTCTACCCACTAAACTACAGGAACTTTATTTGAGCTCCTAGCGGATAGTCATCAAATTAAAGCACACCAATACGAAGACGACACAGTCTTATTTGCCTCCAGCCTATACACTTACAGCTGCACAGGGTCTAGTGGATTACTTGGCCAACCTTAGATTTTATTTTGATTATTTACACTGTATCAAAAAATTGCACGTACAGTACTCTTACTCCAATAAAAACTCTTCTATTTATTAAACAAAAAAAACTTTTTTCATTCTTTAAGTATTTATAAATTCTATACTGTTAAAGCTTTTTAAAGCAAAACAGTATTTTGCTATATTAGCTTTTACTGTCACAGTACAGCAAAAATATACTTAAAGCAATTGCACGTACATCAAAAATTGCACATACGCACAAGATTAACTTATGATCTCTTGTAAAAGAAAAGTAATGGTACTTAGTTCCATTGCAGATTTACATACTATCCTCATTTATTGAAGGTAGTAGTTGTAAATGCTCAATAGAGCAGTGCAGTAATTCTTTTTTTTTAATTCTGAAATAGGCGAAACACACCGCAATGTTCCTGTTGAAGTGAAGAAATGAATCGTAGATTTTAAGGAGGAAGGTAAAAGTCATGCTGAAGTATCAAGGATCATTGGCACACTACGTTCGACCATGCAAACGGATATAAAAATGTTAAAAAGCAACAAAAGCTTTGCAATTGCCCAAGGAAGAGGTCGGAAGAAAATTTTAGCTGAGCATTTGGATAAAAAATTTAGAGAATTATTAAGAAGGATCCAAAAACAAGTGCTCCCAAAAGAGCTGCAGACCTTAAAAGAAACGACGGAATATCTTTGGATGCCCAAACAGTGCGAAATTTTCTCCATAAAAAGTGTTACAAGGGATGCATTGCAAGAACACAAACGTTCATTTCGAGGAAAAATGTTGGCCGACGCTTTGAGTGTGCCAGAGAGTATGTAAAAAAGTCAGACTAAATTTGGGAAACTGTTATTTTTGTAGATGAAGGTAAGTATAATCTTTTTGGCTCTGATGGGCGGCGATTTGTTCGGCAGAGAGTCAATCAGCGTTGGAGTCAAAAAATTTGGGACCCACTGAGAAGCATGAAGGTGAAAATGTTATGGTTTGGAGAGCGATGGAAGCAAATGGCGTTGGAAATTTGGTATTTGTGGAAAACACTATGGACAAGCATCAGTACTTAGAAATAATAAAGCCTAATTTAAGAGCCAATGCTCCGAAAATTGGAATTAGCGACGAAATTTCACAAGCACATGACAATGATCGAGCGAGAAATCGCATCTAGTAAAAGAGTGGTTACTGTATAACGTGAAATCTGTGCTTCCTCAGCCACCCCAATCACCAGACCTAAATTCCATTGAATATCTTTGGGATGTTTTCGAAAAAAAAAGTGCGGGAACATCATATTATAAGCTGAGCTGACCTCAAGGAGGTTATTTGAGAAAAGTGGGAAAAAATAACACCTGAAATTATTAGAAAACTAGCTCATTCAATGAACAATTGCTTAAAGGATGTGATTTCAGCGAAAGGACACCACAAACGCTATTAGAAGTAGAAAAAGTAATTAATTTTCTGAATGTATGTGGAAATTTTTGATGTACGTGCAATTTTTTGACTTGAATTATAGCTTAATTTTCAAAATTAACATTAATATTACGGAATGCCTTTTTGTTTCAGAGTTTCAGTTGTGTAGAGCTCATGAAATTAATAAAAATGACGAAAATTTTGTTTATTTAAAAAATAAACGAGTTTTAATTTATGATACGGTGATGTACGTGCAATTTTTTGATGCAGTGTATGTTTCCAGAATCTCTTCCAAATTATGTGGATCACAAACTGAAACAAATTCACTGCCTTATACAGAGCTTCTGCAATTGCTACTAGCCCTACACATTGTCTGTTTGGAGTATATTCCGATGAAATATTTAAATTCAGTCCCTGATTTTGAGGTAGAATCAAATCTTCGTAGCAATGCATCAAACACCTGTTTAGTCCAATGCATCAACATTTGCTATTAGACAATTCGAAGATATTCAGGTTGAGAATCCCACGCTTCTGCACTGCGCTTCTTTAGCTTGGCAGTCAAAATGTGGCTGAAGAAACAAAACTTATCCTGTGTAGATGAACTGAATTCTGATTAAGGTAAATATTTTTTACTAATGTTCGAAGAACATTAGTATTAAAATCGATTCGGCCAAAAATTCATATTTCCATATATATATATATATATATATATATATATATATACATATATATATATATATATATATATATATATATATATATATATATATATTTATATATATATATATATATATATATATATATATATATATATATATATATATATATATATATATCTATATATATATATATATATATATATATATATATATATATATATATATATCATCAAAAAATTTCAGTGAGATAATCTCGGGAACGCGCCATCCGATTGAGCTGAAACTTTCAGGATACATTGGTGTATATGCAGAATAGGTCCAGGTCTCTTTAAATGTCAGTTATTGTTAACCTCTTGGCGCCGGCGGCCATTTAAGTGATATTTTTAATAAACCTATTATTTCGTGCACAAATGATTTTCGCAAAAATAAAGTTAACGAAATAAATTTCTAACGTGTTTTACATATGAATCGGATAATGCTTTGGAATTTTTTAACCATATGTGTGCGCTGGGTGCCTCAAAAGAGGACGGGAAAATTTGAAAATATTTAAATTTCGATAACTTTTGACAGAGCTATTCAATCATTACCAAGTTTTCAGAACATATTGATATTATTTAGTTGTAGATTTGTGTAGCTTTTAATGAGCGTGCTGGCAACCCTGTAGCTAATGCAGGCACTGAAAGTGAAAACCTCCAAATCATCGTCTCTCTTGAAAAAATGCCGTTTCTTCAAAAAAAAGCCACTCTTATGTAAATCTTGTGCTTTGTTTACATAACCAAAAAAAAAAAGATATGGTATAACGGGCACGCCTGGTAACCCTTGCCCAATTTACCTATATTTTTAGCATCAAAAACTTCTGTTCACGGAAACTCACGACCTGATGAGCAGAATTATTTGACATTCACAGAATGTATTGGCCTTAAATAGGACCAGGTCTGATAGAAGTGATTTTGAAATGCGGGCGATTCTGTGCCAGTGGTGCCATCTTGAAAAACCACTAAAAAAGATAACTGTTTTTAGCCCTATAAACTCTGATTGAATCGTTCGATTTTGGCGAAACTCACACAATTGCTGGATCTTATTTTAAGCCACGTTTGGTAGAAATTTGGTCGAAAAATTCGGTTGGAGCTGCCAGCTATGATAATTTTGGTGTCTTCATTTTGAAAAAAAAAAAATTTGGAAGTGAAAACATTCAAACCATCGAATATTCAAAAAAATGTCCGTTTCTTACAATAAAACCAATCTGTATATAAATCTTATGTTTTATCTACACGTTCAAAATAAAACTTTGGAAATTTCATGTCGGACAAGAACGGTAACCCTTTCCCAGTTAACCTATATTTTTAGCATCAAAAATTTCTGTTCACGGAAACTCACGAACCAATAATCAGACACAGCTAAAATTAACGGAATGCATTGGACTTAAGTAAGACCAGATTTGATAGAAGCGATTTTGAATTGTGGGCAAGTCTGTGCCAGAGGTGCCATCTTGAAAAATTACAAAGAAAAAAAACTGCTTTTTGCCCTATGAAATGTGAACAAGTTACCAGATTTTCATGAAATTGACACAGTAACTGAACCTTACTCTAAACTCTGTTTGATGAAAATTTGGTTTAAAAATTCGATTGGTGCTGGCAGCTATGGTAATTTTTGTGTCTTTGGTTTTGAAAATTCGCTCAGGAAAATAAAACTTTTTGCCCTATAACTTCAAGTGCAGCCATGAAATCAATACGAATTTCATACAATTAATGAAACTTATCATAAACATTATTCAGGCCAAATTTGGTTGAAAAGCCACGATAGGATTGCCAGCTATTGTTGGTTTTGTGTTTAATTGCAATATCTTTATTAAGCGGTTTTGTCGTAGAATTTTCAAATGGTAATGATATTGTAGGGACAATAAACAGCAAATATTAAGTTTTCGATTATTTTAAAAAACTCGCTGCAGGTAACCCTAAATTTCTTTATACTCCTATAACTTCGAATATAATTAAACAACGTGAAGCAGATTTGATATATTCTTGGCTTTGATACTGGCGAAAGGTTGCCAGCACGAGTCGGTTGTGCTACTTTTGTATCAATAAATGCTTACAGTTAGTATTCATACCGGAAACATTTACAATGAAAATAAATAACCGATGTTACAATTCGCAAAGTTCTGCAAATTTTTCGGATCGCAGCCCCAAACACCAACTTCAGTTACAGTGCTGCAGGCACTGAGCATTTTCTTCATTGATGTTATATGATATGCTGCTTTCAAAATTATGTGAAATAAGCAACTGATAACGAATATAATTAACCCGTGTTTTGCTCTCGTAAACGTTGAAATTCGTGTCAGTGGTAATATCTGAAACCTACCACCATATGAGTTATAATGCATTCTTAAGACGAAAGTAAAACGTGGCATTTGAAACAGTTTGGCCGTAATAAGCAGAACATGTGGTGGAATATGCACTCAAAACCTGCACGATTCTTCTACTGTTCTTCGAACATTAGTGTTTCTAGCGGTTCAGGTGCGCTAGAGTTTTTTTTATCTTCAACTCGGGATATCTCAAATCAATGGCATAAGCTTGTAAGATGTCAACGCTTTGTAACACTACAATATTCTATTAGATCAACGAAGATAAATCTTCTTCGGAACCACATGCTAATGAACAAGACTTCTACATTGCCAAATGGAGTCAATATTCCATAGATTCAGCAAAAGTCCTCTCTTCAAAATGGACTTGAAAGTTAGCAAATTCTTAATCACTGCAATTAAAAAGCTAACTTATCCAACCTCAAATTAACCTACTTAAAAAAAAAATCAATTAAAAATCTAAAAATACACCATTGAATTTTCCTACGGAAATTTGCTAACTTACCAGCCAGGCAGTTCTGAAAAAAATATCCAGGATATGATGAAGAGTGTCGTCCAAATAAACAGAAATAAACTTTTCCAAGCAATCTTCGATGAAAAGTCTAAAATTAGAATGTGTCTGGCTGGCATCGATGGCTTATTTGCCTTAGCCATGTTCTATGATTTGGCTACATACATATGTATGTACTCATATATAGCTGGAGCTTCGTCCAAACAAAATGTAATGCAGTGAAATATGCCAGTGAAGGTCATACGCGACGAGGAGGCCTGCATGTTGTATTTACAGATTTTTGAAGTTCAACGTATTGAAATTGGTGTGATGACGACAAGCGGCGCTAGGGAAAACGGTCATTTATTATTATGGGTTTGTGACATGAATCCCTGGATTGTGTTCAAATTTCCAAGTGATAATTTTCCCAATGAGACTATGCCGACGCAGCTGGTTATGATTGAAGTGATAATCAGTTTGAATGCGGTCGAATAATTTTGTGGTCTTAACGATGGGAAAGAGAGTGAATTGCAAACAGAACTCGAAGATTCAGATGTACTATTGGGGAATGTGCTTTCAAGTTGTGTTGCCGATCTTAAAAATTCAGTTTCAAATCAAAATTTTTGAAATCAATCATTCGTAGTTAACCATGAGTGTTTTGTTAATAAATTGACAATTCATTTTCATTTTGTCGTATTTTTTGAATTAAAAGAACTAAATTTTAATAAATATATCAACAAATGAATGTTTTTTTATAAAATTGTTAAAAGTCAACATTGGTCCGTCGAACCAGATGTAATTAAGGGTAATTAAAACATACATTTTCTTTCAATTTTTTCTACCACTTACGAGGGGTGACCCAAAAGTAGTGATAATCGGTTCGCATAAAATTAAAAAAAAAATTTTTACTACCTCATATTCCCACTAAGAGAGAAAAAAAAACGTAAAAATAGGCCACGATTCCAGGGAAGTACATTCATTTGAATACGCATCGTCCAATATAGAACATGAAAATGGAGAAAAAAGAAATAAGAACTGTCATTAAGTACCTGTGTTTGAAAAAAATATCTACCAAAGACATAGGCAGCGACTTGGTGGAAACATTAGAGGACTCTGCTCCTCTATATTCTACCGTTGCATCCTGGGCCAAAGAGTTTAAGCTGGGAAGAACATCCACTGAAAATGAATACCGCAAATCCTTCACTGAAACCAACGTGAAAAAAGTCGAACAGTTCGGGTCGGCAGATTGAAGAATGACCATCAGACATGTGGCTGAGGTCACAGCGATCTTGTATGGTAGTGTTCAAAGAATCGTTGCCAATGAATAACTTATGAAAAAGGTATCTGCGCGTTGGGTGCGAAGAAAGTCAACCGACGAGCAAAAGAAGAAATGAATCGACATTTCGAGGTTGAATCTTGAAAAGTTCCAGGCAGATCACGAGTATTTTTTATCACGTTTCGTGACCATAAAGGAAACCTCAATTCACCATTTTTATCCAGAAACGAAACCACAACCCATGACGTGCAAGCGACCCTCTTTGCCAACGCCGAAGCCTAAGAAATTCAAAGTGTCGACTTCGGCAGGAAAAAAGCCGTGGCAAACTGCGAGCCGAAATGCACCGGTTCTCAAGGCTGCAATTGCAATGACTGTAATGCAAGAAACAGGATTCGAACTGCTTGATCATCGGCCTTTTTTGCCAGATCTAGCTCCCGGTGACTTATAATTCTTTCCTTGGTTCAAGGAACACCTTCGAGGCAAGACATTTGAAGATGTTAGGGAAGTGATGGCCGCTGTTGAGGCGTTTTGGGAAAGTAAAGACAAAAAAAATTTTAAAGGGCATCCTGAGTGTGGGGAAAAAGACGAACTTTGTGGTTTAATTTATTAGGAGACTATGTTGAAAAACAAATATATTTTTTTAAGTTTAATCAGCTTGGTTTACATTCACTATCATTACTTTTGGATCACACCTCGTATATGCAATTATCGGATGAAGATAATGAATCGATGTCACCAAAATTTTTTAAAGTCCTATCGAAGATGAATTAGCATCGGTTCATATTTGCAAGAAACGCTCACCTAGCAAGAATCGGTCGTCAAGTGAATTTCATCATTATGATCGGGAGTTTACTGGCTCAACAAGGAATAAACATGTCTGCGATGAATAAGTTTGTAATAAACTTTAAGAAATCTGCAAACGCAAATCTCATTTCGGGATATAGGTCTGGGTGAGTTATGGAAAAAATTCCAGAAGACCCATTGCGAAGTGCTGCTCCTATTTATACCTTACTTCACAAATGACATGTATTCTCAATACGAGGAAATGCATTATGAATACTGTGAGAAACTTACAGATTGTCTCGAGAAAATAAGTTCGTCAAAAACATCCAAATGTGAAGCAACAAATTATAACGTACTCCTCCCATCGATTAAAATCCCGTCCTTTTCCAGAAAATATTCTGAGTGGTAGGCGTTCCAGGATCTGTTCGAAGCTTTGATGGGGGCCAATGATTCACTACAACTTGAAAAAAAAGGCAAAATATTCGGAAAGTGATGTAATTTTTATTTTATTGTAAAGATTGATCCTTGCCATTATATGAATCGTTCAAATGTCCTGCACGGGATTTCTTACAGGGCTCAATCCTTTTAAGGTAATTTTCAATGACTTTCCGGTACATTTCGGACAATGTCTCGGCCATGACTTCACGAATATTAGCTTTCAGTTTGGGGATTGTTCGAATAAACACGATCTTTCGCGTAACCCCACAAAAAGAAATCCAGAGACGTTACATCACAGGATCTTGGAGGCCTATTTACATCAGCCAATCGCGAAATTACACTCTTACAAAAGAGCTCGGTTTGCCTGTGTTACGTGATTTGCTGCCCCATCCTACTGAAACCTCATATTGTCAAGATCATATTCTTAGGTTTCTGTCCAAAAATAAACGGTTAACATGCGGCTATAGCGATTGGAATTGACGGTGATGGCTCGTTTTTGATTGTTCACAAAAAATGCAACCCAATCACACCACCAGACCATAATTCACACCAGACCATAATTCACACCAGACCATAATTCGCACCAGACCATAATTCGCACCACACAGTGATTTTATCCGGATGTAATGGCCTTTCTACGATCACTTCTGGTTTTTCTGAGCCCCATATTCTATAGTTCTGCTTATTAACGTACCCACAAAGCAAGAAAAGTTCCCCATCACTGAAGAATTTTTCTTTCGAGAAATCGGCGTCAACAGTTTAGTGTTCTAACACCCAATTCAAGCATTCTCTGTGTCCATTTTCTGAAATGGCAAACCTTCAACTAAATAAATGACAGTGAGGTCGACGTGTATCTTTGACAGATGTCGGTCTGCAGGGTTTTACTTTCTCAAGCACGAAATGGATAGCCCTATACATTATGTGTGTAGCTCGGTTACTGGGGACGCCGAACAATTATTGCGAAGCTATCCATTAACTGAGGTTGACTATAAACTAGCGTGCCTTGGTAAGCGGTATAGTAATGTCAGATTAATGGTGAACGCACAACTGTCGATATTGCTCATAAGGGTCACGATTCAGAAGGACTGGGCCTCAACCATAAGACACTTACTTAACACAACAAACGCGAGTCATTAAGGATTGAAGTTGAAAATTGACTCAGATTCGAAACGAAATAAAAATTTAAATTTGTTTTAAATCAAAATAACTATACACTTCTCGGAAACTGAAGTTCGAATCTTTAATTCAAGTGGATACTTAACCCTCTTTAAGCTCTCAATAATCCAACTTTCATAGTAAAATGCATTCCTAATTTTACAAAACTACTTTCGAATTCTCATATCTTATATATTTCCACAAAACGCTACTTGTGTGCAAATACCACATTGAAACTTCGTGTTATCTCTTCTCGACCTGAGAGACCAACAATGTCCAAGTGAGACTACACGATCCTTATATTACATTCCGGTCCACCAACGTACACAGCTTCCCAGTCAGCAAAATCCAAGTTTCACACAGATATGTACGTTATCAGTTCTATTCGTAAATTATTTATGGAAAGTGACACCCAATTGTACACAGCGGGACATGGTTAAATTTTAATGCTTGACCATAACTACCAACCCGAGGCATTTTGGCCCGTTCCTCCATTCACCCAATTCCCATCACAACGCACCTTCACCATATCGATAATATTTTGTTGTTCCAGTTTGTCACTGGTATGACTAGGATGACTCGAATAAATGCAGAAACAAGGATCCAACCCATTCGCGCAAAGTCTGCTCGACCGTACATCATCCCTATTCACAAAATGTGGAAATAACGTTATGAATTCTTAATTTTTACTGCACTCGTTTAGTTAGCTTGCCCCGATGGGACAGCGTTCCGTATGTGACTAAGTTTCAGTGAATCTGCTTGATGGCATAAGTATGGCCGCCACAATGCAACAACAGACTATGTGTCAGCCATGTGTGCGAAACCCGTTTGGGGACAGGTATCCATACACCTTTATGATTAATTTTCCAACCGGCACAAAGGTGTACGCTGCGACACAGGAATGAGCACTCACATATCCCCTGTCTAATTTCGATTTAACCCTCCCCAGACACACTACAATTCGAGCACCTCCCTAGACACACCTGGGTCAATGGAGTCCTGCCATTTTTTTACCACACTTCGAATCGTTTTAAAATCTGAAAAAATTCATGAAGGTAGATCGATATCTAAAGAAAAAGAGCGTGCATTAGGTGATGTATATATATGAATTTTTATTATTGTTATTTAATGGAAATCGACACAAAACACGAGAAATACACGTATTCACTTAAAACATCATAGCTTTTTGTTAAATAAGTTTAAGAAAATTCTACTGTACGAAATGTTTCTTGACATATAGTAGATGAAAGAAAAAAAAAGGACATAATGAAACTTCGAAAAAAGTATAATTATTATGACAAGAGAAAAAGTACAATTTTTTTAGTGTCGAAAATTCGTTTGAAATTACAATTTTTGGTTTGAAAGTAATGTAACTCAAAGTTGTATACGTTTTTGTGTTATTTATTATTACTTACACTTATTCTTATTAAAATAAATAAAGTAGCTGAACAAAATTACAAAATGCATTCATTGCATACATGAAGCTTGTGTTCTTCGCAAATTTTTATTTCTTCGCTGGTTAAACTAAGTGCTAACGTTTCAATAAATTTATATCTTCCCAATGCAGTGTTCGCTTCATTAAAATTGTACAAAATGTTACAATTAACTACCGCTTGATCTAATATACCGAAGAAAAGCTTCGAAGAAAATGCACACTTTTATGCTTCCGTAGACACACATGGGTCTTTGGTGTCCGCAGCCAACTTTGACAGCTCAGCAATTCACGAAGAACGGAGGACCGAGCGTGACGTTCACTACGCCAGTTCTGGATCCAAGTACAATTTTTTAAGCGGAGGTTAGAACCCGAAATATTGACGTACCTGTGCGCCCTGACGATTTTCAAAAACGGCCGGACACCAAAGACCCAGGTGTGTCTAGCGGGGGTTAATTATCCTGAAGGCGAAATCATGATAGAGACAGTGTTGCACAATCTCGTTAGTAGAGTCCTTAAATGATACCAGGCTGTTCATTTTTATTTAGGTAGGTGGGCGCAGAGTGCGAGAGATTCGTAATCGGTAAGCCAAAAAAGGTCAATATAATCTGGTTCTTGAGTTTTAAGCCAATTTCAAGGGCTTACAGCAATAAACCATTCTAAGTCGAATTACATAATGTAAGACATCATTTAAGAGCCCATATTTTTAATTACGCAGCAAGATCTACAGGTTCGTAATATGTTCGAACGGAAGCAGTCTATAGTCATGCACATGTTTACTTAATTTTTGAGAGTTAATCTGTTTTATTTCAAAACAGACTTTATTTATACATATACACGCAGCACAACGTCACAACACTGATGTTCCCATAAAGTATGTAGATGCAATCGCTGTAAGGACGAAAAAGCAGACAAAACAGAAAAGTCACATTTATGAATTTATGAGTTTCTACCCTCGTGAGATGAAATTGCTGTTCTTTTTCGGAATTACCTTGTTAATCAGGAAGATTGTGGCATCGCAAATGCTTTTCCTGCTTTAATTGTTAATGCTCGACACATTGAAGTGGAGTGAGTATACGATAGCACAGTCAAACATACATACATAGGATACATTTGAGATGACGACGAGATGTTCGTTACATTGTTTGTTGAAAGAGGGTAGCATGGGACCCAGGTGTGTACACTGTACTTAGTTTCATTTTAACTCCGGCTGTGATCATTTAAAATGAATGACAAGCTTAGTGAAGCTGACGAATTTTAATTTCGAGGATTATTATATTTAAAAGGTCATAGAGATTATACGTGTATTTCAAGGTGTTTTTTAAGCTAGGTACATTACGATGTTGAGTTATTTGGGTGGTTTTGAGATAACAAAGATATGTTTAATCGGGCTGGAATTTCAGACATTATGTTAAATGACGATATATGAACAAAAATCGTTCCGCTTTTCTTCCTTTTCCTTGAAAGCATGTATGAAAATGTGATCTGGTGATAACTTTTTCGTAAAGAAAATTTACTCACATCAGAGTAAGTACTGATGAACACATCAAATTTATATCCTACCTTAAAAATAATCACCTGATTTGGACAAGTTGTTGAATTGTATAGCTTTCATCATAATTATAGATATTAGATGACGTAGACGTAGATATAGACATTAGAAGACATAGAGTCAACTTTTCTGTCCCACAACTCTGGGAATATTTTAACACAAAGTCATGATTATGGAAATTTCGGCAATGGCTTGACTATAGGAATGAAATTTTTTTTTGGAAAAATTCATTTTTTTATGCAGCTATGAGTTTGCATTGGACAGAAACTGATTTAGCCATATTAGAATCTTACCTGAGTGAGTTTACGCTCCAGCAGCTGTTAATTTCATAGCTGAACTAACTTCTGCTGCATTATGAATTTTCACAACGCTTTTTTTATGAAGAGAAGAATGGATTGATGGTGTCATCTTCAAAGGCGGGCTTCTTCACTTGCAAAAAAATAGCTAAAAGCTGAGCATTGCAATAGCGGTGTATACTCGGATGAGTTGCATCTAAGGCTACCCCATCATCTGCCAGATCTTTGTAATGTCTTCCAGGCGGAGATGATGGCTATTTTTTGGGCTATCGAACGGCTTCTTTGCAATCTAATGTTCGGAGTATTTTCACAGATAGCCAAGCGGCTATAAGCTTCCTTTTTATCTGGACATAGAAGTATTCAGAGCAACCGTATTGCCAACGAATTGGCAATGCAACGTAAGGTACAACAATGTCATCAACCACCATAGCTGTTAGGAAAAAATACCTTGAGGACGCTAGGGAATGTTGGTCCAACACAACGAGTAGGTGTAGGGTTACACATTTCTGTCGGAGTTATGGATCAGAGGGTGAAGAGAACGCCGTCTTCCATCTCATGTGCCATTGCCTGGCTCTTGCAGCGGAAAGACTGGCCTCACTTGGAACATCCGTACTTTCATGTCTAACCGATTTATTTGTCGTTGGCTTAAAGTAGAATTCGCAGTTCATTAAACATGATTTTCCGAGCACAATGAAGGACGACATATTGTACATTTGCTATCACAACTGGCCTCCACTGTGGCTATGTGTGCCAAGAATCTCTGATTCAGAGCCACTCAGCCTAGACGAACGCAGCAACATTGAATTTTAGAAATTTTGAATAACATATGACTTGTCTTTGACACCATAGACATTTTCGAGCCGATAATTGAAAACTTCGCTTTTCAGTTCCAAAATTCAGCAGGTTTATCTCTGGGTTTTTTCTCGAACTGCGTTAATCTGTACAAGTGAATAGTTTAAGCTACAAGAAGCGGCACCGGACATTTTAGTGTATTGAAATTAAGTAGATCTTGGTCTAATAGAAGTTTAGTCACAGTGAAAGTAGTCGGTTAAAAACAAAACTAAAAATTATAGATTGATCTTAATGTAACCTAGCTTTGATGAGCTTTTCGTTGCTATTTTAGGATAGGGTTCGAGCATTTGTGGCATTTTTACACTAGAGCATGCTGCTATCAGATTTTGAAAATGGAATCAACTTTTACTGAAAATGATCAGCAAATGTTTAAATTTCTTAAGTAATGGAACTTTCGCTAGCTAGAACTGTCAAATTCATTCTATATCTTCCGAAACAAAAAACTCTCGTAGCGTTTCTATAACTTTATAGCAAAACAACGAGTTGACATTCACGTGAAGCATGTATGAAACATTTTAGGTTGCAATATTAGCGAAGGATTACTAGTACGAAGCATTTTTGTCATTTTTCTACCAAATATAGAACCTTTTTTGCACCGAGAAATAATAGTAATAGTAGGACAGAATAATAATAAACAACATATTTTTGAATTAAGATAATTCAGTTAAGTTTAGAAATTCTAAAAATATAGGTATCTTAGAGTGATGAAATGATGAGGATAACAGAGGCTAAATGAGGTGGTTTTTGAAGGTTGCTTTAGAAACCGCAGAGAAAAAGCTCTGGCTGGTGCTATTGAATATCTTGGTTGCATATGGTATGGTAAGTTGGTATTCTATAAGCAATCATTGGGATCGAAGGACTATTAAGAACTGATTAAGCACAAATTAATCTATTAACGGCCACTGATGACATTGCTGCTGAGGCAGGCAAACATTAATCTTATCGACGCAAGAGGTAATAATAAGTCCCTTAAGGCGATATTCGTTTGGTAGTAGATTGCTGAGATCATAACTGTTGAAAATATTGATAAGAGCGAAAAGTAACAGCTAACTCTGAATAGACTTAATTCTTTGGCTAGGAATGCATATTCAGAAAAAAGATGCACGAGTGAAATGTAAAAGGATTGAATGAAGTCACGTTGCTTCATGAGGCCAAGTTGTCTACTTGCTCAGAAAAACACTCTATCGTAATGTCAATTGAAGCGGAGCATTTCATCTAAACTGACGCTGAGACCTTCTATGTTATCAACCATACGGAGTCTTTTTTACATCTTTTACCATACGTATCCAAGACAAATTAAGCTTTCTATATTTCATCCAACCCATTTTATAATCATTGAGCTAAACAAGCGTTTAGATGGAAAAAAAGGTTTGTTTAAATGAGTAAATAAACGTTTTATGTTTTAAAAAGGTCATCGCCTTTAGAAAATTGATAGGCATAAGTCATTGAAAGAAAACAAAAATAATAAATAAAATAAATAAATAATTTAATTTTTTGACAATAACTCATATTATTACAACTCTGAAAATTAGGATCTCCAGCATGTCTTTCCAGTTTTAATTATCGAAGCCAATCACTTTTTGATTGCTTAATCTCACCGATAATCCTATAATCCTTCCAATCATTCGATATTACTAGTGCCTAGGGTTACATTTCTACATCGTCCGCCAGTATCTATATACTGTCTATGTTTTTCATTTATATAAAATCCCAAGCTCTTGAACCATAAAGAACTGATAAACGAAGCGGCCAACTAAAAGCTCGCGCGGTAAGAAGCGAGACAGAACAGTTTGGCACTTTACCAGTGATTAATAGCATCGAATTAATTGGAAATTATCTTGCCGGTATTTATATTTATACAGATAATCGAATCGACTTTGTGTTCGACATTTACCAAGCCACTTTCATTCCACGGCCCAAAAAGCAAATTGATGTTTAGGTGGGTGAACTGGTCCCGACTGCAATGTATGATAGTTATGGTGGAAGGCCAAGGATAGACAGGCAGACAGACAGGCAGGCAATTCTGGTTACAACAGTGATTATTCAGCATACCCGCAGCGAAAATTCATCCTGTCAATTAAGGATGCCATCGTATTCGTCGAGATCGATGTTACTATTATGGCTGACTTACTGCCGCTATCCTGACAGTCACAACCGTCCTCCTTGTCGATATCGACATGTAACTTATCTCATGCTCCGATATTCTTCGAATAAACTGAGCTAAAATAATCTTGCTGGGACTTAAGTACAAATCGTCCGTAAATTACTCGAGACCATGTTCCGATGCTCTGACTAATTGACAAATGGCTTTCAATGAACTTTGCATTGCCACCTTGTACGAAACTTCCTATCAAGGATCTGTTCCTATCACAACTTTTGTACGTCGCCGACCGCTTGTCCACAGACTTGCATGATTGTGTTCTCGTACCGAAATGGTTGTCGGTGTACGGTAAAATGGAAAAGTAAAAGAGATGAGCTGAACGTAGAATTACCTGGATCGTAAGTGTATTCTTGATGAAGACAATCCACAGGAATTTGGATTGCTTGCAAAATGGAAGGTATGATATTGATCTAAATTACTGTTAGCAAATTATTTATTCATTTGTGGAATATCTGAGGAAGATAAATCTTGAAGTCATGCTACAGAACGTTAAATATCTGTCTTTATCTCAAAGTTGAAAACAAATGTTTTATCTGAACGTACTTAAAGCAAGTCGAAGGAGCTCAGAGATACTGGAAGTAAGTTGAAAATTAACTATGTCTTAATTGTTAGTCCTCATGCGTAATTCAAACTCTTTATAAGAGTGTCCTTTAGGTTTTTGTCTGCAAACAAGATAAAGAAAACGTAACATTTTAGTTTAAGCTATTCATCATGTCATTCGAAATTTAAAAAAACTCTAGCACACCTGAACCGCTAGAAACACTAATGTTCGAAGAACAGTAGAAGAATCGTGCAGGTTTTGAGTGCCTATTCCACCACATGTGCTGCTTATTACGGCCAAACTGTTTCAAACGCCACGTTTTACTTTGGTCTCAAGAATGCATTATAACTCATATGGTAGAAGGTTTCAGATATTACCACTGACACGAATTTCAACGTTTACGAGAGCAAAACACGGGTTAATTATATTCTTTATCAATTGCTTATTTATAATTTTGAAAGCAGCATCTCATATAACATCAATGAAGAAAATGCTCAGTGCCTGCAATACTGTAACTAAAGTTGGTGTTTGGGGCTGCGATCCGAAAAATTTGCAGAACATTGGGAATTGAAACATTGGTTATTTATTTTCATTGTAAATGTTTCCGGTATGAATACTAACTGTAAGCATTTATTGATACAAAAGTAGCACAACCGACTCGTGCCGGCAACCTTTCGCCAGTATCAAAGCCAAGAATATATCACATCTGCTTCACGTTGTTATATTACATTCGAAGTTATAGGAGTATAAAGAAATTTAGGGTTACCTGCAGCGAGTTTTTTAAAATAATCGAAAACTTAATATTTGCTGTTTATTGTCACTACAATATCATTACCATTTGAAAATTCTACGATAAAACTGTTTAATAAAGATATTGCAATTAAACACAAAACCAACAATAGCTGGCAACCCTATAGTGGGTTTTCAACCAAATTTGGCGTGAATAATGCCTATGATAGGTTTCATTAATTGTATGAAATTCGTATTGATTTCATGACTGCACTGGAAGTTATAGGGCAAAAAGTTTCATTTTCCTGAGCGAATTTTCAAAACCAAAGACACAAAAATTACCATAGCTGGCAGCACCAATCAATTTTTCAACCAAATTTCCACCAAACAGAGATTCGAGTAATGTTCAGCTACTGTGTCACTTTCATGAAAATCTGGTATCTCATTCACATTTCATAGGGCAAAAAGCAGTTTTTCTCTTTGCAATTTTTCAAGATGGCACCACTGGCACAGACTTGCCCAAAATTCAAAATCGCTTCTATCAAATCTGGTCCTATTTAAGTCGAATGCATTCTGTAAATTTCAGTTGTATCTGATTATTGGTTCGTGAGTTACCGTGAACAGAAGTTTTGGATGCTAAAAATAAACGTTAACTGGCAGAGGGTTACCGTTCTTGTCCGACATTAAATTTTCAAAGTTTTACTTTTAACGTGTAGATAAAACATAAGATTTCTATACAGATTGGTTTTATTGTTACAAACGCACATTTTTTAGGATATTCGATGGTTTGAATGTTTTCACTTCCAAATTTTTTTTTTCAAATTTAAGATACCAAAATTATCATAGCTGGCAGCTGCAACCAAATTTTTCAACCAAATTTCTACCGGACGTGATTTAAAGTAAGGTCCAACTACTGTGTGAATTTTGCCAAAATCGAACGATTCAATCAGAATTTATAGGGCTAAAATCAGTTATCTTTTTTAGTGATTTTTCAAGATGGCACCACTGCCACAGAATCGCCTGCATTTCAAAATCACTTCTATCAGACCTGGTTCTATTTAAGACCAATACATTCTGCAAATTTCAATTAATTCTGCGTATCGGATCGTGAGTTTCCGTGAACAGAAGTTTTTGATGCTAAAAATATAGGTAAATTGGGCAAGGGTTACCAGACGTGCCCGTTATACCATATCTAATTTTTTTTATTGTCTGTGTAAACAAAGCACAAGATTTACATATGAGTGGCTTTTTTTTGAAGAAGCGGCATTTTTTCAAGAGAGACGATGATTTGGAGGCTTTCACTTTCAGTGCCTGCCCTAGCTATAGGGTTGCCAGCTCGCTCAATAAAAGCTACACAAGTCTACAGCTTAATAATACAAATATGTCCTAAAAATTTCGTAATGATTGAATAATTCTGTCAAAAGTTATCGCAGTTTAAAAATTTTCAAATTTTCCCGTTCTCTTTTTAGGCACCCAGCGCACACATGGGGTTAAAAAATTCCAAAACATTATCCGATTCACATGAAAAACATGTTCAAAATTTATTTCGTCAACTTTATTTTTGCGAAAATTATTTGTGTACGAAATAATAGGTATATTAAAAATATCACTTAAATGGTCGCCGGCGCCAAAAGGTGAACAATAACTGACATTTAGTGAAATTCTGCATATACACCAATGTATCCTGAAAGTTTCAGCTCAATCGGATGGCACGTTCCCGAGATTATCTCACTGAAATTTTTTGATGATATATGATATATATATATATATATATATATATATATATATATATATATATATATATATATATATATATATATATATATATATATATATATATATATATATATATATATATATTTATATATATATATATATATATATATATATATATATATATATATATATATATATATTTATATATATATATATATATATAAATATATATATATATATATATATATATATATGTATATATATATATATATATATATATATATATATATATATATATATATATATATATATATATATATATATATATATATATATATATATATATATATATATATATATATATATATATATATATATATATATATATATATATATATATATATATATGGAAATATGAATTTTTGGCCGAATCGATTTTAATACTAATGTTCTTCGAACATTAGTAAAAAAACATGATCCAAGTTCCATCTAAGTTGCATCACATAATACGTACTTTTGATAGTTAGTTAAACGGCCCACAGACACGGAGATCTGGTCGTCGACCGGATCTCAATTGATTTGCCACAGACACAGAGACTTGAATTGCAATCTCATTCGAACGTTGTTTTCGTTGAGGCAACACACGCTTTGGAATTGGTGTTTTCAGGTCATTTTCGTTGTAAAAAATTGGAGGACATAAATTGTAAGCATTGTTAGCAAATGGTGTTTTGGATAATGTAATTTCGAACAGGTATACACGGGTAAATGAGGTATTTGTACTTTCTGCTTCAGGCATCTGTAGCCTAGTCACAGATGCCTCTCAATAATTTTTAATTGGCGGTCATCATAACCAGGCAGTGATTGTTCGTATTAGGGGTGTATTTACTGATTTTCGAAGAAAATTATAAAATTGTATGTATCATGAGCTGGCAGCATTTGTGCCTTAATATGTTTCACGTAAAGTTATTTCGAACAGGTATGTACGGGTATTCTGGTTCAGGCACATGTAGCCCTCTAAATATTTTTTAATTGATTTTTAACTGGCGGTCATCATGCGCAGGCAGTACTTGTGCGTATTAGGGGTGTATTTACTGATTTGGTGCTTTGCAAAGTGAAACTGATAGCGTTGAACAATAAGATATCCGTTTAGTGGAGCGTTAAAACAGATAAACAAAGCTAATCAAGCTACTTTGATAAATCGAAATGGAGCACAAAAACTGGATTATCTATTAATGCCCATGCCTCATTAAGAACGATAATAGATGAAGTGCAATCAAGAGATATACTAATCCTATGAAATAAATAAATCAATACTGGTCCAAGAGCAACAGTATCTTTAAGCAAGCTAGCCATCGCAAAACCAAATACTCTTGCTGGCAAAATCTAGCAAATCTTCTTTATTATCAAATATTGCAGCATGAGAACCATTATTATGCCACATAGATATTGCCCCAGCTGGAGTATCAGGTCCTGCAAGCCCTAAAATGGTACAAGAATTCTGAAGAATCTGTCTTCTTTCCTTAATTTAAAATTTTCTTCAATTGCATCATTAATTCATGCAATATCTTCTGAAGTAAATTTATCATTATATACCGAAATTAAAGGCTTTATCCACTTTATTAAAAATATTCTATTAGCAGAGATTCAATCGCAGATCACTAACTCCAAAGGATAATGAAATTGACCATATATTTTTGTTTCACATCTATTCTTTTCGTTCATAAATATTTCCTGAAATATTTAAAGCATTAACGGGACCATGAGGTTTACTAACTGACTCTTGTTGAGCATATTCATATGCAACTCAGTCCGTTAAACCAATGATTTCGAATTATGTTACCATTACGTTACACTAAATTCAAATGAGATCTCCATTCTAGTCTCAAAATCACCACAGACACAGCAACGTGTTCGTCGACCAGTAGCTCCGCCCACCAAATATCAAAAAATTTTGATATTTACTGCAACCGTTGCAGAGACTAAAAATGCAACCTGAGACTAGCCCACAGACAGAGATTTTTGTTGCAGATATCGCATATTGCAGATCTAGTTGTCGACGAGATCTCTCGTCTGTGGGCCGTTTTACTGCAACCGTTGCAGAGACTAAAAATGCAACCTGAGACTAGCCCACAGACAGAGATTTTCGTTGCAAATATCGCATATTGCAGATCTAGTTGTCGACGAGATCTCTCGTCTGTGGGCCGTTTTAAGCTCTTATCAATTCCATACACGAAACCTTTCGGACCTAAAAATGATAGAACCTAGAATAATCGTTATGTAGTTCCAACTTCTTTTTCGGGACACAGGAATATAGAGGAATTCACACAGGAAGCTCAACATGATAAATCTAATGATTAAGTTGGGCGGGTCAGCAACAACTAGAATTTAAGTTTTTAGAGTTAAGCATGGTTTATTGCTTTGAAAGGTTGATGCTGCGTTGGGTAAGGTGTATTTCAATTCTTATTTTTTTTTGAAAAATTGAATTGACTGTAAACTAACATAAAAAAGTATTTGCCCACTTACATATTTTGGGATTTTGCGTACTTATAAGTAAATTTGTGCCATAAATTGATCTTAATATTGCCTCAAATAATATTCTAAGGATGTTTATGTAAAAATATCAATACTTTGTAGTTGAGGGTCACAAAATTTGTGGAATTCTGCGAAGCATTAATTTCAAGGGAAAACCCACTTCTATTTTTCGGTGGAATTTTTTAAGCAGGTATCCTGATCGTTTCCCGTTGTCAATGATTATCATGAGCCGGTACTGCTCTTTAAAAGAAAATGCCTCGAATTTTCAGCTTACCTTCAGTCTCTGCGAAGAAAACATTACTTAAAATTTGTACTTATGCATTACTTAAAATTTGTACTTATGTACTCTTCGCGAAACGAATTCAACGGTCGAATCCCATACAAAAAGAGCTTTTCAATTCGTCAGTAAAGCTCTTTTTGTATGGGATTTGACCGTTGAATTCGTTTCGCGAAGAGTATAGTACTAGGCATTAGTGCGAGTGAGTTTGAATGAGTATTTTATTGTGTAAAACGTTAATATGCCGAAAAAAAGGAACTTTCAACGAAAGTGCGTTCATTGATAAAAGCCTATTTTGAAACTGGCATAAGTAATCGACAGATTGCGATTGAGTTGAAAGTGCCAAGAACAACAGTTAACTATAATGTTCAAAAATTCAAGACTAGTGGAAGTGTTCAGAATTAAAAGCATAGTGCACGGCCCAGGATCACCACTTAAGCCAAAGGTAGAAAGATTGTGGTGACTAGCAAATGCAAAAAATACCTTACTGCACCAGAGGAGAGGTCTGAACTCCTCAGTGTTTCAATGATCAAACGCAGGCTTCAAGCAGCACGTCTTCAAGGTTGGATAGCTGTTAGAAAGCCAATGTTACGTGCCGAAAATAAGAAGAAGAGACTGGATTGGGCAAGGCAACACAAAAATTTTACATTTCAGGTTTGGAATAAAAGTTCTGTGGAGTACCGAGTCAAAGTTCGAAGTTTTCGGCTCGAGACAAAGAGTCTTTGTATGTTGCCGGGGTAAACGTAGCAGTGTGTGAGTCCGTTCAAAGAGAACATGAAAAGTTAAGGTGGATTTGTTTGACCGATTCAATACCTAAAAGGAAACCTGTTTGCAGGGGTCAGATGAGACAAGTCTATGGAGCACTTTGAATAGAAGGTGTTCAACGAGTAACAGTCAATAAGCGCGTTTTTTTTGCTCCACTTATCCATACTAACCAGTGCAGACGCATTGGAAACAACAACAACTCCTGTTATGCATAGGGGGAGTTGTTGTTGTTTCCAAACTTCCACTTTCATGACTGAAATTTGTTTTTTTTTTAGCTTTTAATCTATTACAAATAATCATACAGTTATCTAGCCTACTTTAATTGTTTGATTTTATAAAGTTTTCGCAACATTAAGGCCGCGGTAACTACATTTTGGCTCAAATATTGTCACAAAGTAACACTGAACAGAGTATGATTATGTTCATTATATGAATGTTCTGTATGACCATAGAATATTGTCACTAGTACTATAATCTAATTTTCCAACACATTGATGTTGATGCTCAGTTTTGGGGTATGTGTGTTTCACCCATACTATTTTTGTGTAAATTTAACACTATGCTCAAAACTTGCGTTATCATGGTCTCTAGAAACATAGACATTTTTATGGCCTCAAGACCTGTATTATAGTCCGAAAATCCAAGAAATAAATGTATTTTTTCTTTCAGCGTATATATATTGAAAAGATTTTATAAAAACAGGATTAATAGCGTTCAAGCTTTACAGAACCTGCCGCCAACTAAAAGCGTATCTTTTTTCGAAGAAGTAGAGAAATCTCTCTGTGTCTGTTTAATATATAAAGTCGTAACTGTAAGAGATAAATTTGGCAAACAGCATGCTGGCTCTCAACATTTGCATGATTATAGATTTCAGATTTATTAGTAGTCTAAGGAAATTACGTCAAATTTGGTTTGTGCGGAAAAGTGTCTAAAAAGCCGCCTGCGTATCTCCAGGTGACACTTTCTTCAAACGAATTTGACGCGGGCAGATATTTAGCCAATAGCTTTGTGATGTAGTGTTTCAAGTCAAAACTCCGAATCCTTACCGTCAGACGAGGAGTATCTATCTTGTCAAATTCTAATACGTAATTTACCAAACAGAGATTTTATCCTTGTAGAAAACTTAAGACTGAAGATCAAGTAAACGCCCTCTGACATTACAAAAACAATAATATTTTCAAAATGGAACAAACATGATAGGCTAACGAGATCTGAATAACTTCGCTGGTAAGGGTATCCGAATCTTAAGCTGGTACAGATATCATCACCAAGCCAAAAAGAAGGCGAAATGAAAAACGGATGCGGAGGCTGCAGAACTAATCGGTGAATGGTAAACCATCCGCGAGTCAAACAGCTTAAATATCTAGTTTAGCCATAAATTCTGTCCCTATATATTAAATTCAAATATTTCAGTAATCGAATGACATATGATACTCATTTGTTTTATCCAGACATACTGCTGCAAATACCTCAGTTGCTCTCATAAGTGCGAGCTGACTACATGGAGTGGGCTGTCAAAGAGAATTGTTTTGCGGTAATAGCGCTGCACAAGTATAACAAAACGCCAGTCGGAATTTTCAATTCTTAAAATCGCTCGGTATGACCAAAACATTTGTCTACCGTGCAGTCAAAAGATTCACCGAGATATTTTCTGTCGATGACAGATCCAAAAGCGGCCGCCTTGCCGAATCAAGGACACCAGCAGTGACCAAAGCCGTTGCTGCGCGAATTCGGAAAAATCCTCTCCGAAAACAAAAAACTCATGTCGAGAGATGAAAATCCCACCTAGAACAATGTCCCTCATCATAAGACAAGACCTAAGGCTAGGCGCTTAGACGTTAAAACAAAAGCAGCTAACTATTAGACGGATCTTTTTGAGCCCTTTGTTAAGCTATTAACCGGAACGCTATTTCGCAGCAAGCATTGAATATTTCAACAGGACTCAGCACCTGATTACTCAGCACAAATTACGCAACGTTGATTAAAGGACAATTTACCCGATTTTATTGCCTTCGAAGATTGGCCCTCTGGTAGTCCTGACCTCAACCCATTAAATGAGAGACTCTGGAACGTTTTACAGCAGAAAGCCTGCTCGAAGCCTCATCGAAATATTGAGTCATCGAAGCGTGAACTTAGTAGCAACAGCGGCATTAGTACCTCTGGAAACAGTGCGTGCGGCGATAGACGAGTGGCCGGATCGATTGAGGAAATGAGTCAAGGCAAACAATCGAAGGAATGTTATTTTTTAATAATTAAATATGCAATCAGGTTTATAAACAATAAATTTTCGTATTTTTTTCTTTCCGAATTAGAAATTGCACACCATTTTATGAGGGACAAAATTTATAGCTAGACTAGATATAACAAGTCACCAGGATATAATGGTATACCGAGTGAATTAGTTTAATATTGATCCAACTACATATATACAAAGCTTAATTTGAAGGTGTGGATTGGCACTTTAGGCTGAACTGCTTAGTGTATGATAAAAGAGACAACACTGGATGCAGAAACTGCGGCACGGTTGCGCCCATAAAGTTTTTTCCACGTTGAGAAATCGACAACAGATTTGCTTCCTGGATTGTTATAAATGCACTCCATTCATTATTGCATCATATCATCTATTCTAAAATCTTAGTTACTATAAAATGTTCCACCAAAATAATGCAATATTCCGACCAAATTCATTACATTGACGAACTTGGCAATGATAAATATACATACCCATATTAAAGCAATTGGATGCTAATCAAGCCCATTAAATATCCACAATAGTGTGCCAGAAAAGATTTACAAGTGAATAAACGGTTAGAAATCATCAATTTCCACAGATATGTATAACACATGAAGCCGTATATTTTTATTAACACATTAAACCCAATGATTCCCACTAATAGTTTGAAAGCTTTAGACTAATATACAACCACACATTTTCAGTATTTAACCATACAATCAGACATCAGAACATGGTTCCGTGATTGCCTCCGGAGGATCACAAGAAATAAAGAACTGTTTGCTGCTGCTCCTCGCATTCACAGATACGACAAAAGCTGTTGTGAATTGTATTGAGCGAGTATATCAATCACTAATATTTTAACAGTGAATAAAAAATCATTAGAAGCAGCAGTGGCTACACATTCAAAATCACAGTGATCGAAAAGCTAGCTAGCAGTGATGAAAATCATAAAAAAAAACGATATTACAGCGACAACAAATATCTGTGCGAAAAATCAAAGCGATCATCACAGATTAACAAAACTGAGATTCTGTCGGCTGTTATTTCGTCACTGTGACTTCGATAGCTGTGGTTTTATTCTTTGCGATTGCTTTTGTTGAGTTTTTCGCTAGCATTCTGCTCGCTGTGCTTTTTTCCTGGCATATGAGTTTGAAACTTGTGTTTGAGTAGAATTTGTTGACTGAGATTATCCCAGCAGTGCGTGTTCTAAGCTAACTGAAATTTCCAGAAGATATTGATGTATGTAAGGAAAACGATAAGTATAATTGATTTATATACAGCGGTAGACATTTTAGTGAATTATCAGGTACTCCTATATTTCTAGGCCAAGAAAAATTCCGGAAAAAATAAATGTGCGAAATGAAAACCGATAATGTTTTACGGTTGGCTGTCATAACGCTTTATAAATTTTTCATACAAGGTAGGCACTGAGCGCCTTAAACTAATTAATGAAAACCAAAGTTTTACGAGTAAGTTGTGATGTCAGAAGCATCAGATCATTACAAAATTCACAAGACGTAAAAAATATGATTGTGTATTTTTTGACGAATATCAGGGCAAATCTATAGTAGTATAGGTAGGTATGGTGAAAAATACTTCAAATTTGGCGTTTTGAAAACAAACGATTAATAAATCTGATTCTTTGTTTACACAATTAGCTTAAAAATGCTTAAATTCATCAGCCGGTAAGAACAGTAGCTATTTTGAGCAACCGAAATTTTGGTTCACGAACACACGCTCATCATCAGATCAATATGAAATTCAAAAGAAATTCAAATCGAAATCTTTCCACCCTATAACTTACGATGCAGAAATTGAATCGAGACGAAATTCACAGCGTGGCTAGATCCAGATGAAAAACAACTTAATATTTGTTTGCGGCATTGGTTCATTGATCTTACATTTTGAAATTTTTTGGACAACAACTCTCAAAACCTTTTCACACCTGGAACTTTAGATTCATTCATCAGAATAAGTTCGTTTCATTCCTTTTTTTTGTCATAACAGTACAAACAAATACTGCCACTAAATTTTCATATGATAAATATTTTTTAACGAAAACAAGCAGCAACTGTTTGAATTTGGAAGCTCTTCAACCGCATAAGCGGAGCACCTTCTAATCCGACCCCGACTGATGCTGGTATGCTGCTTTGCTAGCTCTACGCGGCTGGGATGCGTCTTTGAACATAAGGCGGATTTGCTCCCAGACAAGTTAGGACGCTACGTATTTTTTATCCGTCATGAAAATATACTAGCCGCAATATTACAAGGGATAAGGACCTGAAGTAGCTCTCAGACATTGGCTGCCAAGCCAGACCCAGCCAAGACGTGTCGAAGCACGTTTGCTAGCACCTGAAAAGGGACTAAAAAATAACAAGAAAGACTTAAACGGGAAAATTGCCTTCGTTAAGCAGGCCTGAGCAGAGGCGGACAGCCTCAGGCCCCTGATGCTATTGGGGCCATAGCCCCAGATGTTGCGGGGTCACTCCACCCACTGACTTCGGCATAATCAAAACAAAAGCAAAAGTGGCCGAAGTCCTTTCCTCGAAGAAGACTAGCCAGATCGCCGGTAGTTTTTGTCAATTTTTTCAAATTCTAGCAAACTCATTACTGGATTTACTAATATAATGTATTCGGTAGCGGCATTACAAAGCCATACTGTGCACTCGGCCAGAAGGATTACATGGAAATGGAAGCAAAGCTATCAGTTTAATTTCTCCGCATCAGCATCGTCATCGATATTTACTTACGCTGCTACCGAAGAGAGCACAAAATGCTAATGTTCTTAGTAGTTCAGTCCCGCCGGCTTCGTGCTTTATAGTAATGCCAATGATTGATTAATCCGTCGTATTTGTACCAGGATTGATCTTTTTCATCACTTTATTCTTTAGTCAGGCTTTATCAAAACTGACTCTTTCAGTAATAATCAACTAACAACACTGCACTTTTCACGTTGCACTTTGCATTCATTCACGGCTTTTTTTGACAGTTACCCGCGGCATCGTCTTCACATCACCACCATTGACTTTAGATGTGAATCCTATCGACACATAAGACCGAAACGTTACATTTTACTATTGACTTCCGGAAATCCAGCACTTTGGGAAGATATTAATCGTAGGTAGCGTGGTCACAAAATTATCTTTCAGCCTCGTGCTCTGTCGTCTCAGCCACGTTTTCCGATAGACTCCTCGAGAACCACAATCCAGCACAAACAAAACCTTACGGTACCTTGTTATTTCCGATGCACACTTTACTGAGCGCATCGAAATTTAACGTTCAGAAATGTTGATTGAAATTCTTGAATGCCACATCGCTTATATTGAAGATATTTTTATTGTGCTCGATCACGGAAATTTAAGCTATTGCTATTCTTTTATTTTGTATTTTTATATTAAATTCTCCTCATCATATTTTTTTCTTCTAAGAGCAATAATCACTAGAGTGATTGAAAATAAGTTCTTAAAACAGTGATTTGAAAGTCCTAGCCACCATTTCACCGATTTTTGAAAAATCGGAGCATTTTCGAACAGTAATAGTGAGATGGACTACGCGAAGGAGCCTCTTTCTTAGTTCGAGTAGTTAGTAGTAGTTATGTGTTTTGGCTAATAGTCATTTTAACTGAAGCACTCGGTGCTCTAATCAAGAAATTGCAAAAAGTGTACTAGCTTTTGCAAATTTTTCGGCTTAACAGCTTCCCTTAATGTACCTATGATAAGAAACAAACTACTACTTAATTTACAAATTATTTAATTTTGTTGGCCTATTACACTTCTGGCCGATTCAAAATCACAGTGATCGAAAAGCTAGCTAGCAGTGATGAAAATCATAAAAAAAAACGATATTACAGCGACAACAAATATCTGTGCGAAAAATCAAAGCGATCATCACAGATTAACAAAACTGAGATTCTGTCGGCTGTTATTTCGTCACTGTGACTTCGATAGCTGTGGTTTTATTCTTTGCGATTGCTTTTGTTGAGTTTTTCGCTAGCATTCTGCTCGCTGTGCTTTTTTCCTGGCATATGAGTTTGAAACTTGTGTTTGAGTAGAATTTGTTGACTGAGATTATCCCAGCAGTGCGTGTTCTAAGCTAACTGAAATTTCCAGAAGATATTGATGTATGTAAGGAAAACGATAAGTATAATTGATTTATATACAGCGGTAGACATTTTAGTGAATTATCAGGTACTCCTATATTTCTAGGCCAAGAAAAATTCCGGAAAAAATAAATGTGCGAAATGAAAACCGATAATGTTTTACGGTTGGCTGTCATAACGCTTTATAAATTTTTCATACAAGGTAGGCACTGAGCGCCTTAAACTAATTAATGAAAACCAAAGTTTTACGAGTAAGTTGTGATGTCAGAAGCATCAGATCATTACAAAATTCACAAGACGTAAAAAATATGATTGTGTATTTTTTGACGAATATCAGGGCAAATCTATAGTAGTATAGGTAGGTATGGTGAAAAATACTTCAAATTTGGCGTTTTGAAAACAAACGATTAATAAATCTGATTCTTTGTTTACACAATTAGCTTAAAAATGCTTAAATTCATCAGCCGGTAAGAACAGTAGCTATTTTGAGCAACCGAAATTTTGGTTCACGAACACACGCTCATCATCAGATCAATATGAAATTCAAAAGAAATTCAAATCGAAATCTTTCCACCCTATAACTTACGATGCAGAAATTGAATCGAGACGAAATTCACAGCGTGGCTAGATCCAGATGAAAAACAACTTAATATTTGTTTGCGGCATTGGTTCATTGATCTTACATTTTGAAATTTTTTGGACAACAACTCTCAAAACCTTTTCACACCTGGAACTTTAGATTCATTCATCAGAATAAGTTCGTTTCATTCCTTTTTTTTGTCATAACAGTACAAACAAATACTGCCACTAAATTTTCATATGATAAATATTTTTTAACGAAAACAAGCAGCAACTGTTTGAATTTGGAAGCTCTTCAACCGCATAAGCGGAGCACCTTCTAATCCGACCCCGACTGATGCTGGTATGCTGCTTTGCTAGCTCTACGCGGCTGGGATGCGTCTTTGAACATAAGGCGGATTTGCTCCCAGACAAGTTAGGACGCTACGTATTTTTTATCCGTCATGAAAATATACTAGCCGCAATATTACAAGGGATAAGGACCTGAAGTAGCTCTCAGACATTGGCTGCCAAGCCAGACCCAGCCAAGACGTGTCGAAGCACGTTTGCTAGCACCTGAAAAGGGACTAAAAAATAACAAGAAAGACTTAAACGGGAAAATTGCCTTCGTTAAGCAGGCCTGAGCAGAGGCGGACAGCCTCAGGCCCCTGATGCTATTGGGGCCATAGCCCCAGATGTTGCGGGGTCACTCCACCCACTGACTTCGGCATAATCAAAACAAAAGCAAAAGTGGCCGAAGTCCTTTCCTCGAAGAAGACTAGCCAGATCGCCGGTAGTTTTTGTCAATTTTTTCAAATTCTAGCAAACTCATTACTGGATTTACTAATATAATGTATTCGGTAGCGGCATTACAAAGCCATACTGTGCACTCGGCCAGAAGGATTACATGGAAATGGAAGCAAAGCTATCAGTTTAATTTCTCCGCATCAGCATCGTCATCGATATTTACTTACGCTGCTACCGAAGAGAGCACAAAATGCTAATGTTCTTAGTAGTTCAGTCCCGCCGGCTTCGTGCTTTATAGTAATGCCAATGATTGATTAATCCGTCGTATTTGTACCAGGATTGATCTTTTTCATCACTTTATTCTTTAGTCAGGCTTTATCAAAACTGACTCTTTCAGTAATAATCAACTAACAACACTGCACTTTTCACGTTGCACTTTGCATTCATTCACGGCTTTTTTTGACAGTTACCCGCGGCATCGTCTTCACATCACCACCATTGACTTTAGATGTGAATCCTATCGACACATAAGACCGAAACGTTACATTTTACTATTGACTTCCGGAAATCCAGCACTTTGGGAAGATATTAATCGTAGGTAGCGTGGTCACAAAATTATCTTTCAGCCTCGTGCTCTGTCGTCTCAGCCACGTTTTCCGATAGACTCCTCGAGAACCACAATCCAGCACAAACAAAACCTTACGGTACCTTGTTATTTCCGATGCACACTTTACTGAGCGCATCGAAATTTAACGTTCAGAAATGTTGATTGAAATTCTTGAATGCCACATCGCTTATATTGAAGATATTTTTATTGTGCTCGATCACGGAAATTTAAGCTATTGCTATTCTTTTATTTTGTATTTTTATATTAAATTCTCCTCATCATATTTTTTTCTTCTAAGAGCAATAATCACTAGAGTGATTGAAAATAAGTTCTTAAAACAGTGATTTGAAAGTCCTAGCCACCATTTCACCGATTTTTGAAAAATCGGAGCATTTTCGAACAGTAATAGTGAGATGGACTACGCGAAGGAGCCTCTTTCTTAGTTCGAGTAGTTAGTAGTAGTTATGTGTTTTGGCTAATAGTCATTTTAACTGAAGCACTCGGTGCTCTAATCAAGAAATTGCAAAAAGTGTACTAGCTTTTGCAAATTTTTCGGCTTAACAGCTTCCCTTAATGTACCTATGATAAGAAACAAACTACTACTTAATTTACAAATTATTTAATTTTTTAACTTTATGCTTAAATTTTCAATATTTGAAAATGTATTATTTTTCATTCATATAATAATTTTCCTATATATTGGACATATTTTTGCAATAACCTACTTAGTTTGATCTATTAAGTACTACCTTAAAGGCTCGTGTTGCCTAGTGAGAGGAGAACTGACTTTTATCGTGTGAGGTCCCTGGTTCAAATCCAGATCCAGCGCAGTGTTCGCGCACCGAGCTTTGAGCTAATCTAATTTTGGATAGAGACAGAAGCAAAGTAAGGATACTAATCATCTCAAATTTCACGTTGAAAATGAAGCTACAAACCCCAACAACCAAAAATGGGTTGTAGTGGGTTGCTTTGCTTGTTGTGGCTTGCAAAAAGTCAACTATTTGAGCCCAACACTGTAGCTATTACTAATGTTATTGCTTTTTGGGTGGGAAGAGCAGTCTTTACTGTTTGCTTTTGATGGTGACGTACAAAGATATAATACTTATGTGCTCGCAAAGATCAATTTCTTTTTTATTTTTGAAAAGGATGACAGCTTGGAGAACTTCAGTTTGACTCAAAAAATGAATCTTCGAAATTGTTTAAAATAAATGCCTTGATTTGCAACCGCCCTAAATTTTAAATTCTAAATTCGTATTCATGATCCGAAAAATATATTTAATTCTGATGGAAAAAACATCTTTATTGTTCACACGCGTGAGCACACATATAAAATGATATGTTGTAAATTAGTCTCTGGTCTTTTCATGCATAAGAATCTTTGTTAGTCAAGCTCAATAAAAACTCTTAATGAGAAGCATGCTAACAAAGCTTATAAAAAGGCATAAGAACTTCATTGCTTCACTTACCTCCAAGAATCTAGTAGCTCTTCAACTACTACAAACATCATAGAAAATTATGGTAAACTCACCTGGAAAGTAAAGAAAATAAGCATAAGAATATGCAAATGAACAAAGTTAAATCATGTGTGAAGTAAGTGTGAATTAGAAAAACCAAAGTTTTATAATTTCAACAATAAGAAGAGCATAAATTGCAGTAAATAAATTTTTAATTGCATTGAGATACGTTTAAGTACGGACGCATTATCAAAAACGCAGAGCCTATTATAACTAATACTCTTCCATTCCTCATATCGCGAACATGAATATTAACAATTAAATCACATCGAATTCTCCCTACATAATTTTCGATCTGAATCAAGTTAAATGATGATTGAAATCGCAGAAATGTGGATTCATTCTTCTAGGAAAATGCCATTAATTAACTTTCAACCGTAATTAACCATACGCCGCACAGCATAGTCAACACAGTCAGTTAGTCAAATAAACCCAAAGTAGATTTTCTGTCTCTCCTGTATACACTCAAAAACTTTTGTGAATCGTAATCTCAAAAGCCCCATAGGCCCATAACTTAATTTGCATGTGAATACCATTCTTATCGTCTACACCCCTGCTTTTGTCGAATAGACTTCCGTGCGAATATTGCTCAAACATGTCGGAAGTAAACAAAACTCACCCGGTACCATGACCCTCATACACACAGTAAAATTGCTTGTATTGTTTGTAAACCTTCGGAACATCATGTCCAAGGACCATATCTGTATAGGGAATAATTGGATTTGAGAAATAATTTCACAATGATGATGATGAAGTTTTTCGAGTGTAACGGTGATAAGGGCCAGCCTGTGTGAATACGAAAGCTAGAAGATTGCCAAAAGAGGCTCCTTTTTGCTTGTGTCGTGATAGTTAAAAGCATGAGCTCGCACAGAACAAGTGTAACTCACTAATTACACCCACTTTGCATGTCTGAATGGTGGCCAAAGTACACAAGCACACAGCTTTATTTAAAATTTAATTAATCCCACATATTCCTTCTCGGCCTCACCTGGTGTTCACATTCAAATAATAACCTAGATTTCTGTGGTCCGCCATTAGTGACGGTTGACGGCTGAAATACAAAGGATCTTACTTGTACTCCGTACATGATGATTTCCGAGTAAATACGTGACCAGAGTATGACCTACTGTGCAGATTTACTAACGAAATTTCGTAATCTGTGCTGTGAGGTGTAGTTCAGTCAAAGCTATGCAGCTTTAGTGCCTTTTAAATTACAACTAACTTTTGTCAAATACAAACTGTCAAACAATTGAGTTAAGATATTTTGAGGTTAATTGAAAGGAGTTTTGTAGCGTGGAGAATTTTCAACTGAGAGAAATAACTTTTCGATTAGGCTCAATTGACACTTTCACGTCTGATTCTCAACAAAATCTGGTACAAAATAAAAACTCAGCTGAAAGCAAGACACTCAACTACTCAGTAAAATGGTCAAAATATCATTGTAATTAGTTATAATATTTGATGATATGTTACTATCAGATATCATTCATGTAGTACATATATTACAAATATACAATAAGTTACACGAGGTGATGATTATATGGCTTCAAAGTTGAAAGAGATAGTATTATTTTTTCAGCACGTTACATTTCGCAAGATGAGAAAAGCCTATAATACTGCTTGCCATTTTTCTTGAAAACTTCAATCACTCGAGGCTTAAGTTCTGTAATGAATTTCAAAGTAAAATGTTTTCTGGCAGTGAAAAAATCGGTTAACATTGATTTTTTTCAGTATTTTATCGAATTTAAACTGTACGTTTTTGACGTCTATAATTTTTTTCCCGAAAATGGCAATGAACATAAAGAAATTTTGAGAAATTTTCGTTTGAAAATTTTTTTTACGTTCCATATATCTTCAATGAACAGCGAAAAATTTGAAGGCGTATACTCTTAAAGTTGGGGATATACAAAAAAAAAGATTGAACGCAAGTAACGATCAAAGTTGAATCAACTGATGATATTTATGTATTTGTTTATTTACTGTCCAAATTAACATAACACATCGAATTACAGATTAGAAAAGAGAATATATACTTATAAAAGAATATATACTTATAAGAGAACATATACTTAAATACATTGAGACACATTCAGAGTATATGAAATAACGTTATTTTTGAAGCAGTTTTGAACACAGATAACGTTGAAGGAAGAGGACCAAGGTTAAGGCTATTGTGCTGACGAGGCAAACGGGAAAGTGGAGAAAAGAAATAGACGTCAGTACGGGCAAATGGAATAATAAAGTTGAATAAGGTTTTATTAGGACAGCCCGATTCTCTAACAGAAAAATGAATGCTGGGGTCAATTAATATACAGCCGTTAAAAAGTTTAAAAAAGAGGCACTCGTCGAGAAACACTCTGCATGGCAAGGATGGAGATGCGCTTTCTGAAATACTGAACTTATAGACTAACGAGCGGGTGAATCGGCGTTGTATCGGTGAAGTATCTATAATGTAGAAGCCAAATTTAGGAACAGTATTGAAAAACACCTCCGACGAAGGAAAAAAAACTGTTGAGGAGATGGAAAGGTTAGCAATAGATTAGGAGGTCCCGTTGATGGAGTCGGAAAAACAAGAGGCCTGGGCAGGGATATCTAATATATGCAAGTCGATCTTCAATTTGGAATCAAAAATCATGAAAAGGTCTTTGAAACTAACAACAGGATTGGGAGGATAGGGAGAGTTATTTTTAGGTGAAGAAGCTTTGATGACACTTCACAACATTGAATGTAAGGCAATTCACAGCGCACCAGTTAGCTTAAGCATCCAAATCGTTCTGGAATACGGAACAGTCACTAGTGGATTCCAACACTCTGAAAAATTTAAGGTCATCAGCGTACAAAAGGCAGGATGAGTCAAATAGGGAAGAAATATCGTTAATAAACAACAAAAAAGGACGAAGAATGGATGATTGCGGAACTCCTGAGGTTGGAAAAAAGGGTGTTTAAGTGCAAGAGTTAGCATTGTGCAAGTAATGGTGCTTGTAATATAATAAGTTTGTTACCGTTGATTTACCTTTAATGAATCCATGCTGTTCACTGGCTAGCAGAAACTGGTTGAAAGGGTGCATTCTACTGTAAACGACTCTTTCGGGGAGCTTACTAAAACAGAGCGAAAAGAATATGGAACGGCAATTAGCGATGGAAGAAGTATCACCAGCATTGAGGATGGGGAAATAAGTTGGCGGAATTCCAATGGGATGGGAAAAATGGTTAACAGAAGAACACACAAGGATGATGAAAGTGATTTAGCGAAACAATTTGGAACACTGTCAGCATCGAAGCTAGAGCTTACGTTAAGAGATATCATTAATGATTTGATTCCTAAAGGATTAGTAAAAGAAGAAATGGTACAAGTAAAACTGATTTACAAAATGATTGATGGCGAAGAGTTATTGTGCCGGGAGGTGAAACAAGAGACAAATTGAGTCACCAGAATCACAAGGATTTTGAGTTGAGGACTTAGACGTATTATAAAGATACATAACATAAGGAATGCCAGAGGAAGTTTTAAGAGAGGTGATTTAGAGCCAAAAAAACTTAGAGTTGTCGAATGCTATAGAAGTTTCGACATGCTTCAAGTAAGCACGCATCCACCATTGGCTGCCTTTTCAGCAGCAGTTCGTAGCGTTTGAAACTTCAAAAGGTCATTAAGCGATCCACACCTTTAACTTTAAGAGCAATCGCGGCATCCACGGTGAACCACAGAGTGTCGGAGCTTCTTTTACAGCGAGAGGAAGGGGTGTAACAGGAATTAATTTGGACAAGAAGGAATAAAATTCGTAGAGAGGATCATCAACACTAAGCCCCTTGAAGAAATGATACCAGCTAGTTCCATTTAGTTCATTGAACAAGGCGGAATAGTTTGCTTTTTTTTAAATTGGAGCAGAGAGTAGAAGTAGATTTAACTTTAAACGAGCGATTTAGAGTTGATTCCATAAAGAGAGGAAGATGATAAGGATTAGGGCGCACATATGGAGATGGAGAGAGACTCAAGCAAAAGGAAAAAGGAGGAAGATCAATCAGAGCAAAATCGAGAATCATGTTGCTAGCAGTGGGTACGATGTTGAACCGAATCGATGTTGAAAGGAAGAAGTAGCGAATGAAAGTATCAAAGTCATATCAAAGTCATAACATAAAAGTAAAGAAGCAAAAGGTAAGCGGCTATTGAGATAGGATGAGGGTTCCGTAAATAAATGTTCATGTACCAGCACGAGGCTACTACAAGTGATGTATATTACACATTCAACCCGGGAGGAGAAAATGAGGTCACTGCAAAGCGTTCCGTTGAGAGATTTTTGTACACTAATTAAAACACCACCTTTTAATAAAAGACTACAGATCTATCGGTTTCCATCTTTACGAAAGACAGTGCGAAGGGGCAATATTTCACTGTTGTATATATGCCCAGACAATCAGGTTTGTGTTAGGCGGAGAACTTTATATAATTGAGCTTGGTCCTCAGACCACGAAGTCCTGACAAACTCCTTAGCACATACTCCAGTTGCCCAGAAGTTCTTCTTCAGCAGATCAATATTTGTTGATGTTCGAGATTGTCCCGCGTGAGCTTTCGACACAGCAACAAAGGCGGATTATAGCCGGGCTGAGCTCCGACTTACGCAGTGATTTGTTTTGCTGTGGTTCTTTTCGAGAACAAACACTTTATGCGACGACACCATCACTTCTATTTGGGGGATAATACAAATAGCATCAATGGAAGCAGAAGATTATTCGATATACCCAGTAAGTATGTCAATTTTTCTGAATACGATGAATATGAACGTTGAAGCGATTTACTCGAAATTAATGTTGAACCTCCAGGAGTTATAAAAGCAGTGCCAGATGATCTGGGATGTATTTACGGCTATTGAGATTCGTGCCCGCTCAGTTTCTGTAGACGGCGAAGCAGTACTGGGTTGCTTGGAACCAGGCGATATCATCTCATGAGCCGGTTCAAGTGCATCAACTGTGATAACTAAGGTGTCGGTAAAGTACCTGGAGCTCGCAATTTGCATCGATGGCGAGTTACTACACGAGTCGTGTAGACCAACATCAGTCGTCGGTCCAGGAATATCTAACGAGATGGAGTCGCAGCGCGACTGCAGACTTCCCAAAGTCACTTTAACCTCCTCCTCAAGAAAAAAACACTTTCGCCACGTTTTCAAGGCACTGCTCTGCAGCACGTAACTTTGCCACATAGTCTGCCATAGATGATGATAGTGTATTAGCGAAGGCAGCATTAAAAAAAGATCAGAGGTATGTATTGAGTTTCCTCGCGACACTGTAAACTAAGCAAACTGAACTGGTTGAAAAAAAACTTAAATCCATCTCACATTTTACCTATAATGGCATTTTTTCAATAAACTAGGCTAAGTATTACAATTAATAAATTATATTTTGAAAAATTAAACATTTTTTGGGAATGATTTTATTTTTAGTTAACTTCAAAGCAACTTTCTCAATATGAATCATTAGCTCGGACTCCTAAATATGCTTAAGTATGAAACCTAAGTCGCGGTTTTTATTGGGGCATATGTAAATAAGTTGCATTTCAGGCAACATAATAGCGACATAGAAATCACCATGGTATGCTAACATCGTTGAAAGCAAAAGAGATGAAGTTTGTGCTAAAAGAAAATGATATATAGAACAAAACATATCAATCCGCAATGAAAATCCGGATAGTCTTTTCGACACAATATACTATAGATTCAGGATAGGAAAAGGTGCAGATGATGCACATGCAAGTTTATCCATCATCGATATAGGAAAATTTAGAACGAATAAAATGAATGTAAGCTGAAATACCAAGTAGGAATTCGCGACGAATTACTGAAATTACTAACGGATTATTTGCAAAATAGGTTGTAATCTGTGAAAATAGAAGAGGTTCAGCTGTATACAAAACAGCGATTTCGGACTCTCTCAGAGCACTGTAAAATTGAAACCAATAAATATACTTATTAATTTTCAACAACTGAAATAGATTTGATTATGTAATTTTTTTTTTGGCTTGTTTTTTATAGTAAGAAGTTTATGAATAGACGTTTTGGACCACTTTATGTATAACGCAAACTTGATGCAAATTATATAGAGTATGTTCAAAGTAAAATTAAGAATTTTGTAAATTATTTGTAACATACGTACAAAACTAATTATGTATGGTCAACCGTAGTTATTCTTGATATCAAAATTGATAAAATCAATGACAATATAATCGATGAGCAATTGTACTCAGACGAGTGGAAATAAAATTGAAAATCTGCATATATTGCAGAATAGCAATCTAAAGCCGCGTACACATAGGGCCAAGGCCAACAGCCAAGCCATTCGTTAGTTCGAAATTGCTTAGTGTGTACGAAGAACCAACCTTGTCATTGCTTATTGTGTACGAAGAACCAACCTTGTCGTTGGCCTTGGCTGCCGTTCGCTCTTCCAGTGGTAACATCAAAGCGTTGGCAATGTATTGACCTTGGGACTTCGTTCTAGTGTGAACGGTTGTTCGACGATAGCTTAACCCGGACCGCATCCAACGCCTCAGTCCCAAGCTATTGGCTTCAATCGCTTCTTATGTAATTCTTATGTATTGGCTTCAATCGCTTCTTTGGCGCGGTCAGCGCGAATCGTTGAAAATCAATGAATTGAAACTATCATTGGTCGTTTGTTGGCCGTTCGTTGGTTGTATGCGTCCGCGCCTTAAGGTGTCTTTAATTCTGTGATTGCTTGGCAAATTAGTATTTAAGGCAAGAATGAGTTGATGCTAATTAAGTCGTCCAATAAAATTGCGATTATTATGGTAATCTGTTGTTTTGGTTGGTCTAATTCTGGTGACAAACCCTTATTGAATTTTCCTCATAGGAAAGGTTTGAGCGCCAATATGGTTTGAGCTTTTCGAATCGGAATCGGATGTGTCATAAATTCTTTTAGCTTTTGTGAAAATAACTATTTTTGAGAATCACCAAGTCACAAAAGTATGTATTCATTATCGAGTCGGACCACTATTTGCTACTTTGATCGCCTACAGTTCAAGCATTGAAAAATGGGACTTAAAGTAACTATAAAAACCTTTACAATTGTCTCACAACATTGCCATATCAATATGAAAGTTATCCTTGGTATATTTTTCATCCCTTTGATATGTTTGGTCTGTGGTTTGACAGGATTGTGGTTTGGTTTGTACACAAAAGTTTTTGAAGGTTTGGCATCGCATCTCCGCATGATAGTGAGTTTCGTAAATGAATCTGCGTTCGAAACTTATTCGGGACAAGACTCAAGCACGCAAGACATTGCGAATCTTTGACATTGCGAATCTTACAAAAGGTTTGACTCTCCTGGTTTGTCAATTAAAATTACTATAATTTTAGCCTCAAGGCAAGATAAGCTTTCTTGGGAACATATCGATCAGCACTCAGCTACTCGCAATTTAATTTCCTAATCAAATTTAATGTGCTCTGTCATACGAGAAACAGACCAAACTGCCTTACAATGAAGCTATTCAACACTGATCTTGGGGGAAATTGTTCGAAGTGCGTTTTTACCACAAATTCTTCAAAGAAAGTTTGGAAACAGCTGTGCAGCAATAAATAATATTTGTCACTGCTAGGCCCATACCAGGATATCTTGTCTGCATTGGAAGGGGAGAATAGGTAGTGTTAAATGGAACACATAAAGACCATTCAAAGCCAAAAAGCATAGACATAGAACCACAAAATGAAAACATTCAAAAAGTGTGTCATCAGGACCAATTCTATAAGTGGTTGAATAACAGGTCTATTTCCACTGCACAGACAGTGGTCGGATTGTAGTCAAAAGAAAGGACTGCAAGTGGATTTAACCTTTCAACTAGCGAAGAAAGAACATATTTTATAGACCCCAAACCATATTTAAACTTCATGCTCCCAAAATATTGTTTCTAATTATAGTCAATTGATCTGTAGAGGTAGCTTAAAAGATTATGAGTGTTTTGAAAAACATGAGCTTATGTTTTTTTAAGTACACTCAAAATAATTTTGGTTGAATTTTACCCTTATAATAATAGGAAACTGGTTTCCTACTATTAAAGATGTAAATTTACAAAAGTGCGTACAAAGAATATTTTACGTCTTAAGTGTGTAATTTTTTTTTACGAGCAAATCGTGTAATTTTACCCTAAAAAGACGTAAATTTAGGACGGAAACGCATGAATTTATGTATCAAAGGCTACTTTTTACGAGTTTTTTAGGGTAATAAGCGCAATTTATTCATAAATGTCCACAAAAATGTTTAAAAAACGATAATAAAAGGTGGGATTTTGCACTCTTGGGCAGGGTAAGTTAACTTACCCTGCCCAAGAGTGCAAAAAACGCACATAAAGTATGTTTTATCAAACAAATGACATCAAAAGGTATCTATTGCCAAAATTTTTAAAAAGTTTGCACTACTGAAGCAGGAATTTCAGCTAACCTCTAGATAAGTTTCATTTTCAATTAATTAAAAAAAATTAAATATCACTAACAAAAGCCTGTAAATAGGTAACTTTAAATGTTAAAAAAGGTGAGAGTCCTATCAAATTAAGTAAGCAAAATATAAATATTTTTCTTGTCAAATACAAAAACTTTTTGCAATTCTTTTAAGTTTATAATTTATTTCAATTTGATATATACACTATATACACATTATACACATTAACTTATAGTTCTATTTAACTTATAGCTACACTTCTAATTCACTTATAGCTACACTTCTACACTTATTACACGAAAAGACTGACACTTAACTGCTGCTGTTCAAAGCAAAGATCACGAAATATCAGGCTCGTTCAGTCTAGCAAAATCACCGTCTTTCGTCACAATGTTGCATCAATAATAAGTCAAATTCGAGCAAATGATACAATTTTACAGCTTTGGTGTAAATGAGAGTAGCGAAGTAGTAAATTTACACTCCTTTTGCTAAGGTTTACAAAATACTATTTATTATTCAGCTGATATGACGGAAAAGCAAAAAATACACATCCAATGTGTAACAAAAATTGTGGTTCGTTATTTTAAACAGAAAAATGAATAAATTTACTTTTACCAAAGAATTAATTTTAGACCCACTTTTTAGAGTGTACACCAATTTTTCTTCAATAATGTTTCTCATACGTTTGCTGCAATCATTTTTTATTGTGTAACTTTTCCTAAGATAGCTTCTTTCATCGCAAAAGCTATTGCCAATACGTGATAAGTCGTGATTGATGTAGAAATTAGTGTTGTTTTATCTTCTCATATTGCGATTTTTATGCAAAAATATGTAATCCGGGCTTATACCTCGCCAAACAATACCCTACCGTTCATATAACGAACCAAGAAAAATACCTTTTAATTTGCTATCTTCTTGGGAAAAGCAATTAAATTTTGCTTGTTTCTCTATACATTAACTTCTGCCAGGATCATATTCTGTCTTTCAAGATTCTCTCTGAATAGACCTTTCCTCACAACCTAGCGTCCCACTATTGTTTCTCAACAAAAAATCCTGCTTTGCACAATATATTTTTATAAGATTTCTTCGTAAACATCACAAAGCAGCAATCATTTGTCCTTCGGCTTCTCGTTGTTGCCTCTGATGCTTTCGTTGCCATAAATGAGCCCAAATAATAATCAAGGAACTCACTAATGAGAATTTTTTTTTATTGTTTGTCTAACGAACAACAGTCCCATTTTCATGGGTCTCATCATGAACTCCAATGGCTAATGCACACTTTGTGTGCCTGGTCTGAAATGCTCGTACGTAATTTTACGCTATTCTCTCATTGTCATGAAAGAATTTAGTGTAGATAGCTTAGTGACCTGCTGCCAGTGGCATATGGACAGAAGACAAATGCTCTCATTGTATTTCGAGCAGAAAAGTGAAATCAAGGTTCGTCTGAGTACCGAATAATTAGTAGAAGAATTCATTGTTGATCGTTCTAATTTGATAGAAAATGGCATGGAAATGACCATAAAACGGAAGAATATAATAAAGTGAGATGTGTTCTTGGTTTTTTTTCTTTTTTTGTTGATTGTGTAGAGATTCCTTGAAATACGACAAAACAATGCTGGGAGAAGGTGTCTTTAAAAACATATTCTCAGTATTACATATGCACAATTATACAGTATGAAAATACTCTTGAGCGATTTAAAATTAACTTCGCTACTTCACTGAATGTCTAGCAGAGTATTTCAGTGTATTCATTGCCGGCAAAAACTTGTTGAAAGTTTGAACTAAACATCTGCCAGCTTCTCTCATCGACCGTTTTCTAAATGCTCATTATATATTCTCAGCTCGCAGTCTACAGCATTAACGTGAAGTCTTGTCTATTATGTCAAGTCTGTGCTATAATATTTCTCTGACAGGACTATGGTTGGACTTGCTTAAGCTCCATCATCGCAAACCTTCCGGCAGCTTTGCATCCAAACACACCCGATGACCACAAAGTTACTTCCTGTTATCTTGTTGCTTTCAATGTGACTCCGTGCCTCCCACGATGATCAAAGTTACACACTCTCTGCCTTTTCAAATCCCGTTACGCTTTACTTTCTTCCTCTCTATTTACGCGACAACTGCTCTAAAGCTGTTCACTTCTTGATGCCATTCAACTGTAATTTATTCTTTTACAACGACTATACTACGGCAAGGAAATTGAGAGTGATAATATTCACTTTTTTTAAGTGGGAGAAAAGGAAAGGGACAGAGAAAGAGATAAGAAGTGAGGGAAAATGTTATAACAAATTGAATTTTGAACCATTCAAGGATGTCGTTTGTACATGAACAGAGACTTTTTCATGTCAGTTGCTTAGTCAATTGTGTGCACCTAAGTTGCGTCTCATTTTAAGTCTCAAATGATGACGGCGGTTTTGAAGCAGTGATGGTACTCGACAAAGTATCCATCGATGTCTCTGAAGTGACTCGTTTACAGTAGTTCGTAGTTAACAGAAATGTTAGCAAAACGTGTCCTTTTGAATCTCCATCAAATTGCCTTCTGAAGAAACAGTTTGGCGCACATTTCATTCGTGTCTGTGAAACTAGGTAAAAAATAGAGCAAAATAGCTAGGATGCGAAAAGTAAAAGGAGTCAAAACTTGGATTTATTCTGTTTCGTCTCATTATCATGTTTTACTTTGTTTTATAAAACTGTGATTGACAGATAAAAGTTTTTATTAAAATTATTAAAATTCGATTAAGAAATGATAAAATTTAAAAGCTTTAGACAATATAAGTCTTATTACTCTTAATTATATTTTTTAGCATTCGCAGAGCTAGTTTCGTATTTGAAAGCTGTCTAAAAAATGACAGAAAATACTTGTAAAATTTGAAATCGCGATCACTTCCAACAGAATGATCAATTCATTATGAAATTTAAAAACAAGTATGCAGAATTAATTATACTATCAAAAAACAAGTATGCAGAATTAATACAACATAAATTTCAAAAGTATTTTGAATTTTTTAGCCTTATGTGGGCACCAGCTGCCTAAAAAATGACAAAATATGCTTGTAAAATTTTAAATCGCGATCACTCCCAACAGAATGATCAAATCATTGTGAAATTTATACGAAGCTTTGAAACTTGTGAGGGATAAACTTTCATATTTTTTTCATGCATGTGCTGGCGACCTATCAGTGGCAAGCACGTGAAGAGAAAACAATCAAATCATCGACCCTCCTGAAAACTTCTAATTTCTGATATTTAGTAAGAAATGCAATTGATAAAATCGATGCTTTGTGTACACAGTCAAATTGAAATTCTTGAAATTTTTTGTCGCACAAGAACGGTAGTCGTTCACCAAGTTACTTAAGGGCGGAAATCCATGTAAACTCCTCAAAATTAGTCATATTTTAAAAATGTTTGAAATTTATGACGAATTCGTAGCTTAAAAAATTTCCTACAAACAAGATTATATAGCTCTTTCCTGTAACCATAACCGTTTTTGAGATACATTAATCTAAACATTTGTAACTATGATAACAGTATCGACTTTCTCAAGGGCGTGTTTATTTTATACGATTTTGACTACGACTTGGAATATTTGTGAGTTTGTTTTTCTATGTTTAAGAGGCCCATAAAAAAACATGCAGACAAACTTATCTACTACACTCCAGGATAGGTGGAAAAGTATGCTCCGAAAAGTAGCCCCCCCTTGCCTTAAAACTTGGAGGGACATCAGCTCGCTACTCTCTTTTCAGATATAAACTGTATTGCTACATCATGTATGGGATATTCCACGAAGGAGCAGGGCAAGACAACAACATTGCAAGTGAAAATTGATTTTGTAACGTATCATGGCCCTGTGACATCATGCACAAGATAGGAGTATGAAAAAGGAAGATAATATCATGGCATAATTCTGTAACCGCTCATTTTTGACATTATCCACAAATAATCAGTTTTTTTAGCAATCCTGTGACACGTCTTGAAATCAATTTTCACTTGAAATTACGTTACCTTGTCCTGATCGTTCATGGGATAAGACGGTATGGAAAAAAAACTACAAAACCGATTATTTCGGAGTGGTTCGTTTTCGGGGGTGAGTAGGGTGTGGATAGAAGGTGAGTGTGGGGGGTGGTCCTGCGAGGTCAAGAATAGACAATTGACAGGATAATCTAGTTATGCTATCTTATTTAACCGTGAGCAACGAGTAGGCAACGACCTCATTTCTGAAGATTAGAGATGGAAGTTCAGGGATACCATTTTATGGCAAAAGGGGGCGGGGGAAACTTTTCGGAGCATACTTTTCCACCTATCTTGGAGTGTGGTGGATAAGTTTGTTTACATGTTTTTTTGATGGGTCTCTTAAACATAGAAAAACAAAATCCCAAATATTCCAAGTCGTAGTCAAAATCGGATAATATAAGCATGCCGTTGAGAAAGTCGATACTGTTAGTTACAAATGTTTAGATCAATAGATCTCTAAAACAGTTATGGTTACAAGATCAACTTCCACGACTTTTTTGATTTTCTAAGCTACAAATTCGATATACATTGTTTTTGTGTAGAGTTGACCGTTACTGAGATATTTGCGAAAGGTCACTTTTAGTGACCTTTGACCTTGTATAACATGTAACGCAGCACTTGGATCGATGGGGACTTTTGACATTTTTTTCAGCACGCCTGAAAATCAAAATCAAAATAAAATATATATAATAAAATAATAAATAAATAATAAAATAATAAAATCACACAAAAATCCAGTTTTCCTCTAATTTTTCCGAAGCACCATGTCAAATTTCTCTGGACTAATAGCACTAACATAAAAATAAATAAAATGGTAACTTTTTGATCTTGAAAGTACGTTGAACAGTATAAGATTAATTTGGTAATTTGGTAGGTACGTTAATTTGGTAAGTACATAAAAAAATTTTACGCTTCGATATCAGTTTTCGATTGGACATACCTGATTCAATGTTTTTAGCTTTCAAAGCAAAATATTTTATTTGAGAAACAAATTTTTACTTGGAAAGCTCGATATATTTCAATTTCAAGACAACTGTCGATATTTCGATGGCAATCTGCCTTCTTCTTAAGTATTTATTACTTTGAAATAAACACTGAAAAAGAGGGTATTATCTTTGAAATATCAATATCTGTTTAGAAATTGAAAAATATCTAGCTTTATTAGGAAAAATTGGTCTTAATCAATCACTTTTAATCAATCAATTGGAAACTGTATTTTGCGTAAAAGTTTGATCTGGTTTTAATTTCCAGTTAAAAATATTTGTGTTAGCAAACGTTGGAAGTCAGTATAATGGATAATGTACAACTGAAAGCGGGCTTAGAGAATATCGGTGAGCTTATACTGGAAAACAGTTCTACTCAAAATAAGAACCCCGTGGTTTGAAAAAAAAATTCTCAAAATTAGAAATGGCAGCTAAAAGCAAAATAAATAGCCTAAAAAACATGTTTGAAAAATTCAATTAATTTTTTAAAAAAAATTCAAGTAATTTTTTCTGATTCGGTTTTTTCCTTGTTCAACCCACAATGGGCACTATTTATTGTATGAATACTTAGCAAAAAATATCTTAGCTGAAAATTCAAAAAAAAAAATTTTTTTTTGTTTGAAACTAGCACCCTATCGACGAAACTACAGTAACTAATAATTAAAATGTTAATTTTTCAAATAGCACTTCTAAGCTCATTGTAAAACTTCACCCTACGCCACTATATACTTCTTTCTTCATTTACCTAAAGTACGCTCTTAGCTCCATAATCAATATTGCACTTTAAAATTGTTCGAATTGAAGTTGTCTATCTTCTGACTTCTTTGGAATTGCAGTTATAATTTTCTAAGTGCACTCATGAACAAGATAGTTGTAACAGTAGCAGCATCAGATTGAAATGCAGACGAGGCAGGCTGTCTGTTTAAGTATACATATGAATGTTGTGCGCACTTGAAATGCATTGTTGTAAGTGCAACTAGTTTACTGAGCCAAATCTAAAACGCTACTCCAGCTTACGCTCATGACTCTTAGTTGCTTCGCTCGAATGCTTGCTTTGGCTGTCTTAGCCACATCAGTTCTTGCTACTGGCACTGATAACAACGACGATGAGCATGTTGATGATGATACGAATGGGAATGGTAATCCAGGACTAAAGATGATACAGAAATAATTGCATCGAGAATGCCGGATGCAGTGTGAATTCATGTCAGACTTAGAGTTGGATTCCGATTCGATATGTGTTCGAACGGGAAATGAGGATCATTGGAAGTATGATAGCGCGATAATACACAATTTGAGAAGTACGTCAGACTAAGGAAATGCCGTGAAATAGTCTCTCCAAGTCAAGTTTGTGTACTTGAAATTTACGGTAAACGAATTTTTGTTAATTTTATATTTTTTGAATAATATTTTGCTCTCAGAGTTAAAGAATCTTCCAATCGAATGGACTGTAAACATGTCTTGTAATTGATTAATTTGTTTTAAATTTTTCGGTTTACGAATTTTTTGAGAATAAACATGATATATGTATATTAGCAACTACATCAAAATATTTTTATTCTTTTGAATTACTATCAAAATATTTTCATTTTTCCATGCAAATTAACAAAACAATATTTCATTCAAACCGTAATCACCATTTCCGAGTAAAAAGAGCAAGAGTTAATTATTAGCATAGAGTTAATTATTCCTTTTAAAGTTAGAACGGACACATGCTCTTTAATATCTATATATTTCCTCTTGGAAACGTACTTACATTTGATCTAAAAGTAAACGAGCATAGAGGATGCTTTTATGAGATTGGATTCGGTTTCATTTTGCCGGGACTCTCGAATCCTACATTTATGTGATTCAAACATAAGTATGCTCGAATCTCTCGATATCTATAGTTTCAAATTAATGTTCCCGACGCTACTAGTAGGCTAAGGGCTCACATCTGCTTCGTAGTCTGCTTTACAGATAACAAGCTTGTGCAACAATACAGCTACCGACTGCAATAAGCTCGCAGTCTTCACAGTAGCAGTATTGCAAAGTACTACTATAGAGTCTTGCGGGGGAATGCAATATGATTAGAGTGCAAAGGAATATGTGCGCTTGCTGTTAATTTATGCGGGATGCTGGCGAGAACCAGCGAGTAAGCTCATTTATTGGTTTTGGTTTTACAACAATGAAGCTTACATGCAATTTCATGCTAATTTTCAGTACGAAGTTAAAGCGATTGTACTTTAATATCTTTGCGAAATTGATTAAGCTGGATTTTGGTCCTTCCTTTAATTGAGGGCTAGTTTGTTGTATAAAGCATTGATACTCGTTAAATTCCAGTTCCTTGCCTTTTGCTTCCACCGATAAATTTCGAATCACTATTTACTTTTCTAGTTGGAGCTTATTTACGTATAATCCAATAAAAACTTTCCACACCTTACGCAGGTTTTCCAGCTTATGCTGTGAAGCTTTATGGTTAGGTGGCTAAATTGAATTGAACTAAAAAGTATTTCATCCGTGAAATTTCCGGAAAATAGGTTTTGATTTTAAGCATAGTTTTCTGAAAAAGTTGACTTTATATGTAGGTGAAGTGTGGTATATTTTTAATATGTTTTCTGCCGGTTATTCCCAGTTTCGCACTCATATTTTCACTCTAGTTTCAGTTCAATGTTCTAGCGTACATGGTAACTTGTCAAAGGCAAACCCAATATTTGTTTCGGATCGCATCCTTTTCACTCATGCGAACTTAGCGAAATGTTTGAAAGTGATTTTTGTGTTTATTTATTACTATACTATTGAACAAACCAATCGAAGATTTCTTATTATAGACTAAACAAAAATAACAAAGTATGAGAAGGGATGACTTATTCAGAAAGCAAAATCAGCAATATTAAAATCAATCTAAACTAAAACTAAATTAAATTGATTGGATAAAATTCAGACGGTATTTCTCAATGTAGTACTTGTATACAAAACAGATTACGTTGGAGAAGAGAATCAAGATTAAGGCTACGATGCCGATGAAACAAACGCAAAAGTGGGGGAGAAAATAAAAATAACACGGAGGCGTCACAGTGAAATAATTCAATCGGTAGTAGCGACGGGCGGTTTGTACAAAGGGCAGAGACGTAATCAATACGAACTAATGACTCGCACTTACTGGGAATTCCAGGTTCATGTGAACAGTTGCAGTGGACACACAAACGAAGCATTCAAATAAAATAATATTCTAATAAGGCGGCCCAAATCTCTAATAGAAAATTGAATGCATTCAACTTACACAGTCGTGCCATAAGTAATGTCCCTAAGTCGAATTAGTGTTGAGCAGGACTTGTAAGAGCCAGTACATTTGTCCCGTACAAGAACGAAAATTGTCATGACGCGACAAATTCATGAAATGTACCACTTCAAAATTTTTGTCATGCTACTCCTCACTTTGCGATTTATAAGATGAGAGACAAAGAGCCGATAGTGACGACCAACATGACATGTGAAAGAGAGGCATTACATTGTACGATGCGGATGCAAGCTAGTACAATGTCCCGTACAAAATACGATGTGTGTATGTTTAATCAGTTTGTACTACTGAGTAGAGACGAGTTGAGACTTTTTAACTCAAATCTTCAATTCAAGCAGTCGTGTCGTGGCGAGCCGAATGCTAGAATTCGTTCTATCGCCTCTTTTGTACTATTCGCCTCTTTTGTACTATTCGCCTCTTTTGTACTATTCGCCTCTTTTGTACTACATCGACTCTTTTGTATTACATCGCGTCATTTGTACTATATCGCCTCTTTTGTACTATTTGTACCGTATATACCGCGTACCGCGTTCATAAAAAACCGCGTACCGCGTTCATAAAAAACCCCTCGCCTCATTTGTACCGCGTTCATAAAAAACCCCTCGCCTCATTTGAAGTGGGACATTGTACTGGCTCAGTACGAAAAAGAGGCGCCTCTTACAAACTCTTTTTGAAACCGTGTCCTACTCAACAATAAGTCGAATGAGTCCGCACAGCCCAAACGACTGACGGCCGAAAACGGCTTTGTTTTTTCAAAATATAGAGTGAGCCCTGTACTGCAAAATTAGCCTCAGTTTGTATGTTTACTCGAAGAGGCAACATGAAGTGAAGCGTCAAAGAGAATCGCATCGCTGTGATCGCGCTGCACAAGTGCAACAAGTTACCGGTAGAGATTTTCAACTTGCTCAAACCATTGAAAATTTCTCAAAAGTTTTTCTATTTAAAAAAAACTATTTTTATCGGTGCATTCAACGGTTCAATGAGACCTCCTCAGTTGATGACAGACCTAGAAATGGCAGGCCACGCACTACGAGGAAACCAGCAGCTGTGAAAGCCGTGTCTGCGATAATTCGTCGAAACCCTCTCCGAAATCAGAAAATCATAGCACGAGAGATGAATATCCCAAAAAGAACGATGTCCCGCATCATCAAAGAGGACCTAAAACTTGGGGCTTACCGAAGAACAACGGGACAGCTGATAGCACCGGCTTTGAAGAATATACGAGCCACAAGATCGAACGCTTTACTTAAACGGTACGTGCAAGGAGGACACAAGAAAATTCTCTTCAGTGATGAAAAAATTTTCACCATAGAAGAAAAATTCAACCGGCAAAACGACAGGGTTTACGCCCACAGTTCTCGGGAAGCTGCTGAAAAAATTCCAAGGGTCCAAAAACGTCATCATCCTGCTTCAATCATGGTTTGGTGGGATGTTTCGTACGACGGAGTCACTCAGCTACATTTTTGTGAATAAGGCGCTAAAACAAAGGCAGCAAACTACCAAAACGATGTCTTAGAGAAGGTAGTCAAACCACTCAACGATACCATGTTTCATGGGGAGGACTGGATATTCCAGCAAGACTCGGCGCCAGCTCACAAAGCAAAGATGAACCAGAAGTGGTGTGCGGACAACCAGCCCGAGTTCATAGCCGCTGAGGATTAGCCCTCTGGAAGCCCCGGTTTGAACCCGCTTGACTATCGCTGTTGGGACTGGCTAGAGCAGAAGGCCTGCAGTAAGCGTCATCGCAATATTGAGGCTTTGAAGGCCAGTTTGACAAAATTAACAGCCTTAATTCCGTTAGAAGTCGTGCGTGTAGTACCCTTCCTGACTTAACGGAAGGATTTTGCAGGATAGAGGCAAATACTGTGCTCACAATAATAAATGCTGAATTTATAGGACAATGAGCGGCTGAATGGATGTTGCAGAGATTCAACTGTATCAATCAACAAAACTAAATTTGGCAACAATATTTTAGGCCGCCAAAAACGAAGGAGAAAAACAAATGTAAAAATATGGACAGGCTAAAAGCAGGTTTCGGAGATATTATGATGAGCCGGAAAAACTAGAGGTCGAACTGTCACAAAAAGTGGGATGTTCGAAGAAGAGGCCAGCAAAAGGCATTCTAACCAATGGCACAAGAAGCAAATACGAAAAAGGCTATGGCCAATTGATGGTAACAGAACATGCTGAAGGATTTTCCCAAAGAACTTTTTATGATCGTCTACATGGATACGATGCAGAAGGTCCTTAAGGATAAAGTGGATAGACCAACGACCAAATGGACAAAAGAGGAGACCCTAAAAATGGAGCCGTGGGAAGAAAACAACTTGCAGGACACGAAAGAATGTCTGATTCTCAAACCTAAAATCGTTATTGACTATATCTACAGTTTACCGGATCTAGCAACGGATAAGATCCGTTCGTAGAATGCCAAAATAGAGATCTTCAAGTCAAGTCCTGGAGGATATTATTCGGGGATAGTAAAGGCAACAGTGCCATGCTGCCCTACTAAGCCTAAACGTTATATCTGCATTTACTCATTCTTGAGTTAACACCGGATTCTGCAGAATTTGGAAAAAACTTTCTTTGCGGAAGTATGTTAAAATCGATATTGAAAAATGCACTCTCCATATATCTCCTGTACAAATCAAAACATAAATCTTTGAATATCTCGAAAGTACTAAAATGTAGATAGAACGTTTCTGCTTAGTAAGGCAGCATGCTAGTCATAACAGTGGGCCAAGCCTCAGCTACCAAAATAATTGAAGGGAACGACAAAGTCAGATTCCAGTTTGGCCAAGTTAAGTTGGCGCTTACAACATAGCTGGTGGTAGCTTCAGCCACTTCCCTGGAGTGCAGTGGAACCAGTCTGATAGCAATGCCATGTATTAATGGTTCCCAATCGACTGAACACATAGATTGAGGTGTGTACGGGCAAAAGTGCAGCACTTCAAAGCTGCCTCGGCTAATGTAAGCTGCAGGCTTGCCAGGAGCCCTGAAACATAGGGATATTAACGAGTTCTGGGTAACTAAATGCTGTGTATGTGGGCTACATAAAAAAGACTCAAGTTAATAAGGGCTGCAAGGGAGAAAAACGAAAAGGCGGAGATAGTAATTACCACAAACACAAACTTTCTTCTTATCTCCGTCCAAACCAACAAAGACACAGTGATGATTCAAGCACACTTACCTATTGAAGGTAATTGTGCTTGAATCGCCAGATGCAATATTCGCTTAAGCTTTGTTGTTCCGAGGAGAAGTCAAGTCAACTTTATCAGCCACACATCAGTTGCTAGAAATAATAGAAAAGGCATTGGATGATGAGCTATGCGCTTTGATGAAAATAAAAGGAACTTTTGACAATGCAAGACAAGACTTGCTACACGATGCACTCCAGAGGAACCAAAGAAAACCAAAGCTAAGCGCGAACACTATGAGAGGATTTGTGCGGGGAGAGGTTTTCTATTGATAACGCTATCACAATAGCAGCAAGCTCACGCTCGGAAAGAAAAAGAGCAATGGAGGAGCATCTATGCATACATCCTCAAAACACCAGCGAAAAGACAATTAAGATGGAGTATCCTAAACATTAGAAGCACAAAAGTGCATCTGCAGTAAGAAGTAAAATATCTAAAAATACAGGCAAATTTAAACTGACCTTGAACCATAATCTAAACAAATCGACACTAAATACTCTTTAAGAAGCTTGTGCGACAAAAAAATGCGTTATTGGAGACTATCTCCAAGGAAAACACTCTAGGAATACAAACAAATGGTGAGACAAATCATCCGATTAAGAGCAGCAACGTAGTAGAAGAAAACTGAACAAAAAGTGCTGTTAACAAGATCTGCTGATTAATGTAGCAATGAGCTCCGCCCCAAATGAGCTCCGCCCCAAAACAGACCTGCAGGTACAAATCAAGAAACCTAAAGGGTCATCTTAGTATCCTGGGGGACAATAGGGTCATAATGGAAATAATGAACTTCAGGAATTAAATTAAGACTAAAACAATCCCCAAGAAAAGGTTCAAGCATAAAAAGGAGCAAATGTGGATGAGTCGAAAATGGACTGTCGATTGGAAGCGACGATCATAGCACTTAGGTGCAGAATGCACTTTCCGGTGCCTATAGAAGCCACTGTCTTTCGAGGAGAGTTATCTACTTTACAAAAGGCTACGCATATAATAAAGATATGGAATATTAAAAGTATCAACATTAGTATCCTATTGGATAGCCAAGTGGTTCTCGCTATCAATCATGATCAACTAAACTCAGTTAGATGAAATAGACACACAGAACAGCCTCGAGCTTATACAAATCTCCGGCCACAAGAGCATCTACTAAAGGACGAAGGTGGTACCAAAACCAAAGAAGAAGCTGAATTGCTTTAAATTGGTCCGTTTCCGTGCTATAGATACTGCAAAGATGCAGTAGAGCATAAGAAGTACATTCGCACATACTGTTCGGCACTATCGCGACGAGCATTAAAGTTTTTTATCTCTGCTCTTTTCTCCACCTGAGACAGAAGAAAAATCCTGGCCAGGGACATATCCAAACTCATAAAGGGTCTAGATATCCTGTAGGAGAAAGCGCTGAGGAGGCACAATAGGCTCAGAATGTCGCAGTGCTAGTCCTTGCAATCAACAAATCAACTATCGCTAATGGACTCAATCAATCTGAAAATGTTTAGGTCATCAGTGCACTAATAGCAGAATGAATTAAAGAACTATGGAAAAACGTCAATAAACAGAAGTAATAATTTATTTACAAAATGAGCTCTTGAGGTGCAAAAAAGTGTCTGCAAAAGTGCGAATTAACAGTAGCAAAGCAAAAACGATGACAAACGTAGAAGAAGAGAGAGCATGAAAGAATAAAAATGAGTCAACACCATAATCTGGCAAAGTTTGAATGTATAATATCCACTTGCTTTTGCTGATCAATTGCGTAAGCAACAGTATTCGTAAACGGTAACAATAAACCATTGACTTCGCTTAAATGAATTCATGTTATCCATTGGCTAGCAAAAGCTGGAAGAGGGAAGTGATTTGGCAAATAGATTGCCACATAACCCTGTGTCATAGCCCTGTGTCTGTATCTAAAAAGCTCAACTCTTCGATTTTCAATGGATTTGTAAAAGTATGTAGGTATAGACAAACTAATTAACGGAAAGTGAAAAAAGAGAAGAATCAAGCAAAAATTTTAAAAATATTTTGTAGACTCTTGTGGAGGTAAACGTGTCCTGAAAATATAAAACACAAGGAATGACAGAGGATTGTACGAAGCTTCGTATGTACTAGAAGTTTCGACATGTTCAAAGTAAGCATCATCATGCCGTTAGCTACCTATTTGACAGCAGTACGTAGTTTTTGAAAGTTGCAAAGAATATTAAGCTTAATCTTAAGCTTATTAAGCTTAACTTACAAATATATGCGATTGCCTGCAATGACAAATGGCTGCTAAATAAGCTATCACTTTTTTTGGTTATTTCACCGGATACTTGTAAAGTCAAAACATGTATGTACATTCAGTGTCCACCATGGTATTTCCCTTGTCTTTAATTATATTCATACACAATTTGCAAATGGTTCGCTTACGAAAAATCGTTGTTCAAAGCAAAAACAATCAAAGATACCAAATCAAAGAAGTGAAAGAGACCCAAAAAACGTGAGCGGTTTTTGAGCGACGTTGTAAATGCAGTTTTCTGATATTTGTTTGATCGATTACAAGTATCTGTTGCATGCTGTAACAATGACAATAAAATGATTGAAATTATTCATATCATATAATTATAAACCTTTTGTATACTTTTCATATTTTTAGACAAAGTTTCGTTTGATGTTTGAAACTGGAGCCAAATTGAGCTGCATTGAGGAAGCTTCTGACAACCGTGCAAATCGAACTCGTCCATGCGGAATAGATAGAAAAAACTTGAACTTTGAAAAATTCAATTGAAATAATTTATATCCCTTTGAGAGCACAGCAGATAGGCAATGCAATTATAATGGAAGAGAATGGATATTTCAGGAGTAGTTTGCTAATGAGTACCAATTTAATGAGATGTCAAAGTGCAAGTATTTGGATTTCAAGAAAAGAGCGGTTAAAAACTGGATGACATAATAAGCCTGCACTGTGTGCAACCAAAGAGCTCAATTACTCTTCTCATTTCTTCAGAAAAACGTTGAAGCTAAAGAGTTGTAAGTGATGTAAATAAACAGAAATGTAGCGTGAACATTAATAAGGTTAACGATTTATTTGCTTTTAAACTAACTAGAATAGTGAGGCTTCAACTCTAATCTTCATGGATGACCAAATAGTAGTTTCAAGCGGTTCCATTAGCGTGACCTATTTTCTGAATACTATTCATGCGTGTTCTTGTTACAGAATATTAAAGCCGGCATTTCATTACAATCCATCAGCGATTTCATGGCAAAATAATAAGAATCAGCCACTTCTCTATTTTGCCTCGAGTAACTAAGTTTGGTACGCATTTTAGCTGCTAGACATAAGGATGTATGAATAAAAACACGGATATATTCGTGCAAACATGTCTCTATGCATGACCAACTTGCCTATGCCCAGTGAACCCTTCTGATTACATATTTTAAACGACCGTCATAACTAACGAGATTACAACAAACGTAACTTTAAATTGGTGTAAACTTGCTTGTATTTTCCGAGAATATATATGCGGGTTCGGATTAACAATCCGGGACATGAAAACACACTTCTCCGCTCATGAATAAGATAATCTGATACACCTTCTTCGGCGCGTATCGGTAGTATCCTATCAATTTTCCTTTCGTCTGTAAACATGTTTGCCGCCACACATTTATACAATGCTCGCAAGACCAGAGAAAAACAGTCCGAGTTTAAACCCCCAAGGAAACCCTTCCTCATTTTGAAATTGACAAGGATATGGGATTCAATTTAGCAGTAAACATATGAAGAAGCACATTTATCCATTCTAATAGAATACCCAAACGCTATTATAGGTGAGAGTAAATATTCAACAGGTCGATGTTGTTCTTCTTGGTTGGAGTTCGAATTTCTTTTTTGATGTTATATGTTTGCGCGTGTTGCGTCCAGTGGCCTTTATGTCACTCTGTTTTTCCGTCGATCTCCTACGCAATAGATTAGCTAGCCCTCTAGAACATCTACCTTTTATGGAGTACTCATTCCCAACATGGGGTTTCCCGCAGGAACGCTATCTGAATCCCAAGGGAGCAATTTCGAAATGTTTCAAGTGATACTTTGAATGTGTGAGTAAGGGGATGTAAAATTGAGGTTGCAAAAACACGATAAGGAAAACAGGAGGGGAGTGATTGACAGTTTTATGGTCGAAATGTCCCTGGTAGTATAAAGAGATATATGTATTGCGTACATTAGAAGTTTTTTGTGGTTCAAAGTTTATGTTCTATGGTGCTTAGGTGGTACACTCGCTTAGGTTTATTAGAATATGTGCAGGTTTTTCAAAAAAAGTAAAATATGTTCAAAACATTTGTACGTGTCAGTAGTTTTAAAAACATAAGGTGCGAAGCATTTTTTTCGGCAGAAGAAGTAAACAGCGATACACGATTGGATTATGGTTAATAGTCGAAATGACCAAAATCAATTTTTTTTTGTTTTTTGTCCTTCATTTTTTTTCTTTTAGCGCTGATGTGATCAATAATATAAAGCCTTCGGTCAAGTAACCAACCAAAAGGAGTTTATTGAGCTATCAAAAGTTATACTTACTATTCGAATCAGTGGTGGCTTGTGAAATTCAGGGCGGTGAATTAGAAAGTTATTCGAGGAAAGGAAATATGAAGATTTTAATAATTTGAATAATGTAACAGAAACATTTTACTCAACAAAATCTCATAAAACTTTCCTCCACGATAGCTAAATGTCCATTGATGTTGGCATACTAGTTGCTTTCTTGGTCCAATTTATTTACGAATTATTTTCAATACGTAGCAGCAATAAATTCGACAATGGTTTTTGTTCAGTAATAGGTCCTGCATATTTACTATAGTAGCCGGAATCGTTCAGACTAGCTTTATTAATTTTTTATCTTCAGAGGTAGCATTCTAAATTTCATTGCCATGAAGAAATTGCGAAACTACTTTTTTACTGTACAACTACTTTTCCAAATTATTTTGTTTTTCCCATATAGATATACGACCACACTTAAACGAAGATTCAGAAAACATATTTTGAAAAGTGTACTTGACTATGATAATGACTCTCAAAGCTTACAGTTTATACAATTTTTTAATCAAATTAATCAACTGGGCAGTTACACAATTGACAGCCTTAAACACACTGCTCCCTTGACAGCCTTAAACGACACTGCTCCCCAGATTTTTCGGCAGCTACAATGGGATCAAGAAATAAATTTTTCATAGCCAAATTTAAAGTGGTTTTTTTCTTGAGATTCTACACACAATCTCAATTTTTAGAAATTTTGGATCGGCATGCTTAGTCACGTTTGATAATAAGGAATATTTAATTTTTTTGCGGTATATTTAAGTGATGCAAAGTAAAAAAAAGTCTAGCGCATCAGAACCGCTAGAAAACTAATTTTCGAAGAAGCTATCTTTGAGGGATTTTAAAATGTGTGAAGACGTTATACACTTCTTTGTAGTATCATATCAACCATTTCTTACTCAAAGGAACAAATATCATTTTCTGACAGCATTTCCTATAACACAAATGATGAAAATGTTCAGTGTTGGCAACATTTGTCCAACACAGCAGTAATAAATCTACCATAACATGCTCGTGCTTAATCAACCAATCCTTTGAATTTCGTTTTCATCCAAGGATATCATCGAAAGTTACAACGATTAAACTATGTCTGGGGTTGCCATCCGAAAAATTTCCAAAACTCGGAAAATTTAAACATCGGTTGCTTATTTTATTGTAAATGCTTTGCTTATGAATACAAAATGGAAGTATCTGTTGGTGCAATATTTACGAAATTGTCTGGTGCTGGCAATCATGTGCTATTGTGTTAAACCCACCCATGGCTCTGTTAGTGTGATTGCGTGTGATTGTCTATGCGGGTGGCAAATGGGCCGAAACTGGTGGCCTAATGCTGGCCGCGTTTCCGGCCGTCCTCTTCGCTAACCTAACCTTAACCCACCCTATGAGTTTTGTTTCGATTGAATGGCTGCGAATATAATTTTAGGGTTACCACCGACCAAAATTTTGAAATTTTTGAAACGTAAATATTTTTTGTTAATTGTGATTGCAGGATCATTCCCATTTGGAAATTTTATGATAAAGAAATGTCAATAAAGAATCGATAAAGAAATTTCAATAAATTACGAAATTCAACACAGCTGGAAACCCTTTCAAAATTTTTCAACGAAATTCCTACACAATTAGAAAAACAACATGATCCACTTATCATATGAATTTCGTTATGATTTCGTTACTGCATCAGAAGTTATAGGGGAAAAACCTTTATTTTCCTGAGCAAATTTACAATACTTAGGAGACAAAAATTGACATACCTGGCGACCCCACACCAATTTTTCAACCAAATTTTCGCGAAACCTATCTTAGAGTAAGGTTCACCTACTGTGTGAATTTTGTGAAAATCTGGTGGCTAAATCGGAAGCTATAGGCAAAAAACCAATTTTTTTTCTCAGCGATTTTTCCAAATGGCACCACTGCCACAGTGTTGCCCGCAATTCAAAATCACTTCCATCAGACCTGGTCCTAGTTAATGCCAACATGTTCTGGAAATTTCATATTGATCGCATTATCCGATCGTCAGTTCTCGTGAACAGAAATTTTGAGTGCTGAAAACAGAGGTAATTTTATCACGGGTTGCCGTTCTTGTTTACCGCGGAATTTTGAAAATGTTTACTTGACTTGTTGGACAAAAGTCAAAATTTATCAATACTTTGAATGATTTGAATGATTTTTTTCAGGAGCCTGCTGTTGATTGCTACAGAATTGCCCACGCAGTCTTGAAAGTCCATGTGTGCTAGGTTCTAGTCTATATCTATACGCTCTAAAAATTTAACGATAATTCATTGTTTTTCTTAGAAGTTATGACAAATCGAAATTTGAAAAAAAATCCTTGCCTACTTTTAGGCACACAGCGCCTACACGAAGCTCCAAATTTCCACCTCTTCATCATGAGCAAACTAAAAACATAGTAAGTTTTCATTCCTAGTACTTTTTTTAACAAAAATTTACACTGCTTGGAAACATAAGAGTACCTGAAAATTCACTAAAACGCCCGCCGACGCCAAAAGGTTTAAGATATCTGAATTTTTTAGATCTTAACAATTACCTGTTGTTAACATCTATGTTCTCCGGAAATTTCAGCTCAATCAGATAGGCCACTCCAGAGATTATCTCCCTTAATCATTTTGATGATATATATTTATATATATATATATATATATATATATATATATATATATATATATATATATATATATATTAATATATATTTATATATATATATATAAATACACATATATATATATATATATATATATATATATATATATATATATATACATATATATATATATATATATATATATATATATATATATATATATATATATATATATATATATATATATATATATATCAATGGATTTGTGATATATATATATATATATATATATATAGAGAGAGAGAAAGAGAGAGAGAAATATGAATTTTCGGCGAAACGAGTTTAATACTCCAAAACTTAAATACGTCCGACTCACAGTGGTTTTTTTCTCGAAAAAAGGTGAACTTTATTCAAATTATGGACTATATATTGTCCTATTATCCCATCATTTGGGGTGGTAATCGGGTTTGATAAATTTAAGGGTAAGTGCACAGGAGTGAAAACAGCCAAAAAATGGAACTGTCTTCTAACCTTATTTTTAAATAAAGAATATGAAGATCAAAACACCTTTGAATAATACAGCGTTCTCAAGCTATGAAAGACATTATGATCTAGCCTCCCCCCCTTTCATCGAGTTCATACTGCAGATAGTATAGAAATTCGGTGTTTAAAACTTCTAGTCCCTTTTAAGTTTAGAACGTCTCTGAACGTTGTTACAAAATAGGTCTAGTTGTATTCATTAAAGTCCAAAGTAACTATCAAAATTTAATTTATCTGCGGCCAGCTGCGATTGGGCTCGTAAACTCTCCTCAAAGTTCAGCGACCTTGCACAAAATACAACATTTGGCGCGCTTATTGCGCCAGTCCGTGTGTTCTGCAGTAATTTCTTACCATTTGCGATAGCACATAATAGCAAGCATTTGTACCAGGTTGGAGCACGTGAGATTAAGATAAACACAATGTTGAATTTCATAAATTAAAGAATGGTTTCTTAACCCTAAACTCGATGAAATATCGATGAAAATCTGATCAGACGTTTTGGCGTTATTTTTAAAGCCATGAGTAATGGATTCCCAATCAAGATCCATAATTTCGAATTGTATTGTTTGGAAACTGCAGAAAAATACGTAAAGTTGTACGATTGGTACTACATACCTGCACCCGTCCACAAGATTCTTATTCACGGACCTGTTGTGATTCAACACTTTTTGGTACATTTTGGACAGCTGAGTGAAGGGGCGGCCGAATCGAAGAACAAAGAATTTAAATTCTTTCGGGAGTATTTTACAAGGAAGAGCTCCCGTGAGAATACAAATGCGGACCTATTTAATAGACTCCTTTTGAGTTCCGATCCACTTTTGAGCACAATATCTAGCACGAATTTGCCAAAAGCGAAAAAGTCTCAAATGGATCCAGAGGTAAACAGCCTACTACAAATAGAAAAAACCACGCTGAAGGTAGTTGTTACTATACATCTATGTATATTTGACTATAAACTTATTATCATATTACGGATCGGGTTCAATGAGACGAAAAAGGATATGCCAATGATGACGAGGAAGAGGAGGAAGGAAAAGAAGATGATGATTACTAAAATTGAGATAAAAATACGTTCAAAACTTTGTACAAATGTGTATATAGAATTCTGCATGTTATTTTTGTTCAGTTGATTTATTGTTATAAAAAAATTATTCAAAATAATTACAATTGTTTCCGTTAAACGTTGTGGTTAGGGGAGCAAATCAAATTAATATTACTGTCCGAGATCATTTGTGTCAAACGAATTTGAATAATCATTTCCACAGCATTTGTGCCTGTTGTCACGAATGTGCTCCAAAATTTGGCTAACACGTCACAATATTGATAAAAATTGCGTCAGCAGCAAAAAATTCTAAAAATTACAATGTTCTCAACATTGAGGCACGATAGGCGGATTTGGACAGCGGTTTCGTGTTCAGCCAGTTAGTCACACTCGTTTATTAATTTTTTCCTGAAAGTGTAATTTTTTAAATGTTGACCCCCTTTGGAAACTTTTTGTTAAAAGTTGGAGCCAAAACAACCTCAAAAATTGATTTCCCATGTTTGAAAACCGAAGAAACACTCAATTTCATACATCTAGTGGTTCCCATGCGTAAAGTTCACCTTTTTCCACAAATAAACCACTGTGCGACTCTATCATTGTGATCGTTTTAGGTCAATTCATGAAACTTTTCGGATTGGCGCAAACGACCTGAATACTCGTGTCTTTCATTTTAGCAACTATTGAGGCATGAGTAAACGAATTCGCTATTGGGGCGTTTGGTAACACGAGAAATATGCAAATTTATCCATGATGGGGAAGTACATTTTGTGACATTATCATTGATGAAAATACCAGAGCCGATGAAGATTTAAATTTGCCTCAGTTTTGATTCTTTTCCTTCGTTTTCAATGGGTACTGCATGCAGGTTTGATAGCACATTTATTTTCCGAGAAAATTTAACGTAATGCTTTAATTCAAAATGAGCAAAATCAGTCGATTCAACGACGTTCGCAGGAATAGGGAATTTTTCAGTCTACATTGTGGCAAATTTCGCGTAAAGATCTTGGCCTACAACCTTACAAAATCCAATTAGCTCAAGTACTGAAGCATCTTGAACTACATCAAAGTGTAATTTTGAATAATGAAGCGCATTTTCGGGTTAATAGATTTGTTAATAATCAAAGCATGCGTTACTGGAAGCAACAAACCCAGAATTTATTGCATCAATAAAAAGTGACCCGTGTGGTTTCGTTGATGAAAATGATCACCGTGTGTCAATACAGTTCGCTATCGCGCTATGTGGGAATACTCTTTTCAGCCAGAATTGGATGAACCTAAAATCAGTGTTACGCCGTTTTAAAAGATGGTGCCACACGAAGAATTGATCTATTGAAAGTGAAAGTAATCATGTAATCTCGAGAAATGGTCCGGTCAAATCACCACCTCTCAAACGCGATTCAACGCCGTTGGATTTTTTTTTTTTGGGATATGTAAGGTTGTTGGCTTATGCCCACAAGCCAGCAACATCAAAGGAGCCCAATGCCTAATATGTCTGGAAGAATGGTCGAAAATTGGATCCAAAGAGTCCATTGCTGTAAACATGCTCACGGAGGATCATATATGTTCTACATTTGAAATAAATTTCAGACCAATATCTAATTTATTCTGTGCTTTATTTGAATACAAAATTTTTGAGTCCTAGAAAAATCCTGTGTATCAACAAAACACAAAACTTCAGTGGCACTGAACTATTTTGGCGATTTGTATTTACTTTTTACATTGCAGTTTAAATGTTAGTTTTGAATGTGTACTTAGCACCGACAGAAAAATTGGGGAAACTTGGAAGCAAAGCTATAATTTTGTAGTGAACGAAAATAAAATGTTGTTGATTGATATGGCTTCTTTTACCTAATTTCAACAAGGAGGTACTACCTCTCTGGGGACTCGCTTGTGATTTGCATGCAATCGTAACCTATTTTGATACCCACTTTAGCGATCTGCCACGACTTACAGTTTTTCATTATCTGCGGAAGACAAAGAGATATAGGATTAGTGGATATTACTGCTGAAGAAATGCCGCCAACCATCTCTCAGACATTTCAATTTCATTTCATTCAAGCAGTCTCGACACTTCTAACATAGCTCGATGCAACACTGACATGCCGAAGGATGGAATCGAGGTTTGTGTTCTAGGTATGTGTTAACAAGTCTTTCTAGCGCACTCGATCTTTAACCGACGTCATCGCACAGAGCCCTAAGCTCTGATCGGCCTAAGAGCTGTCCCAGTAAAATTTGACCCTTTTATCTTTGTGAATATTTTCGTGTGTATACATGCTCCAGATCTTTAAGCCATATGGTAACATTCTATGTAAAGAACAGTAAACTGTAGTATTCATTCACCCAGAAGCTCTTTAATTGGCAACATGGAGTCGAAACAAGAAAAAATACGATAGCAAATTATTTTCAAAGAGTGGAAAATCTGAGAGCATAGACAAGAACTTAACGAAGCAAATTGTCAGGCAGTTCGGGACCAAACCCAACATTTTAGTTTGAGATACGGCAGTAGTTTTGATTGAACCACGTCACTTTTGTCTCCAAGGAGACCAGCCGAGCAAATTGTCCTGAACTTGGACCAATAGAATGATACTATAATAAAGTGGTATAAGATACATAAAATGAAGCTACAATAAAAAAAATAACTCAATTTTTCTAAACTCAAGAAGTTTTACTTTATGTGCTTTAGTAAAAGATCAAATTTTACTGCGACAGTCCTTAGTCAACACCATCTTTCGAGCGAAATCAAAGACTGTTTCGCTATTGTCTGACGTAAAATCTGTCGCAAACGGTTTCCCGAGGCAGGTTCCTCCATGCTCATACGAGCTATGTTTCCAGCTCCCGGAGTTGGGTCCGAGGGTTGTAGAGCCTCCGGAATAAGCGACCGAACATCTTCTGCAAGACTTTCGTCTCAAACGCAACTGAGAGGGTTGAACAGATGAACAGATTATATTCGAGACAAAATTGTCACCCAGCTGCTCCTACTCCATACTTTTGACAAAAAAAACAAGTGACATGCAACTAATTTTTCAGTTACAATTTCAACAATCTACTAGTACAATCTACAGAGCACGGACTCAAAAAATGATCGCAATGTGTACAAAAAGAGCGGTGGATAAGTCGATGCACTGTAAAAATTCAAGTGATTTGACAATGTTTTTTAATTACGAATGTATATTACAAACAGAAGATCTAATTCAAGGACTACATGCATTAGACTGGATAAAACTTATAATGCCAATAATATTATTCAAATTATTTTTTAAAATTTATTTTTTTCAAACAGAATTAAAAAAAAAATACTACACTGGGCGCTGTGATAATACTCACAGAAATAAGGATTAATCTTGCTTAAAATAATTTGAATAATTACCAGAATTAGAACAATAAATTTTTCAAATAGAAAACAATGAAAAAAGGTCGTTGCTATTTCGAAACTCCAAAGTACTTCAAAGCATCTGCGATAGGATTGTGTTTTCAAAGGTGGTTTATACACCCTATATAAGAATTAGGATTTTAAATATAAATATTTAAAAAACATTTTCAATAGCGTACACCATGTGTTTTGAAGGGGGGAGAATCTTACGTTAAAGATCGGAAGCAGTTTTGTTCCCACTGCCATGTGAAAATTTGATTCGTAAATGGGTACAAAAGTTTCGAGCAACAGGTTCCGCTATAAATCAAACACATCCGGGCCCGAGCAGAATTTCAAGAATGGAAAATAAAATAAACGAAGAAAGCAATAACGAAGTTGCAGCTGGCATTCGGCACAATCAGCGCTTGTCAATACGTGTTTGGTATTTGCAGTGAGGTAGTAGAAATAGAGTGGACATGCCCATAAGATTTACATTGAAGGGGATGGTAGTAATTTTTTAGCTACTCATTGTCAAATTGGGTAAAATCCAAGTATTTCCCCTCCAATTTGACAATGAGTGCTAAGCATTTTTAACATGCTTTGTGCACGAGAGGATTGAAGGGGCTAATGGTGGAAAGTTATACCGTCCGTGTTCAGGGGCTGGGTATTTGATTTGTCGCCTGACTCACAACTGTCGACTGACGGTCGATAAAAACGATCAGATGAACGGCAATGCAGCGTATAGGGAGATTCCCGCAAAAACCACAAGTGCGGATAATGATAGAGGTGCTAGAGGTGCTTGGAAAATAAACCGAAATCTAGCGGTTCATAGCAATATAATGAAAAATCCTGAATTGTATATTAAAATTTTGATCATTCCTTTTTGAATTTGACTGCTGCGCAGACCAAATTCATTGCATTGATCTATTTTGAATATATAAATTACAATAAAATTATGGAATTATTGAGCATATTGAAGTTAAATTTAAATTATTGAATATAGTTAAATTAAAGAAACAGTTGAAAGAAATGATATGAAAAAGAGCTGTGACTTTAAACGTCACCAAACCAACCGTAGAGCGAATTTTGACGCTTCCTCCCAAATTCCATCCCTATAAAATCCAGATAGTGCAGGCAATAACGGAAAGTTACCACAATTTACGTAAAAGTGTTTGCCAGTCAGTGATTGAGAGATTTGGCACTTTGAATACTGGTCTGATGAAGTACATTTCAATTTGATATGTGAACAAAGCAAATTATCGCTTCTGGTCATCTGTCAATCCCAAACAAAAACATCAAATATCGCTACATAGGCGAAAAGTGGCAATGTGATGTGCTTTGTCAGTAAACGGAAAATTCGGGCCTTATTTCTTGAAAATGCGAGAGGTACAACGACAACTGTTACTGGTGAGGCATATCGGCAATCAATATCCAGTTATTTTATACCCCAGTTTCGAGAGCATCTTACCTACAGTTCATGGATGTAGTTTTAGCAGGATGGAACCATTTTCGATATGGAAAACTATGAAAAGAAGATGTAATCTTTAAAAATTAAAACCCACATTACCAGTAATTAAATTTCAATAAAAACATTTTGACTTGAACGTGAGTTTTTTTTACATTTGATTTAGAAATCTTAACGCAGCTGTGATACACCCTGTATAGAGCTATAAATCTGCGCACTATATACTGAAGCTTAAAGTAAAATTGAAATACACGCCAGGTACTTGATCTGCTTTCAAGAATCGTGAACTTTAAATTCGACTTTTTGTAATGAATAAAACATTGAGTAGTATTTTTCGAAACACATTTCAAATTGGACATTCACAGGCTAGCATATTGGAACCCTACACGAAAATATTTTGCTTATTACGAACACCAGCTTGTCCTTAGAACCATGATTCGAACAGCATCAATTAATAAATAAACACAAACTCACTACAATTTCAAACCAAATTTCGCAAGCATTTTCATCAGTACCGAGAAATAGATGCTACCAAAGAATAAAATTTGATTTGAGTCACCCATAAATATGTTTGCAAAGCCTATTTTTCCAAGTCTATATAGTGCTTTCCAGGCTATTATTTTATTTCTTCCAATTAAGCTTCTAATCTAATTAATTGCTGCTAGAGAGCTTATAGAGCTCAATAGTACAGTAAATCTGTCGAAAAAAAAATCGATTTACGGAAATTAGTGCCTAGGACGTGAATCTTTTTTTATTCGATGACAAATGAGATTTACTAAGCAACCATGGGGGTGGACCAGTTCAACCCTTAGCGGTTTTTTGAAAAACTCAAATTAACAACCAAAAAATTTTTGAAATGCGTTTATCTCGTTTGCTATGCATTTCACAGAAAAATCGATTGATGATAAAATGTAGAGGACGTTAAAATCTACAATTTATGTCATTGGAGCAATGCTGTACAACAAAAAATGCACACGGTAGGTGGCGCCAAAGTTTCCAAAAAAGTGTTTTTCCACTTTTTCGCCCTGAAAATATTATTTTAACGCAAAAATGTAAATGCAAAAGTTGTTCCTTACATTTTTATCAACAACTTTTATTTAAACATTTTTTATATACGACTTACCGTTTCAAAGTTACAGTGCAATATAGCGCAGCGTATACAGCACCGTGCTGTTAATGGTATGTAATTTCGTCGTACCTACTGGGACTTTCTCCGGCGACGTTGGCATAGTTCTAAGAAAAGGGACTATTCGACCATCTGCCCTATTGACTAAGGAGCGTACATTTTTCAGTTGCCATGTGAGTTTCGGAGAGTAGAGACAGCAAAACTTAGCTCTCTAAAAATGAGTGATAATGTGTCGATTTGTTTTGCTTTGAAACGGTAAGTCGTATAAAAAAAATGTTTAAATAAAAATTGTTGATAAAAATGTAAGGAACAACTTTTGCATTTACATTTTTGCGTTAAAATAATATTTTCAGGGCGAAAAAGTGGAAAAACACTTTTTTGGATACTTTGGCGCCACCTACCGTGTGCATTTTTTGTTGTACAGCATTGCGCCAATGACATAAATTGTAGATTTTAACGTCCTCTACATTTTATCATCAATCGATTTTTCTGTGAAATGCATAGCAAACGAGATAAACGCATTTCAAAAATTTTTTTGCTGTTTTTTTGAGTTTTTCAAAAGACCGCTAAGGGTTGAACTGGTCCACCCCCGTGGTTGCTTAGTAAATCTCATTTGTCATCGAATAAAAAAAGATTCACGTCCTAGGCACTAATTTCCGACCTCAACCTGCAGATTGACTGTACTACAAAGCTGCAATCTGACGATAATTGCAATGAATAAATTATTTTCAACAGACTCATATTTACCTCATAATGAATATGTGAAGAAAAGTTAAGCTCTTGACGAAACTTTTATCTCACATCCGGCTAGAAAATATCCAAATACATTCTGTAGAAGAGACACGGCTGTCCGAACTAAGCCATTCTCAACTATGAGAAAAGTCTAACCAACAATAGTTGATGTCGCTTGCTTCTTAACGTAATGCAACTTTAATCCCCTAATTGGCTGGAGCTCACAGGATCTAAACCTTAAAAAGTCAAGATTATTTAATAGTACTTTCTCATCTCCAACACCGAACACCACCTTTGATTGATGACCGTATTCTCATCGCTACATTTTTCTGACGAGTTATTCTTGTATCTTCTTTTGAATATATACTACGTTACGACGTCTTGCTTGAATTTTTATCAGCCTCTGAAGAGATTTTTAGTAAAACACGAAGCCATCCTTTCAGTCTCGAATAAACTCTCACCGTCTGGCGGTTAAAGCGCTAAGATGTAAAGCAGCTAAGAGCGAAAGCGCGTTAGTCACAATAAACAGCCAGGAACGGAAACGCGTTAGTGAAACTAAATGTATTGAAAAAGTTTGTTGCGATAAGTATTATGGTTATGAATGACAGTCTGATAACGTCATCATTGAAGGTCTATAATGTGAAAACTTCTGATCTAAAGTTGTTGGCGGTTATCGATTTCCTATGCATACATTTTGATGGTACTGATGATTTTCTATTTTAAGCATGCAAGCTTGATCGATTGACTGTGGTTTAAGGTGGCAGGAATTAAGTTTCGTAACAAAAGTATTTAATTCCAGACGATTTTTATTTTTAACCTTTTTAATTTATGAGATTAGGCTGAAGTATTTCTGAGACACATTTCTCATCTCATACCACTTAAATTTAAGTGTGTTTTAATGTTTCAGCTAGATTCACAAATAATTTATATAACCTAGTTTGTTTCAACGGTGCACTATCCATTCGTTCTTTATACAACACAGTGAAATTTCATCTCTGTATGCAATCATATGAACTAAAAAATATTTAAAAAAATTTTCACACCTACCTGACTAAATTTCTCCTGACTATCCAAAATATCGATAAACAGGCGCATTCGATCATCCATGATTTGAAAACCGTTTCGTGGCTGAGCAAGCAGATTTTGAACGGCTTCGCGTATCGACCCCGGCGTAGTACTACACGAACTGCCATCTGGCGAATCCCCATATCCGTTACTATGAAACTGCGTTAATTTTAACTGATCACTAGTTTGTCGTAATGCTTCCGAACATTTCTTTAGAAACTCCAATGAGGCATTCGATTTGTACTGGTCGGCCAGCTGGTGGAAATTCTCCAGGATCTGATTAACATCAGCGAGTGGCTTTTGTCCTGGTGTCGTTGAAGCCGACGAAGCTGGAGTTTGTTGGTTAATTTTCAGGTTTTTACTGGGACTGAGAGCTTCAAGGTCCTGACTCATAATGCGTAAATTATCTGAGATTTGATGGAAGCTCTCAGATGCGACAACACTGTGATCGAAGTTTTCTAAATTGGTCGATTTCGGACGAGTACCTGTTGAAGTTTTGGGCGGAGTTTTCATAGCTGATAAAGGTAATTGTTCGGCATCTGGAAGCTGATTGGAACGTATGGCGTCCAAGAAAAGACGGAGCTGGTCGGATGGAGTCCGGGCGGAATTCGAGTTAACCTTCTGATGTTGAAGTGTTGCATATTGGCCGGTAGTGCTGAATTGATTTGATAGGTCGGAATGAGACTTAGAAGTGGGAACTTTTGGCTTCTCTTCATTAGTAGATGTATTGGATGGAACCTCTTCTGGAAGTACGTCTCCACGCATTGAGCTTCTAATGCTGTCTAAAAAGACCCTTAGTTGATGCGACGGTGTTTGAACTGGATCAGGGTCTTGCTTTGTCTCAGTTTCATTGTTCGAAAGAAAACTGTTAGCAGATTTTGATGATGTCATTGCTGAATGCGGTGTGTGGGACGACTGAGTCTGAGTTTGCTGCTTCCGAACCTGCTGTTGTCGTTTCAGCTCCGAAAGTATCTTGGCCTGTTCGGAGTACTTTCGAACACTTTCTGTGATTGTGCGTAATTGCTCAGAATATATTCGAAGCTGATTTTCTAGGAATGCTTGATCTGGAATGGTTCCATAGGCATACGATAATGGCCGGTCTGGTTTTCGTTTTGCACTACCAAGAGAATTCAGCAAGTTTTGATTCAGAGCGGCTAGTCCTGAGTCCGACATGTTTCCAGAACTTCCTCCGTCCAGTTGGCCATGAAAAGGCGATGGTGTTTGCCGATTTATTTCTCCGTGAAATGTAGCTGAGTGTCTCATCCCACCTAGATTATTGTGGAGAGTTTGAGGACTTTGACTTCCAATAATTGGTTTTTGGATGTGTGTTGTAATAGGAGAGGATATCCCACAGCTACCAGAGCTATTCGCTCGCGAGGTTGACGATAGTATTTTGCTAGCAACTGGACTGTTGTTCAAAGGTTGCGATAGTCGGCGGGAGGGAATAGGAGGTGGTTTGAAACTCTTTTCAATGCCATTGCAGCGGTCTAGACTTCTGGGTCGTTGATTGGGCACAATTTGTCCATTGACTATAATATTGGACACATTAGAACTTGGTGCAATAGGCGGCTGGGTAGGAGGACGAGGCGTGCTTTGAGATCTTCTGGGCACGACGGGATGCATGCCGCTTGGTGGTTGCTGTTGTTGATTTGCAACAGGCGAAGGAGGAGCGTAGATTAGGATTTGGTCACTTTGTCGAACACTAGCCAACGCAGCGTTGTTGCGGTATGGAGGGTAGAATGGCGCAGAGCTGTAAATCTCCTTTTCATCTCTATGCATTGCGGGATTTGATTGCGGAGTTGGCTGCTGGAAGAGTCTCGATACACTTATTATTCGTTGTTGTTGTTGCTGAGTATTAAAAGCCACTGGCTTCACTTCGTTGTTCATACTGTTTAAAGCTGACGTTACAGGTATGCTGTGAGGCCGCTTCGGTCGAAGTTTATTCGGGTCCGCATACTCATCGAAGTTCTGTCGATAGTGCTTTATAGTAACATTATCTGGCTTTTCATTGTCATTTACAGAATTTGCCATTTCAATTGCGCCAGTGAAAGGGTTGTTATTAATATGAAGTGAAATATTTTTGTCGTCGATTTTAAGTTCACTGCCTCCATTTAATTGAATGATACGGTTCATATCTGCCATTTCCGGGAAATGGCTATAATTTGTACTGCTACTAACGTTACCACCACTCCCTGTGGTACTAGTTTGCTGGACTATTGATGGTGGTAGCCGATACCCGTTCAAAAGCCGTTGATTTAAAACTTTTCGATGCTGCTGCTGTTCAAATTGGCTGGTTTGCTGCTGTTGTTTTTGTAGTTGCTGCTGGTGATGTTTTGGCAGATGCAACGCTGGCTTCCCCGAACTCGACTGGCCTGGCTGTGCTAGCTGCGACTGCTGGGCAGGTATTATTGACTCGGAATGGTAATGATTATTTTTCGTGCTTACAGGCTCTTTTGCGCTCTCACCACCATCTTTTGCATTTAGGCTCCCGTTTTGCAGGGTGGTCGATGATGTTGCCATTGCTGTTGTCGATATTTGGAAGTATACATCCGTCGCGATGTAAACAAAAAATTCACAGATTAAAAGTATTCACGTTGCCTTGTTCCCTACTAGACCATTCTACCGCAGACATACATTGTTTTCGGGGTGGTTAACACTCTTTCAGATAATTTGACGTTCACAATACTCACATTTTATCATCACTTTCTACGACTTTATTGTTGGCACGGTACCTACTATGTTCATTAAAGGTATAAATCAATAAACACGGGCACTCACATAGTTTTGAAACATTTCACTTGCCGTTAAATGGATGTAACAAATTCGCATTCAATTACGTAGGTTTGAGCGATTGATACACTATTGATACACTAATCTTATTGCATGGTTTTTAAGCGTTTCGCGGGACTACTGAAAGAAGTTTTCTTGGTAAAATAATTTTGTTCCGGATTTTTTTTTGTTACAATGAAAATGGATATAAATGCATTTTGATAGCTTTTTGAATACTTATATCATTTTTGATAGCAATGAGCTGCGATTAGAACATGTTTTTAGGTTTTTTTGCCTTATTTTTAGGCGACAATGGAATGGGCACATTTAATTCAGCGTTAGTTTTTTTGCCTCCGAAAATCCCTTTCGCTTACAATACATCCACCTACAGCTTCTATCCAAATCTCATAATTTAACAACAAACGACCGATTCACTTGTATCATCCGTCCTATTTTTGCTTATATTTTTTTCGACCTACCGAAAGGATTAAATTTTCATAGGCAAAGCAGAGCACAGTAAAAAGTCGACCGTCTGCCTTTCATATACTACTTTACACCAAGCCCCTGACTTTCACTTTGCGCTGCGTACATATACACAAAGAAATGCAAAGCCCACCTAAAAACATTATGCCAAACATGTAAACCATCTTTGCATTCTTGCCGTAATCGTTTCTGTTTTCTTCTTCTTCACTTTCTCGGCTTTTATCTGGTTTCGCTGGCGGAAGAAAAAGCGGCGGAAATTCTTTTAGGATTCTTCCGGGACATTTTTAAGTAGATAGTATCATTCGTGGTCTACCGCGGAGATTGAAAGCTGTCGCATATAGCAAGAATTTTGGCTTGAATGAACACCATCAGGTTGATGTTCAGTTTTTGTTTGAAACGAAGCGAAAAAGAAATTCTCGTGGCACTGGTGGACGTTCCGCTTTAAACTTTGTTTTGTGGCTGGTTGAAAGCGAATCCAATGACCGTAATCGCCAAACTTAAACAATTTTTTGGGGTAATTTTTTAAGAATAAATTGAATTGCGGTCTACGCCACAATTTTGCTGCGAGGAATACAATGTTTGATTTTGATTGTTGCAGTCTATCATGTTCTAAGAGCACAAATACTTGATTTTGTATGAATATAAGTTCGAATTTTATTTTTCGGGTTTTTACAATGAGGAATTTAAATCAAATTCAAAATTAGTTTTTCTGAAAAAAAGCAAGTAGAGCTTATGCCATTTTTCGAGAAATTGGAAACATAACAATCTCAAGGAATAACTATATCTCACAACTATGAGTTAATGTTTTTGCAACTTTATTAATTTGCTTTGAATTTTACAATTAGCAGGAATAGACATCGGGGAAAGTTCGCGAGTGGCGAAGACATTTTCAGCGACCAGTGAGGACATACCGAATTTAAGACTTTCGTCTCGAAAATTAGTATTTTCAAAACAATCGAAAGTCTTTCAAATCAAAATGTCATTAAAGGCTTACCACTGTTATTAACAGACTACCTTTCTGTATGGTGGCAAGACATCAAATATGAAGCAACAACATGAGAAAACGCCAAATCGCTAATCAGATACGCGTTTACTCAATCTAAGCAGCTTCACCGAATTTTCGGAGTAAGGCAAAGCGATAATATATTTATATTTCTTTTATTTTGTATATTTATCCACAAATAGTGAGCATTATTGGCACAATCGGCTGCAGGTTGACATGGGAGAAAAATCGCAGCTAGGCTTGGTCCGTGGAATTTTGAACATGAAAGAACTGTGAGAAGGTTTTAAGTGAAAAGTTTTGTGAATATTGAAAGGATCACCGACATCGTGGCTTGTACTGCTGAGCGAAACCTGAACGAATAGCAGGACCGTCACTAGGGCACCCAAAGTGCCATTAAAAATAAAAGACGTGTTACCTGGTGGTGGTACAGAGGATATGTATTTGAAGTATGCATAAAATGATCCTTCTAATTAAAGTTGCTAGTCTGCAGTCAACAAATAAATCATACCGTGAAAAGCAAGAAATGCCTGAATTGTCATGTTATCGATATGGCACGCTCGGATATTATCGAAGGCATTGTCCGACCAACAAAAGTAAACATCATGTAGCGAAGCTTGTAAATTTCTGTTCCATAAAAACAGCTGTAAAATGGCACAAACGCCTTACGCTATTAAGATAATCACTAACGGCTTAAATGGCCTTGCCTATTTGGATACAGCAGCCCGTAACAGTGCTAGTAGCGATTCAATGTACAGGCATCTTAAACGAATTGAATGTCACTCGCTGCGGATCTTAGACTAATTACAGACACGGCGGTTCCAACGAAGCGTTTAACGCGTCGGTCTGACACACACAGCGGTTTTCAGAAATGTTTACCAAGCCGGTTCAGTTACAAATTACGTCGGAGTATCAAATAGAAGCTTGTGAAATATATATATATATATGTATATATATATATATATATATATATATATATATATATATATATATATATATATATATATATATGCAGCATATATATATATATATATATATATATATATATATATATATATGCAGCATATATATATATATATATATATATATATATATATATATATATATATATATATATATATATATGTATATATATATATATGTATATATATATATATATATATATATATATATATATATATATATATATATATATATATATATATATGTATATATATATATATATGTATATATATATATATATATATATATATATATATATATATATATATATATATATATATATATATATATATATATATATATATATATATATATATGTGTGTGTGTGTGTGTGTGTGTATGTGTGAAATTATGTGCTCACAAATGTTCCATTTTCCAATATTGCACACTAACCATTCTTCAAAAATCAATTTTCTTTTCAAATTTTCACTCCCATATCCCGCCTAAGGCCAATGACATACAGGGCGGTTTCACCGAAGCGTTTCCCGAGAGGAAAACCGAGTCAGTTTGGCCGTACATTACTTTAGCATTGTGATGACACACACCGCGGTGTGGACCGCCTCTTGGTTGCAGAACCGAGTCGGTAGACAAGACAAATGACCCAACGACTCGGTTCATCGAGCGTTTTTCGATTTGCCCATAGCTGCGAAATCCGATTGAGCTGAATTTTTTGTCGCGCTTCGTGACTGTGGACGAGACCTGCATCCACAATTTTGATCCAGAAACCAAACAGCAACCGATGACCTGAAAGCGACTCTCTTCACCAGCGCTGAAGAAATTCAAAGTATCGAGTTCGGCCGGGAAGGCTATGCATCAGAATTATTATGGTGGAAAGAATTGGCTGAAAGAATTATTATGGTGGAATATTTGGAAAAGGAAGCCACTATATCAGGCTCTTACCTTGCAGATCAAATAAGAAGATTGCTGGAAGCTATTAAGTAAAAAGACTCGCAGTATTAACAAGACAACGCACCAGTTCACAAGGCTGCAATTGCAATGGCTGCAATTCAAGAAACAGAATTTGAACTGCTTAAACGTCCACCCTATTCGCCAGATCTAGCTCCCAGTGAATTCTACCTCTTTCTTCGGCTGAAGGAGCACCTTCGGGGCAAGAAATTTGAAGATGATAGCAAAATGATGGCCGCTGTTGAGGCATTTTAAGAAAGTAGAGTCAAATTATTTTTTCCTGAGGATATCCTGGCTTTGGAAAAAAAATGGACTCAATGTATTAACTTGTTAGAAGACTATGTTGAAAAATAAATATTTTTTTTTTAAGTTTAATCACCTTGGTTTGTATTGACTATCATTATTTTTGGATCAACCCTCGTATAGAAAGCTTCGTTACAGCATCTACTTGTTCCAGTGACTGGTTCATTGCAACCATAATTGGCCCGATTTTGAGGGACAGGCAAAAAATTCACCCGCTTGATAAGTAGTTTGAGTCAATGGTGCTTTCCGAAATTTTCGCGGCAAATAAGATTTTAAAATTTTGTCGTCAAGAGTTCAAAGTATCCGTTCGTAAAAGATTTAAGCGATCTTGATAAGGAGATTGTTGTTAAGGGTCATGCCATAGAAGACAGCGGAGGCAGTAAAGTAAGAACCCATTTTGGATGGACTCAATTTGGTCAATGTAAACTTTTTTATTTGGATTTGACTTTTTCTTGACTGGAACTAATTATCCTAACTGGCCAAATGGGCTTTTAGCTATTTAACTCAACCTGAATACTGCCAAGTGTGGGGCAGATTTCCACGTATCTTACGTTTGAAAAGAAAAGATGACAAGACCCTTCTTATCAGACCGGTGATTTGTTTTTTTTTACATTTGGTCACAAACTCGGTAAAGCAGCAAGAGGAACTACTGCCAAATTCACACCAAAACGACACGCTATACTGATTTCATAATTGGAGATCATGGTCATGGGATTGAAAAGTTGAAGGTGTCATCTGCAAGATGCAACGGCTCGATGGGGGCTATAATTCTTGGACAATCTCAGCATGTTTGTGACCATAGCTCATCGTTCATGGTTGGGTTTGGACCGAAGACTACAAGACAATTGATAGCACAATGCAATGGCTTCTGACAAATGAAACATTTTATTAAATGGGGCTGGTTCAGACAGTATACTTTGGAAACTGAAATAGGTAGAAGCTTAACATTGAAATCTGCTTTAATGAATGTGAGATGACTATGATTCTGATTCATTTAGGGTTTGACTCATGAGCTTTTTGTGGGCTAACAAGCTCAAAAATGCTGAAAAGTTCCAGACAGACAATTTTGTATTTAAAACTGACTACGAATTTCAAATTAAAATTGAAAATTATTGGAACTACTGGCATTGTAAAAATAATCAAGAAGTTTTGTAATAGAAAATATATTTCCTCAAAAAGTGAATTGGTTGAAAGTTGACTTTCAAATATCTCAATTTTTACGTGCAGTTCAAGCTCTTATCTAGGTGTTCACAATCAACGAGTAGTAAGCACCCAGAATTGAGTTGACCTGCCTACATACGTAAACCAAACCCAAGCTAATGACATTTCTAATTCTAATTATTTCACACTCGTGATTCCACATATATACTTGAAACCGTATATGGTACTTAAACATAAAACATATGTATATATACAGTCATGAACAAAAGTCTACGTACCCTCCAATATCTGAGCATTTCTCTCAGTTTGTATAATCCTAATTCTAAGCATTCACAGCAAAAACATGTATTCACTTAATTTAAGCTTAAATATAAGTTAATATTTGAACTATTTCTATCGAAGCAATAATAAGAGGGATATAAATGAAATCTTCACACCCAAAATGAAACAAGAGTCTACGTACAGCTTAACGTGTGTTTAAATAATTTTCATTGCGCATGTTTTCATTGAATGGTGATATTTGTATTAGATTCAAGTGCTGACGGCGCGTTGACAAGTAATTGTCAATTTATTTAAAGTGATCATGGCTCCGATTAGGAAAGAGATTTCTGATGACGTTAGAAAATTAATTGTGAACCTTAGAAAAGAAGGGCGATCTTATCGTGAAACTAGTGAAATAGTAAAAAAACTGCGGTCAAGTGTTCAAACTGTAATTTTAAATTACCAGAAGACAAAATCATTTGAAAACAAACCCAAGAGTGGAAGACTGCGAAAGCTGACGGACCGTGAAGAGAGAAGGGTACTCGCAGAAATACAAAATAATCCTCGTACGTCGTCAAAATTACTAGCTGAAGGCATGAAGGAGGTTAAGGGCAAACACTTACACCCTATTACTGTGCGCAGAGTGCTCCACCGCAACGGCTATTTTAGCAGGACACCTCGGAAAAAACCATTCATTTGTAAAACAAATGAAGGTAAACGGCTCGAATATGCAAAACTCCATGAAGGCAAGCAGGAAAATTTTTAGAATAGCGTCTTGTTTAGCGACGAGAGCAAGTTTAATATTTTCGGACATGACGTCGTGGAGAAAACCAAACGAAGGCCTCAAAAAGCAAAATTTAATTGGTACTGTAAAGCATGGGGGTGGAAGTGTTCTTGATTGGGGATGCATGTCAGCAGCGGGGGTGGGAAATTTTTTTGTTATTGACGGTATTATAGATCGTGCTGAATATTTAGACATACTTAAAGCTAATTTAAAACAATCAGCGCAAAAATTGGGACTAGGGCCGTCTTGGGTCTACCAAAAAGACAATGACCCCAAACATACAGCGCAGATTGTGAAAGAGTGGTTGATTTTTAATATCCCCAAACAACTTCATTGCCCACCCCAATCTCCGGAATTAAACTCAATCGAATATTTATGGGATCATTTGAAGCGCCAACTTCAAAACCATAAAGTTTCAAACAGATTCGACCTAATTTCCGTTCTTCATGAAGAATAGGACAAAGTTACAACCGAAATTTCAAAAAATCTAGTCAATTCAATGCTAAGCCAATTCAAAGCTGTAATTCCCTCCGAAGGAGGCCCCACCAAACACTAGTTTTTAAGACAATTAATGTTAAATGTGACTGTACGTAGACTTTTGTTCTTTTTTATTGTATTAAATTTATTATTTTTTTTTATGTTAATTTGCACTAAATGAATATATATATATTTTGGACGTGATATGAAATAAGTTTATTGTTTTCATTTTTCCTTATCATTTTTGTTGACATCAGGCGTTCAGTTCAATATTTTTTCACGAAAATTGCAGGGGTACGTAGACTTAAGTTCATGACTGAATATATATATATATATATATATATATATATATATATATATATATATATATATATATATTTATATATATATATATATATATATATATATATATATATATATATATATATATATATTTATATATATATATATATATATATATATATATATATATATATATATATATATATATATATGTATATATTTATATATATATATATATATATATATATATATATATATATATATATATATATATATATATATATATATATATATATATATATATATATATACATATATATAACTTTCAGATTCATCGACCAGGACACAAAGATTAAAAACCACTCAGTAATTGAAATCATCATTGGCTGTTCAGTTTATTAAGCAAAATTAAGCTAATATGATTTAAGAAATGAACAATGTGAACTATTCCGCTACTCCTACATTCCATCTCTGATTGAACCAAATATTTTCAATTGGTAGAATGTCGGAAGAAAAAATAAAGGATCATTTGAAACTCGATCAAAAAACAGGCGGAGCGAATGATGTTAATGGATGAGTTGTGCAGAATATAATAAGTAATTTCTTCAGCCTTTTGACTCTCTTCGAGGAACTAAAGAAATAGCATATTGAGCAGGCGCACCATGTTTTGACATCAACAATACTGTATTTTATTAGATTTACTTTTAGGTTAGACTTAGCAACAAGATTAGCTGAATATTTTAAGTGGCAAAAAGGAACGAAATTCCTGAAAGCATAAATTATGAAGAATGAAGATGAAAGAAAATTTGATCTCGTCATGCAAAATATGCACGAAAATGCAAGAAATTGTGCCTGCCTGAGAGCAATGCTAACTTCGCTAACCAAATGACTGTAAATCAAAATAAATTTTCTTCTGAAACATCAACAGCGAACTGCTAAAACTTGAGAGTAACAGCTAAATAGCATTTCCACTCTACTTCTACATAGTCTTATTTTGCAAACTATACATTCCTCAGATACTAATGCAAAATACGATAATACTTATTCATCACAGAATAGAATAATTAGAATAATAAACTATAGAATAATTATTCCAAGCCTCCGAAACTTCCTTAAAACAACAAACAAACAGCTTAAACTTAATGTTTTCTCACAAACCACCTGATAATTCACTAAATTTTTTACAGAGAAATAAAACTTTTGTCGAAATCCTAAAAATGCAAAAAGCCAATAAATCAATTTTGCCGTTTATACGAGTAGTATTTGTAGAATGTACATAAACGGGCCCAGAATATTTTTGTGTATAAGGACGTAGAGCAGACTAAGATGACAACGGCTGGCAGTGGCGCTAAAGACGGCAACGAAACGATGTTAATATTACATTGTAATAGAGTTTTTACGATCAACCTGGGTGTACTCATTCGCCAGAAATAATCGATAGTACTAAAACGTGGATCAAAGGAATTCACAATTTAGTTGAAAAATTAAACGATATTAAATTTCAAACGATTGAATATCTACATTAAATCAAACTTTTTCGATGAGAATTGTTTGTAAAAGACAATTACATTTAGGACGAATCTCTTTTGTTTTTATAATGCACATGCAGTTATAGCTTAGTATTTTCAGAGCTCACTTGTGAAAATTCAAATTTCTCACTTGTAATGAAATAATTCAATTCTGAGAAACCAATTTGAATGAAACAATGAACTTTCAAGATGTTAGAACATATGCAATTCGAAAACTTGAAAATTCTGTAAAACTTCTCGCCCACTGATGCATTCCCACATTCTACTATGTAAACGGTCCTTATGAGAACAAAAGAACATCGATTGCACGATTGCTAGACGGCATCGGAAATCAACTTGTTGTTGAACTGGTGAACAAACAAATACACGACTAGAATCAACTCTAACATCGGATATACATATATGTATAGTAAAATCTGACTGGAATTCGCAATTCCGAAATTCTCATAATTTAAATTATTCAATCGGATTCCGGCCGAAACTCAATTCTGCTTCTAAACATAAAATGAACGAACGGATAAACCCTTGCTTGTCTGCCTATTCGTCGTCTGTCCGTTTCAGTAACCAGATCGAGATGACAACGAAAAAGCGGAAAGCGGAAAGCGGAAAAACCAAACGGAAGTGAGTCGTCACTTGCTCTGTAAATTGAAAACTACAAGTTAGCGAAATGCAATCGGACAAAGTTTGTTTCCTGACTACGGCGAACAACAGCCAGTCGTCATGGTCCGTTCCGAACAATCAGACAAACGAGTTCAGAAAAATAATGAAAAAAAGTAAAACTCATCTCGCAAAAAGCTATCAAAATGCAAGCAAACTACTTCGTACTACCAACGATTTAGTTGTGCGAATAGTAAGTTATCCAATTTCGGGCAACCGTGATTCATTGTACGGTTTTCAAAGACGCAATTACGAAATTTTCAGTAAATATTTGTAGAACTTTCAGCAAATTTTCATTATATTTTCACATTCCGGCAAATTAAAGAAAACGGTTATTTTCGCACATTCACAGGATTTTAAGTAATTCGAAAATCACTTGACACACATCACTTGGGCAAAAGTAGGTAAAACGGTCACCCAATCATTCAAACCATGTGCAATCGAACCGGCGCTTGCAATTCGGCTCAAGAACAGATATACAAAATCATATTTTGGATGCGTTTCGAACAGAATTTAAAATTTTCAAATTCATTTTTCGAGTTTTCCTCTAATAAACGAACGGAACCCGAAAATAGCGTAGCCGTTTCGATTCCGGAGGTAAATTGATATAATTTGGGGGAAAAACCGCGGACTGCACACGATTAGAGGAAATTGATGTTGCTTAAAGCGTTGCACCGCCGAAACTAGTCTTCGAGATTTGGGGGTGATTCCATTCCAGCCTGTCGTCGTTGCTGTTGTGGGCGATGATGCCGACACAGTTCCAGGGATCCAGCATCCACACTGTGTTTGGATCTGGACCATGAAGCGCCACGCAAACCAAACCATGTCCCACATTACACGACCGTCTGGCCGAACGAGGCTACTTCGGTATTTTCCCATGGCTTCGGTGGAAAATCGTTGCATACACGATTCGAGAAAAACAAATCATAGCTCCCCCGCAACCGGGACATGATAGTGATAGGAAATTTGCTTTCGAGTTAAGAGAAAGTTTTCGCCCGTTGAAGAGAAATCAGCTGCCACAGCGCATGTGTTTCCGGTAGAGGGGTCGGTTCTAAATCCGAAGTCTGCACGCTTTTCCATTCGCACCCTCTGGAAAATGTTTTCGTGCAAAATTTATGAGTGGACGTAGACGACAGGCAGTGTGCCGGTATTTTCAACTGACACCGATCAGTCTGGCTGGGCAGGCGGTCAACAGAACTTTACATGCAGTTTTCATTCAACCCTTCAGTTTAAGTGGGAGCCATACGCAAATTTTCGATTTGAACGATTTACTTCAACGAGCAAGTGTTGTTCCGGCCATATGAATGTGAACGAGTATGCGATCTATTCGGGAATTGGTTTGGCTCGTTGTAGTTGGCCGGCACGACACAGCATCTCGAGCCCAAAACCAGGTGCCCTATGTACATGCTTTTATCATACATGATTTTAATGGATAATTTTCATTGAATTTTTCTTGTTTCCGGCATTTAAGTGCCGATGATGATCTTGGCGTGGTGGGATATGTTAGTATTTTGTTAATTCGAAATTCGAAGTGCTCGGGTTATTCAATTAATTGATTTTAAGAGAAGCGACTGATGAAGAGTTTTGAAGGGTTCTCAAAAAGAACAGTCTATCTAAACATGGTTTACAGATAATTGTAAAGTGGTTGAGAGTTTTACCATGCAAGATTTATTTTCCAGTTATTCGGAAACTATTTTTTTAGTTATTCGGCCTTGTCTATGACTAATCTATGACACTGTGTATTATTTTCACAGTAAGTTTACAAAATATATAGATATTTTTATACAGTACTCCAATTTCATATTCGTACAGTTGTGTTAAGCAATCGATAGAGTTTGACAAGTGTGCATTTTGATCACCAATTCGCTGTATACCAATTTATTGAACCTCTTATATTTTTGAAAGGTAAAATCATTCACTCACAGGCAAAAAAATAATGTAAAACTATTTTTTTAGAAATGGGAAGGAAATGACAGGAAACATACATAGAAATGCGAAAATTCATCATTTTTTTATTTCAACAAAAAAAGTCCTTCACTAAAAGGAGGTTGGGTTGAATTCCTGTGCAATCGCAATTACACTGTTGTCAATTGACGCAAGTCCCTGTGTGTCGGTGACTGTTTACAGGATATTGTCTGTTTGGCAGGAATGCGGCACGGCTAGGTTGCACTTTACAACAAATTGTTTCGGGACTGCAAATGCGCGGAGGAAGAGGAAACAATTCTTCACCTCTTGAGCGAACCGAGGGCCCTTGCTGGGAGAACGACGCAGGTCGTAGAATCGCATTTCTTTGCAAGCCTAGACGAAGTAGCATGAGAAGAAATTCTAAAATTGCCATTCTCCTGGAAGCAAAAAATGTTAGGACCATTACCTGCAGAGTTGGACAATCACCACTAATGCTAAACAAATCAAATGTGAGTGATATCAAAGTGAGTGATATCAGTGATATCAAATGTTACTGACGAAAGTTACAGGAAATAGTACGGTAAGTTGGCCAAAGTTTAGTACGGTAAGTCGGCCAAACATAGCACCATACATTTGTCTATTGTTCATACATTGGTTACAGAGTTTTTGATTCGACGAAAGTACCACGCGTCTTTTCTTCAAGCGAATCCACCCCATTTTTGAGCGACCCATCCCAGCTGTGTAAAGCTAGTAAGGCAGCAAACTAGCAACAGTCAGATGCGGATTGAAGTGATACGCTGATGTGGACTAGGGGCCTTCACGGCCACTTCTAGGACACCTTGCTCCAAGACCATTTAATTACTATTTTGAAAAAAAAATTTCACACCTTAAGAAGGTTCTTTTCTCGACTTCAGCTCAGTCGAGATGCTTTTATTTATTTATTTATTAATGTCTAAATCAACAGAACAAATCCAATTATAGATTAGACATATATATATATATATATATATATATATATATATATATATATATACATATATATAAATAAATATAAAGAAAAAAGGCACAATAGAAATAGAAAAAAGTAATCAAAGGCAAAATCGACAGAAAAAAATAATACAACAAAAGACTAAATTATGACATATTTCATGTACCTGACAGAACGTTATGTTTTAAAATATTTTCAAACCCAGCAAACGTTCGAGGCAGAGGACCAAGGTTAAGGTTATTATGCTGACGAGGCAAACACAAAAGGAGAGAAAAGAAATAGGTGTCGGTACGGGCAAATGTAACATTAAATTTGAATAATGTTCTATTAGGACGGCCCGAATCTCTAACAGAAAGGTGAATATGGCTGTCTACCAATATACAGCCATTGAAAAGTTTAAAGAGGAGGCACTCGTCGAGGAACACTCTACGTGACTCAAGGGAAGGAATTTGAAGGATGGATTTGAAAGATACTGTAATCGCAATACGGAATACTGAACTTATAGAACAGTGAGCGGGTGAATCTGCGTTGCACGGATTCAACCGCAGCAATCATGTATGCGTACGTAATGTGGACACCAAATTTGGCAACAGTATTCAACAACACTACGAACGAAGGAAAAAAACAGATATAGAGAAGTGGAAAGATTAACAAAATGTTCAGAGGATCTAATGATGAAGCCGGAAAAACGAGAAGCCTTGGCAGTGACGTGTAAAATATGTAAGACGAACTTCAACTTGGAATCGAAAACCACGCCAAGGTCCTTGAAACTAGCAACAACATTGAGAGGGGAGCCGAGGATAGAGTAGGAGAAGAGAAGAGGGGATGTTTTGTGGGTGAAAGACATTTGATGACACTTCGAAACATTCAAATTGAGAGAATTTGCTGCGCACCAGGTAGCCAATGTACCCAAATCTTTCTACAAGAAAGAGCAGTCACTAGTGGATTCTATCACTCTAAAAATTTCGAGATCATCAGCGTACAAAAGACAGGGCGAGTTAAAGAGAGAAGGAAGATCGTGAACAAACAAAAAGAACAATAAAAGACCAAGAATATATCCTTGCGGAACTCCTGAGGTAGGAAAATAGGGTGTGGAAGACATCAATCAAGACAACAATCACAACACAAGAGCGATCACAAACGTAGGAGGAGAATCAAGAAAAGAGGTCACCAGAGAGACCGAACCCTGCTAACTTTGACAGAAGAATAACATGGTTCACAGAATCGAAAGCCTTGGCAAAGTCTGTATATAGGACATCTACTTGCTTCTGCTTGGCGATTGGCGGTGTTTGTAAAAGACAAAACGTTTGTAACCGTTGACTTACCTTTAACGAATCCATCCTGTTCACTGGCCAACAAGGGCTGAATAAAAGAGTACACTCTATTGTTAACTACTCTTTCGAGGAGCTTACTAAAACATGGCAAAAGGGATATAAGACGGTAATTAGGGATTGAAGAAGTATCAACAGCTTTATGAAACGGAAATATGTTGGCGGATTTCCAAAGGGCAGGAAAGGTACCGGTTGAGATGCTAATGTTGAAAATTATTGACAGAGGAAAACACAAAGAGGAAGACAGTGATTTGGTGAAAAAATTCGGAATGCCGTCAGCACCGAGGCTAGCACTTTGATCCAGGGACAACATTAATGATTCGACTTCCAAAGGATTAGTTAAAGCAGTGGAAAGGATACGATCAGGCGTGGGAACTACTGAGATATGAGGTAAATTGAGCAAAGAGCTCACAGGAATCCTGAGGTGAGGACGCAGACTTATCATGAAGATACATGACAGAAGGAATGCCAAAGGAAGTTTTAAGGGATTTGATATAAGACCAAAAAAGCTTAGGATTGTCAGAAGTAATAGAAGTTTCGACATGCTCCAGGGAGGCACGCATTGCGTCATTGGCTGCCTTTTAAGTAGCAGCCCGTAACCTTTGAAAATTCAAAAGGTTATTAAGAGAGCCATACCTATATTTACTACGCGCCGCATCTTTGGCTCTAAGAGCAACCGCAACATCGGCTGTGAACCACGGAGGGTCGAAACTTCTTTTACAGCGGAAGGAAGGAGTATAGCAGGAAATTAAGTTGGACAAGAGGGAATAAAATTTGTCAAGAGTATCATTCACACTTAGCCCTCTGAAGAAGTTATACCAGTTAGTAGCATTGATTTCGTTGGACAACGCGGAATAATATGCTTTTTTTAAATTAAAACGAAGAGTAGAAACAGATTTGACTTTAGACGAACGGTTAAGAGTTGATTCCATAAAAAGAGGAGGATGGTGATGATCAGGTTGCACATACGAAGACAGAGACTCAAGTAAAAGGAAGAAGGGTGAATATTAGTTAGAACCAAATCCAGAATCCTGTTTTTAGTATTCGGTACGATGTTAAATTGGGAAATAGAGCAAAAGGACATAAAGGAAGAAATAGCGAGAGAAATATTGCCAGCAGACAAAATATTTGAGAAATAATCATCCCAAACAAGCGACGGCATATTAAAGTCACCACAATAAAATAAAGAAGCGGAAGGAAAGCGGTTATTAAGGTAGGACGAAAGTTCCGCACAGAAACGTTTATATACCAGTCCGGGGCTACTACAATGGGATGTGGGTAGAGGAAACAAGCAGCACTTCGGATGGTGAAGGAGAAATACGGACAATCACAAATTCAACCGGGACGGAGGGAATGAAGTCACTGCAGAGCATTCCATTCAGAGATTTGTGAATACCAATTAAAACACCACCTCCTAGTGGAATATTTCACGCATATCGATTCCGATCTCTACGAAAAACAGTGTGAAGTGGCAAAATTTCATTGCTGTAAATATCCCCAGACAACCAGGTCTCTGTAAGACACACATGGTCATCAGACGCGATTACCGAGGAGATCTTTACACAATTAACCTTGGTCCTCAGACCACGAACGTTCTGGTAGTAAATTTTCAGAGGTAAGTTCAAGCTCTGCTTGTTGATGAGTCTAGTTTCGAAAGCCCCGCGATGAATTCGTGCGAAAGTTTTTACGAGGTTTTGGAATGAACTTCTTGGCTAAGGTGCCAGGAGGCCAGAAATTGATTTGGAGAGCCTTTTCCGAGCCAGGAGGCAAAGTGATTTGAAACGAAGCGATGGTTTGGCTATCCAGATTGTCCTTTGTCAATTTCGCGCACGTAAGAAGCGAAGGAACGTGGCCCAGCCTTGCCAAAATATACGATTTAATGATTTGTTGTTATTTCAGCTTATGAATGCAGGGTTAATTCTGTAGTGAATGTTATATTGTGGTTAGTATGAGTTGAAAGTTTGCGGAAATAATTGCAATAGTGACGAGCATGGACTGTCGAATTATCGTTTTTGATAAAGTAATGGAGAATGTATACATGAACGGCCAAATGATGATAGACGTACTGCAAAATCATGAAAGAGGATAAAAAATATTTTAGGCGATTATTTGATGTGCAGTAGCCTTAATTGAGTTAAAGCAAGTTTTTGTCATGCATACTAGATTTGCTCCATTATTTAATAAACAATATTAATAAAAAAAATAATCAGGTTACTATTTAAATATTAACTCTTCACCACAACAAACCACAAACTGACCATTTTTGAATATGACCAATGGAACATAATGAGGGATTGAGTGATGGCGTTTACGAGAGTGATCAGAACAGACCTGACGGAGTGGTTGTGATAGGGGTGAATTTCTAACTTTTCTTTCATTGGTAATTTAGATGGCGCCTACACTTTCCACTATGCCCTCAATCTTATAATCGAAATCATCAATGTTACTCTTAAGTCCTTATCGCACATACATATCCTTCATTCATGCGTTAAGCCAACGTTTCGTATGTCGGATATCTAAGTGAACTTTCGATAACTAAAAAGATAACTAAAAGTTTTGCATGTAGTAATACGGGCAAACATTATCCTACAATAGGGAAGTCCTGTGTAGTCCTCCACATACAAGTATGAAAATGACGCCTCGCCTGAACGAATTCAATGATTGATTGCGATTGAATAGTTTGCTAATGGGCCAGCAGGTTACTTTTCGTGAATATGCAATTTCTCGTCGTTGCCTGTTTTCGAAAACCTTTAGAGCTTGACCGATTGAACACAGTTTAGTGTAGTCGTAGCTTGAGCCAACCAACTCCGTAGGCATTATTCCGTTATTTGCCTTTCGAAAATTTTACTCGTTATGCCAGTGGTTGAGAATTTCATTCGATTGATGTGACAGGATGTTAGTTGATAGTTACGTACTTTACAATGTTTTGATGGCACCGAAAACTGCCAACAATCTTACTCTTCGAAAATTCTATTGTGAGACATTACTCATAGAAAATGAACTATGGGACATTAAACGGGAGTCAGTATTCGAACTGAAAATGGATTGAAAGGAGCCCTAATCTAAACGTTTCCTATTATTAAACGATATGTAATGGTAACTGTAATACGTGTGAAAGGGCTCCAGGATATAGTCTGTCAAGAATGCAATAGCCACGTTTTTCATGCGAATTCGAATACCTCTAATCGATTCGCTCCAGAATCTTCTCTTTGTCTCGTAACATCGAATCATACTCTATAATTTATTAAACTTCTCCTTTTGAAGAGTGAAATAAACAAAATTTGAAGTCACATAAAATCAAATAACAAAAAAATGAAAATTGCTCTTTATTCGAAAAGTTTGACGACATCTGCATTCCAAATCTACAGAATGATTTCTCTGTTAGCAGACAGCAATAGTATATGCAGCTGTGAGCGTTGTCCATCAGGCTTAACGGAATCGATAGCTGCGAGCCTTAAGTGTGAGGCATAACAATCGGATTTCTACTGGTAGCACTGTTTTAGCATTCAATCGCGGTAATTAGTTGTTAATTAGTAATTGAGTTGTTGCTTTTGTTCCCGTGTTTTTGTTGGCTCTTCTATTGTCGCTGGTTCCGATTGCTCAGTCGTCGTTAACATCGTCGTCGTCCTGAATTCCTGCTCACTGTATTTCCTGCTGTTAGTCCCGGCGCATCTGTAAGTAGGCACACAAACATTGTTGCTGCCAATGTAAATTCTAATGCCATTGTTCTCGGTGTCGACAACAGCAATCCCTAATACATTTTTTGAATGCGCATACCAATCGAATACTTTGGTAATGACTTTAGCAAGAAAGTGAATTTAACAACTCATTGCTTGAATACATTTCGACAATTCCTAAACGATTTGTCGATATTGCAGTAGTTTACTGCTTAATTTGATTTGGCTATTCAGCTATTCTGTCCTGATTCGCATAATGGTTCTATCTACATTTTTGTTATTTTTGAGTTAACAACGGATTCAAAATCTGCATACTCTATTACATAGCTCTTGTGAAAATTTTTGTGAAAATATGTTAAAATCGATGTTGAAAAACGCACTCTCCATATATCTCCAGTACAAATCAAAACACAAATCATTGAATATCTCGAAAGTACTAGAAGAACGTTTATGCGAATCAAGGCAGTATTGTGAACGTTTTATAATTGCAATAAGACATTCGATTCTTTAATAGCCCAGAATAATGACACTGAGTTTTAAATTTATTTTGTAAGTATAAACACATATAAGGGAAGCATCTGATTTTATTATTCTAAAGTAATATATTAGGTTGCTGCAGATGAAATGGCCGATTTAGTAATAAATTTTTAAACAGCTGTAACTTTTTATAGAGACAATTTATTTAATCAAAATAGGTACGAATAGATGCAACACACTTTTACCAACGAGATACAGGTACATTTGTTTCAGTTTTACAGAAGTCCGAGTTTCTGGTCCGAAGAAACTCCTCGAAGGCATTTTTGACAGCAGCTTCATTATTAAATCTTTTTACTGCCAAAAAGTGATCCAAGTGTTTAAAAAAATGGTAATCTGTTGGTGAGAGGTCTGGTGAATATGGAGGGTGAGGAAGAGTCTCATAGCACAACTCGTTTAATTTTTGGACCGTTGTTTTCGATATATGAAGTCGTGCGTTATCATGAAGCAGTATTAGTCCATCCCTGTTGACAAGCCTATATCGTTGGACTATCAATTTCTGATGCACTTCATCCAGCTGAGCACAGTATTTCTCAGCATTGATGGTTTCGCCAGGTTGCAGGAATGAATAGTGGATAACTCCAGCTACAGACCACCAAACAGTTACCATTATTTTCTTTCGATGAAGGCTTGGTTTCGGCATGTGTCTTGGCGCTTCATCGGCATCTAGCCATTGGGCCGATCGGCGACGAGTATCGTATAAAATCCACTTTTTATCGCAGGTCACAATTCGGTACAAGAACGGTTCCTTTCTGTTGCGGGAGAGAAGAGAGCTTGAAATCTCCATTCGACACGTCATGTTTTGCTCGGTAAGATCATGCGGAACCCATTTGTCAAGCTTTTTCACTTTTCCAAATTGTTGTTCTCAATTTGATTTTAAGTATTTAAGTATTTAAGAATCGGGCTGTCAAAGTGAGAACGCCCAAATTCTCGGCAAGATCCTTTATGATTTGGCGGGGGTCAGACTCCACTAATGCGATCGATGGTCCTGGGTGTCCACGAGGCTCACTTCCAAAGTCCATATCTCGATCGAAATTTTTTGAACCACCGCCGAGTGGTTTGTTCGCTAACTGTATCAGGCCCAAATGTTCTGTTGATATTCCTCGTTGCTTCCGTTGCGTTGTACTTTAATTTAAAGTCGTATAGTAAAAGTACCCGTTTTTGATTCACTTTCATGTTCACTTTCTCTTTTTATTTCTACGATAACTAGGAAGTGCAAAACAGAAATGAATCTATAAACCAAGGTAGCAGTATTTATACTTCAATATGTCATATCATTTGCGCCGCCTTGTGCCAACATTATACACCAAAATTGCAGCCATCTTTATGCCATTGCTAAATCGGCCATTTCATCTGCAGCAAACTAATACATCATCAAATTTGGCAGTCGAAATTGGTAGTGACTTCATCCACACCCAATAAGGTACGAGTATGGAGTGATAAATTCTACCACTCACCTTATTCCTTATTTAACTCAGTTACCTATTTAGAGCAAAACTAACTTAAAGTCCGGTGTTTGGTCATGGCTGGAATTAGTGTTGTGTTACTCATACAAGACGCATGACAAATGTCCCATACACAGCTACAAAATGTCACATCACCTCAAGCTTCAAATTTGTACCACCTCATTTTTTTGTCATATTGATGTGCTTTGCTCAACTTTGAAGCGATTGACTTGAGATGCTTAAGGCGCACCGATTGTAGTACGCGGGACAAAGTGAGTTTATGAATACATCCGAGTTTAGTTTGAGTTTGATATGTACCACCTCATTTTTGTCACATTGAGGTGCTTCGGTTAATTTTGAAGCGATTGACTTGTGATACTTGAGGCACATCGATTGCTGTACAGGGCGAAAATGTATGCATGCGAGTTTAGTTTTGAGTTTGATTTGCACGATACTTTAACGGAAAATTTGGTGGCAATTAACTACCATTTTTGGGAAATTGTTTAGTAGATTAGTAACAGTACTGTTTTCCTTAGTGTAAACCTTCTATCTACATTTTTTTTCATTTTTGAGTTAACGCCGGATTCAAAAACGACATACTCTATTACATCAATCTCCAAAATATGAAAATCCTATCTTTTGTGAAAAAATGTTAAAATCAATAATGAAAATTCCCCCATCTATAAAAGAAACGTAACCAGTACTTAGCATAAATGTTCTATCCTACCGTAGATAGAACACGGTGACGGCGGCGTAATGGTATGGGGCTGTATGGCTGCCAGCGGCGCTGGAAACTTATAGATAATTGAAGTCATGCAACATGACCCTTCATTTGAAGTATGAGAAATATGACAACGAGGGAAAGAACTGCAATTCAAAGAGAACGCAACAAATCCATAGGAATATGATCAGGAAGAAGAGATTGACGAAAGAGCCGCCAACATTTTAGAGGCAGCTACCCAGAGAGAAGAAGAGATCCATCCCACGGACATAGAAAAGATTAAGCAGTTGGTAGCTCGGCTAAATAAACGTAAATCACCAGGACTAGACACGGTGACAAATATCTGCCTCAGAAACCTACCAGATAACAAAATCCAAGAGATAACGGACATTGCCAATGCGATCTTCCAAACAAATTATTTTCCGAACCCCTGGAAAAAAGCAACAATTACGGTGGTCCCAAAACCACACAAAGACCTCACTTTTCCGCAAAACTGGAGCCCAATCAGCTTCTTATCCTCGATCGGGAAGTTAGTAGAACGGCTAATACTTTCACGGCTAGAGAAAGTATCCATTGTCCCAGAAGAGCAGTTCGGGTTCAAAGCCTACCACTCCACCGAGCTACAGCTAGCCAGAATGACACAGTACATTATAACTGGGTTCAATCAAAAGAAATCGACAAGTTTTGTCATGTTCGACGTTGCCAAGGCGTTCGATAAAGTCTGGCAAGCGGGTATTATAGTTAAAATGTACGATTTCAAAATCCCAAAACCGCTGATACAGTTGATTGGATCATTTCTTGAGGGCAGAACCTTTTCCGTTCGAATAAACGACCACTTCTCTAGCACACGACCAATAGAAGCCGGAGTTCCGCAAGGCTCTCCACTCTCACCACTGTTGTATACCTTATACACTGCAGACATCCCAATGATGCCCACAAAGAAAATCTCCCTTTTTGCAAACGACACCTGCATCTACTACACATCTCGACAGGCTGAATCTATAACCAGCAATCTGCAACATTACATAGACACGCTGATGGATTACTTCCAGAAGTGGAGCATTCGTATCAACGCGGAAAAAACGCAAGTAACCTTTGTGACAAGACGACGAAGGCAAAACTCAAGCCAACTTACAGTAGGCAATGAGCCCATAGAATGGAAAACGACAGCCAAATGCCTAGGACTCACTTTTGACACAAGACTTTCATGGAATACGCACATACAAAGCAAACGAATAATTGCTAGCGGAATACTGAACCAGCTGTACCCATTACTTAAATCAAACAAACTTAATATTAAGAACAGAGTCTTATCTTTAAGCAGATTATCAGACTAACCATCACATATGGAAGCACCATCTTTTACCAAACACACAAGTCAAACAAGAAACAGTTACAAACTTGCCAAAACCTGGCCCTGAGGAAGCTAACAAGGGCACCCTGGTACATCAGAAACACTGACATACACAAAAATTACGAATAGAAACAATAGACAAGTTCATACGAGACAAAGCACTAAAACTATTCGACATAATCGACAGACATTCCAACAGCACCCTTGCTATCTTAAGATTTCAAGAACAAAGAGAGAACGAAATCTACTTAAACTTACGAGCATTAGGATCCTAAAGAAGTAGATCTACGAGGGAGCGACCAATAGACTAGAGTAAAATAGAGAGGAAAAGGAGAGAGCATGAGCGCTCACTGAGATGAAGGGAGTCAAAGTGCAACCGCCACTAGCTCCATAAATATAACAGTTCTCAGGATCTTTGCGGAAGACAGTATAAAGAGGTAAAATTTCGTCGGTGAATATATCCCCAGTCAGCCAGGTTTCAGTTAGGCATATTACGTCGTCAGACGCGATAGTTGAGAAAATTTCAAGTTAATGGATTTTTTCTTAACCCCCGAACGTTTTGATAATAAACTTTGAGACAGTTTCTTCGTTCTAAGTATGATTTCTCTTCACTGGTGAAATATTCTAGAGGTTGTTTTTACAAACTATTTCACAAAAATACCAGTAGAGCAGAAATACTTCTTCAGCAAATCTGAGATTCCAGAAATGACAGTGATACAAAATGAAGAGATCTGCTGATGGTTGAGGCTGTCACCACGCATTAACAACGATGGAGAGTATCCAAACTTAGCTTTAATGTAAGCTAAGACTTCGTTTGCAGTGGTAAATTTATCTAGCACGACATAATAGCTAAATTTATTTTTCAAAATTGAAAATAACATGCAGTAGCACGGTTTTACATATTTTTCTAACCTTAAGTGAAGAATATTGGAAAGAGTACGAAAAATAGTGACAGTCTGGCTCAAAAACTTTTCCACATTTGTAGTAATAATTTAAACTCTTTTCCTAACAACAGGTTGACACTCTTCAGAATTAATGAATACAATTATCGTTTTGATCTTAATATTCACTGCTATTCACAGCAAATCAACGAAAGCGGGATGTATGTGAAAGCAGGTAGCTCGCAGATTTTATACTTGCATACATACTGCAGCATTTCATCTGTTCGGAAATTCGTTTATGCAAAATATATTCCTTTTTGTTCACATAAAACGTATTTTAAAAAGAAAGTTTTAAAACATTTTCGTATAAAAAATCGTAGCACGAACAAAATCGTAGCACGAACAATAAAATTCCCCGTTCAAACTCGGCACTCGAAAATTTCGAAAGTCGAAATTATTATGCATTTGTGCACTTTAAATTCATTGAGGCATTATTTTCAATCTTTACATTTCAGTTAACGCGATGCAAATGTGTAAAATCAGAACAGCTGAATGAACGATTTTCAACTATGGAAGATATCAAATGTTCAGGGGAGATGAATAACTGGATCATTTTGATGAATTGTTCAATGTTTTGTGCTGAATATGCTGAAGGGATGAGAAATGTTCGGCATCGTCGATCAATTTTCCGCGATTTTATCAAATTGAGGGTTATATTTTTTTATTTTCTAATAAGTAGCTTATTAAGTGCTCAAAAGTTGAACAAAATAATTTATGTGACATTATTTATTTGTTTTAGATGAACGAAGGACACTCAATTCTTAACTCACGGTCAATAAAGTGTCATACATGCAAAACCTCAAACAAAAAATCGTTTTCGAAAATTAGCTGTGTCGAAATACATTGCCAATCAGTATTTTATTCGTGTTGCTCTGATTCGAGACACAATCGTGAATAAACACTCAAGAACTGGTTCCAATAAATTAGTTTAAGGGAGAGATGAATAGCAATCAAACTTTATCCCACGAACCTGGACAATAGTAAATTACTCTACGTAAAGTGAACAAGATTTTTCCATTGTATCTTCATACTTTACCGAAAGCTTTCGCGCATTTTAAACATATGGTGCTATAATATTCAATTTTTAAGTCTACACAACCACCTACCTTGAGTACGAGCGGATTACGGTCGATTTCCGATTCGGCGTTTTCACACAGCGACTCTGCTTCAGATAGCCAAGCCAAGAACTAGAAAGATGAAAGTTTCATAATTTAGTACACGAGGCGTAATTTAGTACAGATACAAAAGCTTTGAAGCAAAGTTTAGTAAGAAAGAAAGCTTTGAACGAAAGGAAAAGGTTTTGGTATTGAATCTAGGAAACTTTAGCCGTAGATTTCAAATCTTGATGGATAGTAACAAAATGTGTGCACATTATTTGGTTTCGGCAATGTTTAAAATTTTAAATTCATCATGTGTGATTGCAAAAAATGTTAAAAAAGCAACTAAAATTTGTAAATTATTTTGAAATATTTCCATATCATATTTAAATGATTTTTTTAGCACGACCATTAAGTGTCTGATTTATAATTCAATCTCAAAGAACATTCACTTTGTTCTTTAAATCTCAACACGTTTATTTCTTTTCAAAGCTTAATTTTAAAACTTTAAGAGAAAAAGTTGTTCTCACCTGGTCCATAGATCGATCGAAAGACTGAAGATTGTGCACAGCAGCATGCAATAGTTTCCCACGATTGATAACTGCATTATTTAAATTGTTGTACCTGAAAATCGAAATTATAATTAAAAACAAGAATTGTAATTGGAAATGATACACATTTAATTTTGAAAATATCGTAGGCAAAAACACTAATATTTCGTCGTAATTTTTTTTAATTTTTTTAATTCGCATTACGTATCCTATATTGGTTTCAGTTATAAGCTCAGCGCTAACAAACTAAATAAAAAGTTATTGTTGCTTGTTCGAATAATAGTCGTTGACTATTTCTTTATGTATTACTCACAGTCATGCAAACTGATATCGCACCGGGTTGATGGTGAAATGTACAAAGATTGCATATGCAGCCCACATTGGGCGCGCACCCACAATGATCTGCATCACTATGCTATATTTTCGCGATCTTCACAGATTTGGGGGTGCGATTTGAATTTGGAGCCATGTTTACATAAGACCTTTTCCCAAGAGCGACTACTATTGATTTTCTAAGAAAATCATTGTTAGAATTAATTTTGCCCGCAAATTCATCTGTCTTAATAAATTCAAACTGTTCAGTGACTATTTCTAATGATTGCATCATCCGGTCAATCAGCAATTTTCAGGATGCATTGATAATTACTATTGTGATCGTAATTAAAGTTGACTTATCAATTTAAAATTACGAAGGTACATCGATACTGACAAATGGCTTTTATTGTAACGCCTCGTTCTATGTTGAGCGCGAAACAACACGAAACGTCAAATCCCATACAAAATCAACTTTAATTTCTTTAATTTCGCCGCGAAATATTTCGTTTTGCTTTTTAGTACTAATGCCTAGTACTATACTCTTCGCGAAACGAGTTCAACGGGCAAATCGCATACAAAAAGAGCTTTACTGACGAATTGAAAAGCTCTTTTTGTATGGGATTTGACCGTTGAATTCGTTTCGCGAAGAGTATAGTACTAGGCATAAAGACGAAATAGTTGCACGGAGACGAAATAGTAGCTCGCTGTGAAATGAAGTTACATAATGTAATGTTAAATTTCGCGGAATTTAAACGGTTTACACTTTGTAAACGTTCGGAAATATCGACATTTCACCATGTATTTGATTGAATTGCTAAGGTTTTCAAAAAAATAGTGAAAACTAGAGGGTTTAAAAGTTTGGTGATACTGTTAAACTGAATTTCGGCATAAGAGAACAGAATTTATATCAAACATATTCAACTTTATCACACCTATCAAACGTCAATCGTGCAACTACCTCTGGTAGCGATATTCGAAACTTTATTTAGTTCGACTCCGTATAAACGTTTTCGCTGCATTTCATTCTGCCGCATATAGTACTAAGCTTAAGCTATTAGTAACGTCATTGACATCTGCGTCGCAAATGATACCATTATCTTCATTGGTCTAATAGTTTCGTTTGTATTTTACAGTTAAAACTAAGTGAGTGAACGTCCCGATTTGTTTTTGCTGCAGGAACGGTACTGTAAATTTTTTGCTGCAGAAACGTTGAAGATGTGGCACAAGACCTTCGGTGGCCAAGTTTTGTGGAAAAAAAAATTCGTTGAAAGTGGAATAAACATTTCCAGGAAGGTAGAGAGAGCGTTCAAAACGCATCACGTTCGAGCGACTACAAACATCATGATGAACAAAAAATCAGTGAAATCAAAAATTTGGTGCTCAAAATCGTTCACTGACATCCTTTGCTGATACTGTGCATATTTCTTTTGGATCAAGTCAAATACCGTTCGGTTCGAATAACATATTGAAAAAAAACAGTTTGCTACGTTGATAGCAGTGAAGCAATAATTGTTAACGATAGGGGACTATAACCTTGAAAATGTAGACAACTTCGTATACCTAGGGACGAACCTCTCGAAGGATGGGAATGAGCTTGACGAAATCAAACGACGGATCCAATTAGCCAATAAGACATTCTTTTCGGTGCTTCCCACTTTAAAATCTCGATGCGTACACAGAAATACGAAGCTCCGCATCTATAAAACAATTATTAGACCTGTGCTATGCTACGGGAGTGAAACCTGGACGCTGACCCAGGCATCTGAAAAAGCCTTAAATACGTTTGAGAGAAGGGTATTGCGAAGGATCCTCGGTCCTATACGGGAAGAAGATGGATGGCGAATCCGATACAACAACGAGCTGTATACCATGTATGACGAGCCGGAAGTCTCTACCGTCATACGACTCCAAAAACTACAATGGGCTGGCCACGTCGAACGAATGAGCGACAATCGAATCCCCAAAAGATCTCTCAAGGGGCGAGCGAGCGGAGCCAGGCCAGTCGGTAAGCCGCGCAAGCGATGGGAGGACTCGATAGATGCTGACAGCAGGTCACTTTTGGGAGCACCGAACTGGAGGACGCGGTCACTGAACCGAGACGAATGGAGGCGAACTATTAAGGAGGCTAAGGCTCGATTCGGGCTGTAGTGCCGCGATGATGAATAATTGTTGAAAAACAACACGTCATAAAACACACCATTACTGGAGATCCGGAAACAACTGAGCGAACAAGGGAATATCGTATCCAAGGTGAAGATAGATCGAAGAGATCCCGCCTCAAATATCATGTTAACAGTTTTCTTTGATTACTCGTATCATGGAGTTGTGCATTATGAATTTCTTCCGTCATACCAAACAGTTAGCAAGGAATATTTTTTGAATCTTGTGCCCCGCTTGCGAGAAGCTATTCGGAAAAAGCGGCTAGAGTTATGCTAAGACAACCTTGGTTTGTTTTCGCACAAGGCTAATATACCATCTCACACAGAAATGATTTTTGGAAAAATTGGAAAAAAACTTTGGCATTTGTGTATTGGGAAGCTTGAGTAGCCTAGTGGGTAGAGCACTGGCTTCTTGCGTGTGGGGTCCCTGGTTCGAATCCAGGTTCGGACCAGGGTCCGCGCACCAAGCTTTGAGTTCACCTAGCTCTGATTTAGGTACCTGATTTAAATCAGGGGTAAAGTGAGTCGTGGAACTAATCACTCCACACTCGTATCCACAATGATTAAAAAAATTGTAATGAAGCTCTCTACCAGCTTCAACCCCTAGACCCGTACGAGGGTTGTCGTGGGATTGCTTTACTTTAATTTGTGTATTGGAGGACAAATTCGACGGCATAAAAATACATTTCAAAGAATAGAGATTATACGTTTTGTAACAAAAGCACCTTCAATTTTGATTATTGTAGCATTTGTGTTTTTTTTAAGCTCGCCACCATCAAATGAGCTAATGACAGCTGTCAATGTCACTGTCATTTTCACTAAGTAAAGTCTGACAAATTTTCATGGGTGGAAGATTTGCACCGCAGCAGCATTTTTAAACCGAGGGAATTTACATCCGAAATCAGTGTTCAGTTGTGCATACTCAAAGATCGCTCCGTGAGGTTCATGTACCACTTCATCGTCAATCAACACGTGCTGTTCGCCATGTGATTGCAAAAACCGCTTCACGTTGCTGGGCCATGAGCCAACAACAAGACTGAAAACAGTGCGTTCACAAGAGAATATCGCAGCCTTGGAAGCCAGTCTTGCTGACAACTAGATTTCTCAATTCCCAAGCGTGCCCAAGAATTTGGGATGTGTTCGTCCACTTTGTGGAAAATTTTGCAAAAGGATTTGGGTCTTAAGGCTTACAAGATCCAATTGGTGCAAAGGTTATAGCTGTTTGAACAACAGATACGTCGCACGTTCGAAGAATGGGCCGAAAATCACCTCGTTTTTACGGGCAAATTTTGTTCAGCGACGAGGTTCATTTGTGGCTCGATCTGTACGTCAATAAGCTAAGTTGCTGAATCTGGAGCAAGAAAAATATCCGTCAAGTCATGGAGATACCATTGCATCCACAGAAATGTACTGTCCGCTGGTGCCACCGCACTGTATACTGGATTCGTATGTTTCTCAAGGATGAAAATGGCTGTTAATGGCGACCGGTACAGTGCGACGATAAATCAGTTTTTAATCGCAAATTGGAGTCGCATGGATGTGAGAGAGATTTGGTTACAACAAGAGTTCAAAACAGCGCTACGTGCGACACAGCGACCTTGCCGTGAAGTCATTGGCTTTCGCTGACCAATGTAGCTCGAGTTTTAAAAGATATACGGCCCCAGGTTGCTCCAAAATGTGGTCAAAATTGGACCTCTAGAATTGCTTTCTTGAGAGGTAGTCGGACGGGCATTTGTACAAAATCATCTTAAAAAGTGAATATAAAGAGCCAAATTTCGCAATAAAAAATAAGGCTATCCGACTGCTAAATACCTAAAAATAGACAAAGCAAATTTAGTAATTGCTTAACTTCTGACTATTCTGATCATAATGTAATTTATAAGACGCATTGATGCTTATAAGAAAGATATACAAGTAGTTTTTTATGAATTTACTGGCAGCCTTGTAGCTATGAAAGGCACGTGAAAAGTGTTCCTTCCAAACATCGATTTATCTCAAAAAATTAGCTACCTAAAAAAAAACAATTTGTCATCATCCCAACCGAGCTTTCAACAAGTTTCCCTACTAATTTCGACCGCGAGCCGATGTCATTCAGTTAGGCCCTCTAAACTTCAAATGTCCGAGTTAACGCCATTCATCTAACGCAAACAAGGTCCCTTCCGCTGTCATAAAATCTGACACAAAGGGTTTTATGTGCAGGCTCTTTTTCGCTCGAGTTCGATGCCAAGCTCACTGGCGTCAATCGAGGTTGCATCTCTGGAATTGATTCTTCGTAGGATTTTTTTCTTTAACGCGACTAAGAGGTAAGAGTGCCCTTTATTAGGTAACCAAGTCTTGCATCTATACGTGAGCACTGGTCAGACTATGGTCTTATACAAATTTCAGCATTTGAAGAGCCTTGAATGACTTTAATAGGCTTTCCTGGATATTTATATTCCGACTGCTAATCTTGACATAATATAGTTGAAGGATTCTACTAACTAAAGTTCATACCCCACTCTTCTGATGGTTTGGCCAATTCCAGGTTTTCTTACTGCAGATGCTGCTACCATGTGCTTCGTCTCTTCTTCATTTATGCGCAGCTCCAGCTTTTGTGGCGTCCGGTCGATCTTGATGAAAATTATTGCACAGCAAGTTTGGTTCTTCAAACGACGTCAATATCAACCCTATAAGCCAGTATCTCCCAAGTCCACGGATTGTTAATGCCAATGCCAATTTGAATCGGAGACAAACCGGATCATCCTCTATTTGGAGCCCATTGAAGAAGTTGAACGACCTGGATAGCAATGCGGCTGTTTTTACTTGGCTTGTTACATTACTCGTCAACTCCAGCATAATAGGGTGAATAAAAAAATGTGAAAACGATTGTTCGCACACGAAACGAATTCTCACTGGTGCCAGAGTACATCTTGTCAGTTTGTTTAGGAGACCGAATTCTCATATGGCTTCATACAGTTCTGGCTATGGTCCATTACCTGCCTAAGAGTGAAAATTTTATCAATTGTTGACTCGCCTGGAATTGATTGATATAGCCGATGATGGCTTTAGCGTATGGGGCTATTCGCTGTTGCAAAATAGAAGAGAGTATCTTATATGAAGTGTTAATATTTTTCTTTACCCTCCCGCCAATCTTCTGCAACCAATTCATGCTTCCATATGTGCACCAACTTTACGCCTTGTTAGTTGCAACATGGGCGTTCCATATTTAATCAGTTCAGCTGGAATGACGTCGGATCGTAGGCATGTGTTAAATTTCAGCCGACTTGTACTTGGCTCCTTGTACACTGAAAAAAATCCACATAGCGCCCAGAGCCATGTAACATAGCGCATTATTTATGGTCCCATACGCCATGTACATAGTACTCTGAGCCATGCAATATGGCTCCCAGCGCCATAATCTCAGAATCTACATAGCGCGTGGTCCCATGTTACATGGCGCAGCATTTATGGTGCCACACGCTATGCACATAGTGCCCTGAGCCATGCAGTATAGCTCCCAGCGCCATAATTACATGGCGCAGAAATTATGGCCCCACACGCCATATTACATAGTGCCATGAGCCATGTAATATGGCTCATGGCAATCCAATTATAACTCGCAGCCATACTGTGTGAGGGGATCTATAAATGTCAGCAAGTGATACTTGAGTATCGTCGATAGATCGACAACATTCTCAATCGGCTAAGGGCGCATATTATTGAATGGCTCCTTCGGCGACTCTAAATGCAGCCAGCGCCTGTTTGTTGCAAGCAAGTGACTTCTCCGTGTGCTCATTTATGGTAAGTAGCACTATTTTCACTGTTTTCTGATTTGCTTCTTCAATGTACTATAGTCTTCCACGCCATGTACTATAGTCTTCCACGCCATGTACTATAGTCTTCCACGCCATGTACTATAGTCCTCCACGCCATACAGTATAGTCCTCCACGCCATGTGTTATAGCTCTCCACGCCATGCACTATAGTTCTCCACGCCATGTAATATAGTCCGCCACGCCATGTACATGGCGTGGAAGACTATAGTACATGGCGTGTAGGCCTATGTACTTTTCGCCATGTATTATGGCGTGTGGCGCTATATTTTATCACAATCCCTAAATCGACTATGTACATGGCGCCAGAAGTCTATAAATTATGGCGTCTGGCGCCATGTGTTTTCTCAGTGTACCTCTTCTAAGCTTGTAGCGGCTTCATAAGGTTTTCTTCTTGAATCTGTAGAGCCTCTAATGCCTCCGAAAGTTAACCGTTTAGCAGTTTACTAAAAATCACTTCCCGTCTCTCAAGAATGACTTCAGGATCTCTGATCAGATTGCCCTCTTCGCAAACCGCGTCATGTTTTGGATTATTTCACGCGTTCTAAGAGATTGCTGCATTGCTTTAACGCTCATCAAACCAGTTGCTCTGATTTTTGCGACTAGTGCCTTAGATGGCGTCAGTAATACTAATGACAGTATCCTTTAAGCGTAATAACTTCTCATCTGCGCTTGGCATCTTCGCCCCAGGGTCTACTCTCTCTCCCCCTCTCTCTCTGTCTCTCTCTCTACATGGAGCTCTTTGACCCCGAATTCCAAAGCAGAACCAAAGACGTTACTGGTACTATCATTACGTAAAGCAGCCATGTTGGTTCGAACTCGGTCTGCGGATGCGTTATTTTTCTGCAGAACAAATTGCGCTCGTAAAACTATTCCAACAAGAAAGTGGTCCGAATCTATGTTGGCACCTCGATACTTTTGTACCTTTACCTAGGCTCGAATGGTGGTGACGGTTTATCAACACCCAGTCTATTAGAATACGAGTGGCTTCATCAGGTGATATCCAGGTAAAAAGTAAAGTAATCCCACGACAACCCTTGTACGGGTCTAGGGGTTGAAGCTGGTAGAGAGCTTCATTACAATTTTTTTTAATCATTGTGAATACGAGTGTAGAGTGATTAGTTCCACGACTCACTTTACCCCTGATTTAAATCAGGTACCTAAACAGAGCTAGGTGAACACAAAGCTTGGTGCGCCGCCCCTCGTCCGAACGTGGATTCGAACCAGGGACCCCACCAGCAAGAAGCCAGTGCTCTACCCACTAGGCTACTCAAGCTCCTATATATCCAGGTGGTCAGGATATATTTACGTGGGAAGCTGGTTCACGCTACGATCATTAGTTATTATTCAAACAACGGGTACCTGCGTAAAACCTGATTAGCGGCTTCCGACCTTTTTTGGCGTTAAGATCACCAAAGATGATTTTTACGTTTAACGAAAATATGAAAACTTTTCATGCCTCCTTTTTTGAGTGATTTTTCCGTAGGTTCATGAACGTATATGCAAAAACAAAGTTGAATGTCTAGAATAGTCTAGACAATTATTGAACACTTGTTTGGTTTCTTGGCCACTAATATGTTTGGTCTACTTCTCTTTGTTTGTTTGTTGGGCGGCTAAGTCTGGTTCATTCTGGCTAATGCAAACGTGACTTCAGTGCGTTCATGTACTCGACAATATTCTTTCTGAGAAGCACATTCGAAGTACCTTCGAAGTCTTCATCATTGAATGAGCGATCAGGTTCAGTTAAGTTGCCCTGCTGACTAGAGCTGATTTCCCTTTATGAGCCATTAATTTCTCTATACGTGTTTGTCAGCCCTAGCGTGGTACCCCTAATTGTTTAGATAGCTGCGAGATTATTGAGTCCATACGGTCAACGGGCGTGTGCGAGATACGAATTTACATTTCCGTGGTTAGCGGAAGATGTATTTTAGTGAGTAGATATCGCACATGATCCCACATTGTTTGTTGCGAAACATTCTGATGATTCTTCAACAAACATTCTAATATATATTGTAATGAAACATAAACATTTCCGGACACAGAAACTGCAGTTACTACGGTCAAACTAGTGCATCGATGCTCAGATATCATTGCACCACGTTACTTAACTCTGGCTGGTGGGTTCAAAATATTACCGGTCCAAAAAAAAACCTTTCAGACCGACCGCGTAAAATCTAAGCAAAACTAAGAAATTAGGACAAATACCTCTTCAATATCGAAGTTAATTATATCTCTATTGACGCTATTTTCTTACTATTGGAAAAAAACTTATCTTGATACTTTATAACCCACGGATTGAGTACAACTTTTTAATTTCAATATGTATCTTTTTAGTGTCATTACTTTGGCTTAAAGTTAAACAGTATTGAGAGTAGAGCAGGATTGCAAACTGAAATTCAGTGATGTTTAATGAAGTCTGATTTACGTAGCTGTTTTATTGTTTTACATCAATTTAAATGTTAATTCAAGGGACTGAGTGTTAGTTTAAGTCTTATTGTTATTTCAGTTGAAGTGTTATATCCTTTCAATGAAAACAGACAATTAATTCGGTAAGTATTCCTGATTTTGTAATAGATTTTCTTAACATTTTTGATTATCAGCATTTCAGAAAGATAAAATCAATTTTTGGATTATGAAAAATAATGCAAAATACCTTTGGTTGACCGATTCGGTCATACGTTTAATTCTTGAAGTATCATCACCGGGATACACTGCAATCAGTTTCTGTGTAAGTCCATTGAATAATTCGATTTGATGTTTGTACTGATGCAGTTCAGCATGGAACGACTGCAAAAAAAGTTAAATTTGATGAGATAGGCACACAATAGTTCACCAAAAAAATGTTGTTTTCTATAATTCCAATGATAAACGTGGTATGTAAAGCATAAAATGATTCAATTTTTAATGTCATGCTCACCTTTTGCTCTTTTTGTTGCGCTTCAAGTACATCGGCAGTGGTAGCAACAGTTCCCATACGCTCGCATTTATTTTCCATGCGTGAGAGCCAAGTTTCCATTTCGAGACGTTTACTTTCGTATCTGTGACATAGAAAAAAGAAAATATGTGATTATTTTCGTAGCAAATATTCTATATTTCATGAGATAATTTCATTAAATCACTTCATCGTGAAATCTTAATGGCAGAAATGTACAAACAATATAAGGAACAATATACGCTGTAAAAAGTTACTTCCTCAACCAAAGCACCGGGCCCTTTGGATGAAAGCATTAGAAAAATCAAACAAAAGCCTTCAAGAAACGAATACGTGATAAGCAAATCAGGCAAGATCGCTTTCGTATAAAAGGAATAGATATTTCGCGGCATAGTAGTTTTTAATTTTAACAATGCAAAATGGTTTGGTTTTTCTATACTATCTATAAATTCGAGCACAAAAAGATGAACGAAAAAAACTTCACCAGCAATTCTGGCTCTATGTTGCTGGATTTCATCATCTATAACTTTAATATAATCTCTGCTTTTCATTGCATCAGGAAGAAGCCCAATTTGTTATTTTCCTTGTTACTCAATCCCGTCCGAAACCATAATTCTATGTCGCTTCATTTGACATATAATTTTTATCGAAGGATCTTTCCTTAAATCGTGGAAATAATGCAACCAGCCCCCAGGTCCATCCACGCGAAAACGTTTTTTTATCGGTAAAAGTTACTTTTCGTTATCGGTTTTCCCATTTAATAGGCCCGTTCACGTACTCCCAATGCTTTGCGATGCATTGCAATGCATCGCTATGATGTTGTTTTCATATGCAGATTGACTGAAAAAAAATGACTTAATTTGACTAAATTTCCCCTTTCCTGAGATACGATGAGATTTCAGTCGGATCTGAGCTGCTGAGAGAAACTGAAAAGTCTCAAACGGTGTGGCGCCGGTAAAATAATGTTGTTATGGATTATTTTCGTGGCGATACTTTATCATCGCTTAAGATGATTTTATAATCACTATTGTTCTCTCAAAAACAAACAACTGAAGCTTTTGGTTGTCATTTTTATATGAGGTTCGTTCGTAAAATGAGTTTCTCAATGGTTTCATAAATAGACAGCATTATTTATTTTGCTAGCGTTTTTTTTTTGTTCATAATCGCCGTTTCTATCCAAGTACTTTTGCATACGATGCTCCATCTTTTGTACACCCATGTCATAAAATCCTGCCGCCAGCCTTTTGAGAAATCGATTAACCTCTTCGTTGACTTCATAGTCGATGTTTAAGCGCATTCCACTCAAGCGTTCCTTTAATTTTGTGAATAAGTAGTTATCACTTGTAAGAGGGATGAGAGATGACAGTCCAGCCGAAATCTGTCGGCAGTTCCATTGTTTGAGTTTACAAGTGAGGTCGAGCGTTGTCACGGAGTAGCTTCACACCTTTGGACAGTTTTCCTCTCCGTTGGTTTTGAATAGTCCGTCTGTCTTCTTTGTGTGTTACAATATCTGTCAAAACCATAAAGTCGACCATAAACAACCATTTTCTGTTCAAAAAGACTTCTTCATCTTTCCCGTTTCCTCCTCCAATTTTCTTTTTGCTTAACTTCTTGCACTTCGAGTATTTTTGATAAATTTTTCGAAGAAAAAATGGTCTTCAAATTAACACATTTAGTTTAGAATGACAAATCTTCAAAAAATGGCGTTAAAAAACTTTTCCAGCTCTGATGATGTTTTCTAAAAATCGATGTATTCCATTTAGCTTTAAGTAGCTTTTTCCCAGGAATGCTTTGAAAAATTTTGATGATTTTATGTTTCTTTAAATAAGTGGACTACATATAATACTGTTCGATATTAGTTCAATTAATTCAATATTCAGTCTTTATCAATTCAAAATACTTTATTTAACTTCTATTCCAATTCAATCATTTACCAATTCAACTTCAAAAGAAAATTTTTGTAACGACATCCGTTCAACACTATCGACCGATCCAAATTCCAATTCGAAAACTACTGTATCATTAACAATGGACTTGAAAAATTCTACAAGAAAATTTCGGTAAATTTAACAGTTTAACATTTCCAATAACATTACATTTGTACTGTTTGGAAAGTTGTTTTCAATATTCTACATTTAAGACACATCATTAATATTCTTAATCAGCTGATTTTATTTCTGGTTGCGCGACGTAAAATTAACAATCGATCCGTCGACTGTCATCGAAGTAAGGGCGAGCTGAATATTGTATATTTCTACTAATATTTTCTTTAATTTCAGGTCGTTATCAAACAAATACAATCGTTCAATTTTCAGAAAACTTGAGCAATAGTATAAAAATAAACAAAAAACTTCATAGATAATTTTTTTTTTTAATTCTTTCAATGCCTAATAGAAAAATTGCAATTGACTATACTGCAAACCAACTACAAAAATGAGAAATAAGTATTGAGCTGGAGCTGAAAAAACGTTACAAAGCCAGAAAGTTTGTATGCGATTCGGAGACTAATACATACAAACACATGCTTTTTCGCGCCAGGCTTTCGTTTACTTTGTCAGCACAGTAACTTTAGCCCTGATGATCTACGCCGAATGTAATCTGTATTCAATAGTTCATTGAGAAAAACCCAACGCTGTAATGTGGAAAATACATATTGGCCGAGCTCAGGCAAGCCGAGTGTGTGGACGGTCCAGACAAGCGACTTTGACAGGTGTCAGAGCCGCTCGTCCGCTTTCCAATCGGAATGGGTTTTGGGCACGAGCCAAGGCCACCAAGGCGATTCGTGACGAGCTGTCAAATGCCGTCCACATGTTGGCGGCCTCGTCTGACTTCGGCTCGTAATGCATTCCGGAAATATGAAGAAAACATTCTTGGTAATGAAAATGTAATTTGCTTGCAAGGGGTTTTCTAAGAGTCCATGACTGGCCAATGAACATAACTCGCAGAAATAAAGGGAAAAGAACTTGCGAGCATACATCGGCTATGGGTAGTATGCTATATAAAGCGGAAAGATGAAAATTTCGGAGCATTTCAAATCATCACGGGTAAGTAAAATGTATGATAAACAACAGTACTGATTCCCCCTAGTAGCAAAGAGTATGCGCAATTGGAATTTCCAATGAGCGTCACAATCACTCAGCATGCAACAGCTACACATGCAGAGGTACGATCGACCGCCGGCCAAAGCATCAATTCGTATTCACCCTAGATGACGGAAATGCGAGAATACGGTGTCGTACTTTCCAAAAAGCTCTTATACATAAAGCTATAAAGCTAAATGCATAAGTTTCCCGTTGTATAAATCTTCCCAGCCTAGGACATGCAATTTAAAAAGAAATAAACATGCAATGGTTGGGTAATGCTTCCACGCATTACACGGAATATATCCGTAAGCATTACTTTTCTCGTTGGGTAACGTCTTTGTACATAATCTGAATAATGCTTAGAGAACTTCTTTTGTATTAACTTTACGTTTGTATTTAGCGATCTTCGGGCACCGATGGCGTTCTTGTGGGTGATATCCAGCAGTCCATGGAAATATTGTTACCATGGCTTAGAGGTTTACAACGCTTGGCGGCGCTTTTCGTATGTTCCCACTTGACGGCGGAATACTAGAGTTGTGTTTATCTTTAAAGTAGGCAAGGTTTAGCACATTAAGCCAAAGGACTTCCGGCAAAAATATCTTACCTCTGACCAGCTTAAGATTCTGGAAAGGACCATTGTTTACCATATTCAAAAATCAATCGATCCTATATTGATATCGCAGTCACAGCATGCTTATACCAAAAATAAGTATTTGGAAACTACTAAGTCCTTATTGCGCAAATTGAGAAATATCATGCTCTAAAGGAATATACGCTTGCCACCTTTTTGAAAATTGGACGGGCCTTTAACAAAGAAAAGTCTGACGCAATTTTTGGTAAATACTCTCCTAACGAAGCTGGAACGTGCCGGTTACAAAGCTGTTGCTAATGCAGACGACTTAGCCAAAGCAGTGTCGAGAATGTATTTATTTACTCTCTTAACACACTTTCACGTTAGAGCCGTGAGAGTGGCTTGAATGTGAATCCAAGCAAAACGGAGCTAGTACTGTCTACAGGGAAGTACACAGTTCTTCGTTTCGACTTACCGAAATTGAACAAGGTCTCTATTGACCTGAGCCAGAGGATCAAATATTTGGTGCGCATCCTCGACTCGAAGCTACCACAAGAGCTACAATATAGCATAAAGAGCGGCTTTGCAGCTTCGTAATATTGCTTGGTTTTATACCGCAGTCATTGAGCCAATCCTATAGTTATGGACGGCGTTCTGGTTGTAGGTTGGTTTTAAGGCTATCTGCGAACGTCAGCTTGAAAAAGTGCGAAGGTTAGCTACACTCCTGGAGACTGGAGCACTTCGCACCACACCTTATAAGACATCTTTTGTTCCGCTTCATTAGCTATCAACCAATCTACTGATATTACAGCAAGATAAGATTACCACTCAAGCGGGTGTTGAATATATCGCTCTGCGCGTTCTACCAGGTTTGGAGTTTACTACTCGCATTTCTGATAGGGATAAGTGACATGATGGTGTCATCCTCGTAAGATGGCTTATCTATGTGTTGAATGAAAGCTAAACAATAGAGTCGTGACTGGTGTATACTCGGATGAGCTGAATCTCAAGACCCTAGTGGTGTCAGGCAATCAATTGGATTCTGTGTAATCGCATATTCGGAGTCAATATTTTCAAAGATAGCCAAGATGCTACTAAATCCCTTGCTGGTCCTTGCACAGTGTCCATGATTGCCGTTGAATGTCTTGCATTCTTAGGGCCAGAGGTCGGCAACCTGCGGTTCGCGTGCCGCATGCCGCTCAGTAGATTCATACTTGTGGCTCTTGAGTAGTTTAATAGTAGATATTAAAAATTGACTGCAATATTTCAATTGCCAACCAAATATAATAATCTTGCCCACACATTAAAATGCACGGCAGACCGCATGCATGTAGGCGCTTTTTAAGCTCTTTCCGCATCGACTTGAATAATAATAGAGCCCAATAATAGAGCCCAATTCAATCTTCTTAATTGTATCGTCGTTTCTCTGCTTTGCTTTTGAACTCTCCGACCGAACGCTCAGCACGCAGTCAGCGGCATTAGTTTCTTGCGGCCGAAAGCGTTAAGTGGTTTTGCTTTGCTCGGCACTCATAAGCCATGTATATTACCAGGATCGAATTGGACTGGCTTGACGTGGAACGGATTAAAATGAAACTTCAAAGTAGGTTTTTGGTGTGACTGGATTAAAGTGGATTAACCGAATAAAATGCAGCTAGTTCTACTAAAGTGAAGTATATCGCATCGTAACGTCACATATATGAATAGAACTCAAGTATGCTTCACATTTTTCAATCCTCAATCCATCCATCCGCGTCTTATAACGCCCAAGTCGATCCAATCCAGTAAAATTTCGTGATCGGCTCGACTTAACTCAAATCAATCCACTGCGCGTATACAACGTGGTTTGACTAATCCTAAGCCAATTTGAAACCACGTTATAAACGAGGCTATAGACATATAAAGAATGGACACGCAATCATAATCCATGAGCCCGTACGTGAATGAAGCAATTTTACTACATATGCAATTTACTCTCTGCAAAAAAGCTTTCCCCTCAATGCCGCACACTCTACCTTTCTGCGATGTAGACTCTCTATGTAAACATACATTTCCATACATTTCTATTGTTGTCAACATGGTCGATTTACGGGTTAAGCATAGTACTGAGTTCGATTTCACGTGAAATTTTCATACAAAATTTCACGTGAAACTTGTTTTGGCGAAAATTTAGCTTGAAAATAAGCAAGAGTTGTACTTTGTTCTTAGCATGAAAAGTTGCTTCGAAGTTGGTTTCGCTTTGAAAATATAGATGGCACTGAAACATGTCTCCAATCATTTCACGCCAATTTAGTTTGTGCAGTTCATTCTTTCGAGCTAAAAAGTGACATTTGATTTTTCAATTCGAAAATGGAGCAGTGCAATTGTCTTTCCAATAAGAAAATCGATCGAAAAGTGAAATTCTTGACATTTTATCCGTCAGAAATGAGCAGTGTCTCTGTTTTTCTCCATTGCCAAAATTTTCGCCCGAAAGAATGACCAGATAATGGAGACATGTCAAAATTTAGCTTCACGATTAGCTCAGTACAAGCCTTTAGTTGGAATAGCGGGGAAAATAAAATATATGTCACATGGGGCACAAATTTCCAAATTAATCAATTTTTCTGGATGAAAATTTATGCTATTTTGTAAGGAGAGTGCGAAAATGTTGCTTGCACACATTTAACAACCATTTCTTTCCACGATTCGAAGGCTTTCTATGCTAAATCCGGTAAAAAGACATGCATTGGTTCGAATTGAATTTATACTTTGTGAATTGTATTTTTGAATTGTATTTATACTTTGCCAAACTATGGCCAAAAACCCTTTACTCCCCTACAAAACCGAAATGTTTGTATCACAGCAATAGGTCTTGGCCCGTTATGTCCCGAACACTCTAACCCTAAATTGGCCGATTTCAGCTACTTTTGCCCTAAAAGCCTTTTGAATATTTGAATAAAATACTCGCAAGTACGAAAATACTCGATACTTGATATGCTTTCAAACTGCACTATCTAAAAGCAGATTTTATTTTAACATACTTGAAAGCATGACAAAACTCAACTTCATGTAATATTTGATAATACACTTTCATCAGACTTAATGGTTAAAATATGTTGGTTTTGCCCACCACTAGTATCTACTCACATTATTCGAAATGAAAAGAAGAAAGCGGATTTGAAGGGCAGAATGTGCCGAAGCAAACCTTATATTAGTAAAAAAAAAAATTAAATTGTTAGATTACGTTTGCAAATACTACGCACACTTTTAATGCAAATCGAAACTCATTGATTCGCTATTGACTTGAATTGCATTACATCAACAGTAATAAATTTGTATTTGCACCAAAAAAGTTGCCCTTTAATTTTATAATTTGCCGAAAATCAGGTTTTTTACTAAAAAATCGTTATTTTTTTTAATTTTCCATATTTTTGGCTAAAAATTTAGACAGATACTCTCAAGATATGACAAAATCATAAAAAAAATAGATGTATATTGGACCTTTAAAAAAAGTATTTATTTTGCATATTTACGGTGGCGATTTTGAAGGTTTTTTATGTTTGCATATTTTTAAAAAAAATAATAAATTTATTGATTTTTAATATTTTGAGCTTAAAATTTATATGGTTAGAATAATACAAAAATCATCCCTATATAAAGGGTTGCAAAAAAGATATTCGTTACGCATATTGGTAGTAGTAATTTTGAGAGTATGAAAAATAACACATTTTCGGCTTGGGGTCTCTCTAATAATTGACGTATTCGCGATTGACCGCTAGATTAACCAGTCATTACTGCAGTAATCGTAATTTAAATCAAGGGTAAAGTGAGTCGTGGAACTTATCACTCCACACTCGTATTCACAATGGTTGAGAAATTGTAATGAAGCTCTCTACCAGCTTTAACCCCCTAGACCCGTACTTGTGTTGTCGTGGGATGACTTTACTTTATAATACTGCTTAACGATTGATTAATAATCTATTTTTTCAGTCGTACTCAAGACAGTTAACACATTTTTTACCATGACAACAGAGAAAAAACAGCGCAAAATTCAAGATGAGCACCGTGAATTTAGAAGTGAATGAACAGAAAACTGCGCATTTATACAAAAAATTATCTTGTAACATGCCTGATTTGCAATGAAAAATTATCAAATAATAAAAAGTCAAATATCAAGCGAACAAAACATGAATCTTTCGCTACAAAGTATCCCCTCGGGGATGAAAGAAAGACAAATTACGTCGTAGAATGCAAAAATCGACTTCTTTATTTAGCGGCTGGATGCATTCTTCTACTAATATTAAGGCAGCCAAGTTTGTTGTTGCTCAGGATATAGCCAAGTATGGAAAACCCTTTACAATGGAGAATATGTTAAATAATGCTTATTCAATATAGCTGATCACCTTTTTCAAGATTTTAAAAATAAGAATGGCATAATGAAGAAAATTAACGGCACTCCTTTTTAAATAGCGAAAAATATCACAAGTCTGTTGCGTGTCATGGGTCCTGTGAAATAGAAGATGTAGTGCGAGTTGCACTAGTATCACGGTATTTATCCGAAACATGTCTTCGTGAAGAATAAGAATGAATGTAAAACTCGTGGTGAAGATATACGTACTGCTATTAACGACACCACGACAGATGAAATCGACCTGAATAAATTGGTTTCTATTGCTACAGATGGAGCACCAAGTATGACGCGTAAAGTCAAAATATTTGTTTCACTCTTAAAAAAACAGGTGGATCACGACGTACTTTTGTTTCACTGTGTGATTCATCAGGAAGCACTTTGCGCATAGACATTTCCAACAGTTTGTATGTGTGAAGTATTTAGTACTGACAAAAGGACTTTCTAACAGAGACTTTTCTGGGTTATTAGAGGAAACAAACAACCAATATTCTGATCTGCTTTTGCATAACAAAGTGCGTTGGCTGTTCAGATGCGCAACACTGAAACGTTTCGCTTCGTACCACGAACATATCAAAACATTCTTACTTCAAAAAGGAATTGAATATTCTGTTTCAAGTAATAATGAATGGCTGCAAAATTTTTATTTTAATAACTTTATAGCACACACTCTTTTAGAAGCGATACTTTCGTTTGAACAACAATTAACATTACTTCTTCAGGATATGGAGAATGGACAGCTACTACATTTTGAAACTTTAAAAGATTACAGAACAATTCAGATTGTGATATTGTCACCGCAATTGTAAAAATTCAAGAGTCTTATTATTATTTTTAACTCTTTTATTATATATATATATATATATATATATATATATATATATATATATATATATATATATATATATATATATATATATATATATATATATATATATATATATATATATATATATATATGAATTTTCGGCGAAACGAGTTTAATATTAATTTTCTTCGAAAATTACACTTGTGGCGAAGGTGTGCGAATTGAATTTTGCACCGTTCCCAACTACTGATAGAGCTCAATCTGAGTTACAGATATTAAATTTGAACAACAAAGATCTATGGACAGAAAAGTTCATAAATTTGCAGTCAGAACTAGAAAATTTAACTAGAAAGAAACGAAAATTGGCTGTCAGACACTAGTGGACGGATTTCTTAAAATGTAGGAAGGATGAAAATATTATATTTGAAACATGGAACTGCCTTCCTGATTTTTATGAACAAGTGAAAACATCTTGACAATTTTCGGATCTACTTACTATTGTGAACAATTATTTTAGTGACAAAAGCCACGAAAGTTCCATGAAATTATAAACTTCTGAATATTTACCAAATTTGGAACAACTTTGTGCCTGTACTTAATCCCAAAAATCTCACTAACATGACATATTTGCGTTTATATTATTTTTGACATTTTATTTGTATTTTAAGCAAAGCTAAATAACCTACTGACATTAGGTTTTTACTATTAGTTTTATTTTAATTATAGAAAAATTGTATGCGTTTTCTTGAATACCTTGACTTTTTCAGCTCTATTACTACGCAAAATATAATGTTTCGATTTCATAATAAATACATGATTCAAAACGGTTATATGAAAACGGTTATATGATTTTTTCGAATAGGTATTACCGATGTATGTACTTATATTTGGATCTTCAAAAAAATAATTTATCATATCGAGAAAAAATGGCTCTTAACTCAAGAAATGTTGCCGACCCCAGTCTTAGGGAGTTGTCGAAACATTCGGCAATGCAATTGAGTTTGGTACCTGGACATAGGGATTTTCAGGGCAAATATGAAACCGATAAACTAGCAAGAAAAATACCGATGACTTCGGTCAAATAGGCCATTAAGCAAAAATACCTCGTGGACGCTAAGAAGTCTTGGCCGATGAATCATCCTATGTGATAACAAGATAGTCTTGGATCTCCACAGACGTGCATCGCACCAGGCAGCTATTACGCTTAACTCGAAGTTCTTTGCTTTTTGCACTGCCTCATATGATGGCATGCGCAACGGTTGGACGCAGGATTCAACGACTTCTGTCGGAGTTGTGGCTCGGAGGAATCGATCTTCCATCTGACAGGCTGCCTCTATTAGTAATTTTCCATGGCATAACATTTGAAATTGCCAGTGGAGGCAGCCTATGGTATGCAATATTTTATGACATACCATAAATGGTACGCACTATGGTATGCCATTTGCTTGGCCATCTATGTTGACAGTTCTTGATTTCAAAATGACGCTGAACCGTGGGCATGCTTTATTTCTTGTAAGAAAATGTAGGGATTTTGAATTCAAAGGGATTTTTGGATCTCGTTGAGCAATGAAAATAGTTTACAGAACATGAAATGGTGGGAAATTGCGAAAAAGTCGAATTTTGATGCGGAATAGTGAAATTATATACTTATTTTATTAAAAAGAGAAATAATTTCAATTTCGAACGATGAGTAAATATATGAGACTCTCTGTTGATGATTGGCGGATTTTTCAAATGATTTTATCGCATTCCCCTTCGTACCCCAGCAAATCATATAATAGTTACATTTTCGTCTGAAATTTCACCCGCTTATCCAAAAAGTAATTTATCCTACACGTAAAATTTTCATAAGTAGCAGAATTTCTTTGCTCTGCACTTCAAATAACTCCTTAAGAGCATTTGACGCTCAGATACAGCGCACGTCCTTCCCGCTCAGAGGCATTTTCGAAATGATATTGCATGCCATGAAATTGCCCACGCATCAGATGGTATACCATAAATTGACAGTCGCTGCCATCGGATATGGCAGGGTAAATTGCCAGTCGAGCCCTGGTGTCACGTGGCGAAAGGAAAGTGGCGGCACTTGGTGCATTTTGCATAGACCGAACTATTCCTGGTCAATTTAAAGGGGTCGGCAGGCCTCTGTAGATCGGCAGCTAATTAAACCTTCAAGCTAGCATTGTGAATTTTTATTTTTGATCAAAATATCAGTTTTCGTAGCTTTTATGCATCTTAATTTTTGTCTAATATGTAATTGGTTTCGTTTTTGCTGAATTGGATAGTACATAAATATATAATAATTTTGAACTTCCCTTTAATCAAAAAATGCGATTTTGGGTGGATAGTTTTTAGAGTAATTTCAGACAGTGATTACTTTGAAATTCAACTCATCAGCAGCATATTGCATAATATTCACTCAAGATGATAATTTTATTTTTTAAAGGAGCACAGAAAGATTAATTAGTGGAACGATGGCGCACCTCTAGTTGTCACCGAAAATCCATTTTAGAGGATTTTTCGCATTTTCAAAAATTCGATTTTTAGTAAATTGCTTTTTTACCTAGCGACGATTCTATTTTAAAAACCACTCAAGAGATTTGAATGAAATTTAAATAGCTAATTGAAAACATAAAAAATTTGTGCTTCATTGAAAGAAGTTCTTTGTTACTAAAACTTATGATTTTTTTTTAAACAATTAACTAGCAGTTTTTCTATAAAGTTCTGTGAGTAAATTATCAGAATCTTCCATTTTGTTTATTTCATTCAAAAAAAAAAAGATTCGGCCAGACATTAAATTAACTGTTAAACTAGCTATTTTTTTTGGTAAATCGATTTAAGACAAACTAGTAAAATATTATGATGGTGAAGTCAAAGAACGACTTGTGGAATATGACGATAAATTGGTCTGCAAACTTTTTATTTTTATTTTTTGTCAAATAAAGCTAAAACACAATATAATAACTCTATATTATTCGTTTAAAAAAATTAAATCCTCAATCTACTGTAAAAAAATTTTTAAATACTAAATTAAATTCAAACTACCCCCTTATGTAATTGAAAAAAAACCGTTTTAGAAAGACCGAGTTTAAAGTTTGTTTTAAGCTGCACTATTAAACTTTAAACAGTTTACTCTTTTCATACAAACCTTTTTGTAAACTATTTTCAAAGTTAGCTTCATCATTTCGCAAACTATTCCACATCTCTTGAATTCAACCAAATCCGCGCCCAACGTGAACTACTAACACACACTTATATTTTCATATAAGTTCTACTCATTCATCTATTAAGCTTACCTTTGTGAATCGCCCAGCATGTTTTTCAATTGCGATGCACGTTGAAGGACACATTGCGATGTCTCGTCCCAATGTTCTCGTAATCTTGTCACTGAAACGAAAAAAAGATAAGAGATGAAAAATCGAAGATGCAGGCGTTCGGAAAATATTTGCGCGTATCGGAAAGAAATTTGAAGTAGACGTCGCCAGAGTGACAGTGTTCAGTGCAAAAAGAAATGAGTGAAAAAGAATGAGAAGAAACGGCGATTCAATCTTAAGATACTTATAAAATGAGGACGGAAGGCAATTTGACGAGCATACCACGACAAGCCTAGTAGCGGAGCAGAGTTGACAATAGTCTATTGAAAGGGTGGTAGGATGACCTAGGGAGCCATGACAATGATGATATACTGATGCTGCATCAGTTAATGCATCTTTATACCACAGCTATATATTAAGGGCTAAAAGCTCAGAATTCTGGAATGTAACAAGTGACTGTACTCAAAAGTGATAGTACTCTAGAGCCAACGTCAATTTGAATGAGGTTGAGGTCGAATTGATGGTGAAGAGATTTGTAGGTCAATTGGAGGCTTTCGATTTTGAAGATTCGTTTCAAGAGTTATGCTGATGGGAGCTCACATTGAGTTTTAAGAAATTAAATGAACGCGCAATTATTCGTTGTGTGCAAATATCTTTTTTTGGAAGCAGCCTGGTTATGGGGCAAAGATTTTTTTAACTCTTTGACTTCTAAGAGTAAAGAGAGATGGTAAAACAACTTTTAAAAACTTTTTATATAGTTTTATAAAATCAATTTTATTATTGAAAGCTCTGTTTTTTTTCGGATACTATCGAGTAACGTTTTTGAATGCAGCATTCAATTTTAGCCATAATCGGATTAACTTTCTCTCGTTCTGCGCAATGAGGAAGGAATGAATTAAGGTGATGAGGTCCAAAAGTGCATTTGTTACGGGCTCCCCAGTCGCATAAATTACTTCCCTGCGACCTGTAGTCGCGGAGAAATTGCATATAACGTAAAAGAAACGAAAGTTGTTGTTCAAGAATTCTACTGCGGCGCAGCCAACATACGTGACGCGTTCGCTCATCATAGTTGGGAAATTAAGCAAATTATGTCTGGAAAAAATGATGACATTTAAATAATAGCAACAATTTATAAAATCGCAATATATACTCTTGGAGATTGTGGGAGACTTTTGTGGGAGACAGTTGCCTATGTCATCTATGTGGAATATATTTCCAAAATGGTGTGTGTTCAGGTATCGTAAGGCCACTTACATTTTGTGATACATTAAGAATCTGAGCTGTGCTTCGACAAAAGTCACCGCCGCTATTATAAGGATACATGTTAGGAACGCAATAATCAACTCCAGATACTTACAAATTAACGAATGCTAGATAAGAAAGAAAAACTGTCTCAGTTCAAATTTCGGTCTTATGTGTTTATCTGGATAATTGATACTGGCTGCATTGCTAAGCGACTTTGCTTTACATGGAATTAGCGGCACGGAAGAAAGATAATTTCAAGAAAACACTAATTTCAGGACTGTAAATGTTTTTATTCTAATTACAATATCCAGTCAATGACGTATGTTTGGAAGTATTTCATTTTTTATGTTGCATTAATCTCATTGGCAGTTTAAATCAATTCATGCACTAACAGGAAGGTATTCATTTATTTGTTTCATTTGTATTTTTTCAGCGACTTAGTGAATAATTTCGTTTAAGACGGAATCAAAAAATACTTGTGTGTTCAAAATAAAAATAAAACTATGACCGGAACAATTAAAATCACCGTTGAAAGCGTTTAACTATTTTAATGTGTATGCAAACTTTAAGCTAGATCGGACTATACTGAAAATGAAAACAAAAACACACATATCTTTGCGAGCATCTACAAAACTTTCCCGAATGGAACACTAATTGGTATTTTTTTCACAATTGCAAAACTAATATTGCCAAACTAACATATGCCGCAATAACTATAAACAGCCATTTTTTCACAGTTACTTCACCAGGCAGCAACTGGTAACTTTTTTGACGACAATGTTATTTTCACGTTTCAACTCGACCAATAGAGTTTTATTTGAAAGTTTTAGTCTCTACTAATTTTGACATATTTTCCCCGTTACAACTAGGGTTGTCAACTCTCCCGGAATTCCGGGATTCTCCCGGAAAAATACAGTTCACTTAAAAAATCTCCCGGCTCCCGGAATGCAGTTAAATTCTCCCGGAAATTTAACAAAAATTGCCATCACGGTATTTTTATATCTTTACTTATATTTTATGCTCGCTTTTAAATGCTTGTAAATAATACAATATTAATGATACAAAATCGTAAATTGCACTAGATTTGTTCAATTGATTAAATAAAAGATCTGAGTGCTTCTCTAAACGTGCCAATAAATGAGGATAAATTGTACGACGATTACTGATTGCTGCGAGAAGTGCGTGACCTTGTGGCAAGTGAAACAAAGAGGGTAAACTTGCGTTGGATTATTTTTTTTGAAAAATGTAAAGAAGAATCGGACAAAGAAATAAAAAAAACTTGTTATATTCGCTCGATCGATCCCCGTCGCTAATGTTGCCGGTGATCATATTTTCAGCGTGTAAGCGACCTGTGAACAGTAGATATATAATACTAGTTCTGGCGCACTTAAAAGGAGCACAAGGGGAGCAAAGAGGAGCAATAAGGACATGGTGCATTCGATCATCGGCCCTCGCATGATGTAAGCGATGATCTTTGAACTGATAATCAGTTCAACTGGGCTATCAGCTCAACAGGGCTCTTTATTAGCTCAACAGGGTTCTTTATTAGATCAACAGGGTTCTTTATTAGCTCAACAGGGCTGTTTATCAGTTCAGCTAGGCTGTTTGTTAGTTCAACTGGGCTGTTTATCAGTTCGAAATCATCACTTACGTCATGCGCGGGCCGATAATCGCAGGCACCATGTCTTTATTGCTCCTCTTATTTGCTCCCCTTTTGCTCCTCTTAAGTGCGCCAGAACTGGTATTATATATATACTGTGGTCAAAAAATCGTAATCGACTTAATGAAACACATGAAAAATCAGAAATACAGGAATGCACAAATTTTAATTACACATGTAAAGAATTCTATAACTTTATCATTGCAAATCAAAATGCATTACTAGCAACTCATAGTGTAAAGAAATATTTTATATAAATAAAATAGGTTTTTATTAATATTTTATTTTCCTCCCGGATTTCCGATCCACTGAGTTGGCAACCCTAGCTACAAGCCACTTCAGGTCTTGAGGATTGGAAGCGTTAGAGATTTCATTTGCACAAACTAAACTCGCTCGAACATGAAATGCATAGTCGTATGCCGACCCTACACGCACGCCGAACGTTTCGCAACATGTACATTCGTCGTGACATTTGGCAACATAAACTCTTTTTTTTTATCCCAATACACCATAAAACTCGTCCTATCCGCGTTGAGAATGTTAAGAGTGTAAAGTTTAAGTGCGCAGATATGTATATGGTGCAGGAAGGCAGCATTTTCTCTGTTCAGAAATTTGTTTACAAATATTCCAAATATTCTTGCACCCATCCGTACTCATGCATCTTGTCTATGATTTCGTATGCAAACCAAATCGGTTTGTAAATATCATCGGAATCAGCACCAGACCTTTTTTCCAATCCCTTTGACTCAATACTTAAAAAAGACAAAATTTCTAGTGACCCCGAGGTAAGGCTAGTTACGCCCATAAAATAGGGAAGCGACGGCAAGCAAACCATCCAAACTCTTGGCAAGACACGACGAGCGTCCACGATGAAGCCATCCACCCGCTCGACTCGGCATGTCCCGGCAAGAGTGTATTCTCGACATTACGTTTTACTTTGCCCCTAACTCAAAGCTCAATGTGCAGTCTCCCGTCCGCGACTAGATTCGAACCAGAGACCACACTAGGAGCCGCTTCTCTACACATGAGCCTACACGAACTTACCAGTAAATACTACAACAAATTAAACAGGGTATTAGCAAATACTAAAATGTAATTCATAATGCACGTTTAAAAACAATGCTTCGAAAATCTAACTCATAGCGAAATCAACTTGGTCAAGCTGAAGGTATCAGGTGAACATGTAGACGTTTCCACTTTAGAATTTAGAGCATACCATTAACAATTTATTAAATTCTATTTTCACTCTTGGCATATAGTAACAAAGCCAGTCAGGGTGGATAAAATTTGTGGCCTCTCACATACAGATTCAGAAATATTCAAGTCCTTCGTCCGAATGTCATCGAACCGAGCGACATTGTGAATCATCTAACTTAATCCAACTGTTTGAACACCATTAACTTCATTAGCTTTAACTGTGATTCTAGATATCCTCTAAGTGTCATGAAATGTCAAATTTCTCCACAACAAATCAAGGAATTACAGAAACGAGTGTGTCTCGCTTAAAGGCGAGGTTCTCCCGATAGAGCAATGTATAAATTTCCATACCCTGTGTAAATTATATAATCTAGAGAGTAGCAAAATAAAAAAACCGGATCGAAACGATGGTAAACAACCCGGAACACCCAAATTACCACATGCTTGCAACAAGATTCCAACTCAGTAAAAAAGGGACCCGTGTGATGAAGCAAAATATGGACACTCTCCACATTAGAGGATACTCCTGTAACACAAGCCTCATTATCGTTGATAGCCCAACACAGAAGGGATCAATTTTAGAGTTTCTGCAAGAGTTAGTCTCAATAATAAAAAAAAGTCGCTGCGTCAAAAAATCAATTATTTGGACAAAGAAGTAAGTGATCTTCACGTCAACATACTGCATGTAGACAGCCAGACTAAGCAAAAGTCACTGGATGTGAGCCTCGAATGGAAGCTCCACCCATTAGGACACCAGTGACGCATGAAGCAATTGATACTACTGCTATGAGAGCCATGAGGTGACTTTGTAGAGAATGCAATGCTTCAACGCTTTAATAGAAACCCTTCCATAGAAGAAAACAAGCCTATTGATGAGATGACGAAATTGCTGAGCAGCGTACAGCGGGTCAGATATAGAGCCCATGCTGCCGATCTTTCTGCAGCCGACGCGTTAGAGGAATTGGAGTTGAACGCTTCAAATAGCAGACATTTTTGAGAAGACCAACTTGGGCCCGTCGAGTGAGAGGTAGAAATTGGTTACTACCTCGCACTCTCCGCGACGCCTCGTTATTTCTAGCGCATCCGCTTTGGACGTATAATAGCATCACCGTCCACTGAGCGGCGTTTCTTTCTTTACGGAGGAGCTTCCAGCATAGTTATAATAATATAGTTATAATAATAAGTAGCTATGAAATTTCCTAATCAGTAAAAGCATATGTAGCAAGACGGTTCCCTGGTGGAACCGGAAACTACAGAAGCTCAGGAAAAGTAACAGGTAACTTCTCAATCGAGCTTGTAAGAGCATAATAATTTAGATGGTTTTCTGAGAGGTTAGAAGGTGCAGAGGGGAAGTCGAGGCTTTTCAAAGTCCTAAAGAAGGACACATAAGCTAAGCTGGTATCTCGAAAACGCTCGGATGGTGAATTTACCAAGTCCAAAAAGGAGTTTCTACAGACTTTACTTTGCACTCACTTTCCGGGCGATCCGATGATTGAAATGCAGAATTGACCACAGCGAGGAGCATCATACGAGTCGGCTCATCATTCTCCGGTTTCCAGAATTGAAGGAGCGATTTCAAATGATGAGCATGCGATGCGGGTATTTGCGGTCATTGAAGGCGCCTTGCTGGGCGCCCTTTGCGGAGCTATATGAAGCTGCGGAAGCTCATGGCGTGGATGACACGTTAATTAAGTGGATACATGCCATTCTGACACAGGGATTGTTGCTGGCGGAAACTGGATCAGACTGCTATTTGAGAACGGAGGCGACAAATAGATGCCCTCAAGAGGGTGCCCTATCACTGCTCCTGTAGAATATGTTAGTTGACAGCAGTTCCTAGCAGTAGAAATATACAACGCACATTGGACTAAATTGACAGTTGGTGTTCGAGGCACGGTCTACCACTGAACATGTTTTGTTCACCAGGAAAAGAAAACTGGAAGGACAAGTTCTTCATAATATAAAGGGTGTAACTCTTCAACTTTCAGATGAAGCCAAATATTTTGGAGTAATTTTGGACAACAAATTTTTCTGGAAGAATCATGTGGAAGTGAAGTTATCTCTTGCTTTAAATACTTCCCTGCAGAGCACGAGAGTTTTTGCCACGACATGGGGTCTAAAGCGTCGTGTAGCTATGTGGATCTACGTAACAATCATAAGCCCGATGATCAAGTACGCATCCGTGATGTGGTGGACCATTTGTGAAGCTATTGTATGCTACGAAGAAACTAGCCATGCTGCAAAGGACGGTGTGCCTGGGTATTTGTGTAGCCATTAGCATTACTTTGAGTGCGGCCGTTGATGCGCTTCTCAATCTGCCTCCTCTTGACATTCAAACTCAGAGTGTAGCTATGAGCCCTGCCCATAGACAAATGTAAAACAAACATAATCTGCCCATACGGCCAGATTTCTCTACGGAAGCCCAGTAAGCAGTTGATTGACTCGAATGTTTAAAAATGCAGAGTGCCGTTGGATGTTTGTAACCAATGCAATTTGGTATATCTGCTGTCTTTTTTAGACATCTATAGGTTCGAAAATGTTGAAATTGTTGGCGGGCGCGAAGCCATACTATTTTCCGGCCCCTATGTCTCAAATATGTTGTAGTTCCTTCGCCTTCAAATATAAGTCAAACTGTTTGATAAGTTGTTCAGGGTTTGTAATCCTCCACTATAAAATTTAAAAAAGTAAAAATATCCAAAAAGACAGATGGTATCCAGAAATATAAACTGTTTTAAGCTTAAATTCAAATAAATAATAAAATGATAAGTTGTTGGTAACCGAATTTCGTTAAAACAATATGAATTCAATTCCATTAGCTTCATTTAGATTTTACACCTTTTCGCTTTCAAAAAACACGTTAGTTCAATTAGCACACTTAGTATTCACTGCTTATTTGGTCAGTCAGTTAAACAAAAAGCCGGGAAACAATTGAAACGAGCATACAAACTGCAAGGAGAGGAACACAAGCACATAAAAAGATTTAGCAGCAACCCCTTTAATTCACACACTAATTACCTTTCAGGCATGTTCTCAAGTTGTCCAAGTCAATTGCACAGTGTGGCGCTACAAGTCCGAAGCTATACCGCAGAGTAGCTACTCTTTCCAGCACCAAAAATTGTAGGTTTTTATAACAAGAACCAAAAAATTTATGAACGGATAGAGCGACGAAATCGCCGATTTCAAAAAGCACCAAAATGAATTCGAAGTGACGATACGTTGCATTGTGTTGTTGATTGAGTTGGATATATATAATTAGAAAATATGATATTGAAATATTAACAACAAAGTAAAACTCTATTGGATAAATAAGAGCAGTGGGCAAGTATAAAATATTCACTATTTACTTGGGAGATTTGATTACCAAACTTATTACAGAATTATAGCATATGACGACGCGATTCATTGAAACTGCGAAAAGATTTCATCATATGTCAAGTGACAGTGATAAAGGACCTTGGACGGCTAAACTAATTGGTCACATTCATCGCAGCTTAGTCGTAGCAATGGAGAGGTAATTTTTACATTCGTTAAATCTTGACAGGACATGATTACTTCAGGAAAAACCTTGTTATGATCCAGAAATTCACAGTCGCTGTCACTATACGTGTGTACAAACGTCAAAACTAGGTGACGTTAGACACATGGTGCGTTGAATAGTGATAGCTACGACATAATGGCGAATACGCTACCTAACCAATATTTTAATATTCATTATTTTCAAATACCAAATCCATACATTAAAATTTGTTGATATAATCTTAGAATATAAGAGCAAAAGTATTGAATAAAATTCACTCTTGAGTTGTATGTCATACGGATAAGAGGCCACAGTCAAGACTGCGGAATTTAATGTAAGTATTATTTTTGTTTTTTTAGAAATTTTTAATTTTAAAAGAAGATAGACAAATCCATTCTTCTGCGAAGCGGCAGCAAGTTCACCAGGTGGAACAAAAGGACTTGGCATAAGTCTCAAAACAAATAACGAACAGCCAGACCATTCCTCTGCGAAGCTGTGGCAAGTTTGCCAGGTAGAACGCGTGGGATGATATTCTCTGCAGTTTAGGGCAGAGACAAAGAATAGGCTTGGTGGTCGCACCGTACTGCTGGTAGTTTCTTTGTGTGCAATCGCTTCGTAAATTTAAGACTGACCATTGAGTCCACGGTCGGCCTGGTCACTCCTGAGACGATCGTGGATGAACATGGAATGCAGTGATACGAAGAGAACTGGCGCGCTGTTTCAACATACGTTGAGAAAGTACTGCGCATAAGGCCAATGACAAACATGGCGGTTCCAGCGAAGCGTTTCCCGAGAGGAAAACCGAGTCGGTTTAGTCGTGCGTTCATTTAGCATTGTGATGATACACACCGCGGTTTGGAAGCCTCTTGGTTTTGTAGTGCAAAACTAAACCGACTCGGTTTTCCTCACAGGAAACGCTTCGCTGGAACCGCTGTGTTTGTTATTGGCCTAAAGCGGAAGGAGGCTTTATGCGCAGTACTAAACCATGCCTTACTGACCAATGAGCTGTGGTAGTTTTGTAAAGTCCATGGTTACGGATAGGTGAGTCAGCACAACCGGGTTGAAGCGGTGCTTAGGTGGGTCCTGACTCGGGACTTCGTGGGATTGTAGATGGTCTTTTTTAGTGAGTTAAATCTTATGTACCCCGCAGTCTGCTATGTCACCCGGGGATCTGGTTAGCAGATTTTTTTTGGCCATCTACAGTAGGGGGAAAACTACCACCTCAGGTAATGTTAAGATTTCCGAATTTGACTATGTGATGTTCTATCATCTTCGGATTTAGATTTACTGTTTGTGTTATGTCAGGTCTACTGTTGCAGGTCTACTGTTTTTGATTTTTGGCCAAGTTTCACCAGGAGTTCTTTAGCGGATGTAGAGGAGCTTTACATTCGCCTCGGTAACTATTTGGCTGAAATTATGTAATAGAGTACACTTTGTGTCGGCTAGCAGCGTATTTATCAAATCACTCTGCTTTAGTGCGGCATTTGCATTAATGGCGTCAGTCAGATAGTTGTTGATTCTGAATTATGTCGTTGATGAAATAACACTACTTGATTCGAGAGTCGATTAGACTATATACAAAACCTATAATGCTTATAAAGATGACTACCATTGATGGTCATCGGAACTATAGATGGCGAAGTGCCTCAGATAAATCTCATTGTAGCAACTTTCAATTTGATTTGTTTTTAAATAGCTTGTTAGCTACCGCTGTGATGTAAACTCTTGTTCGTTAAATCAAATTTGCTCACTTTATATTCAAAATGCACGCTGCACCAATAGTTACCGAGGTATGAGCTTGAGAAATTTTGAGACATTTTTTTGAGAAACGTACATAATTCACAACCATTCATGCATAATAATTTATGCAGACGACAAATGCATCCTAATTTCTAGGGTTCATACCTCGAAAACTAGGGGTCCCAAGTAAGTATGGACAGTTTAATTAAATTTTTGCGCACATGATTTTATAGTGAACTTTTAATGCGGTGTTTCTGAAACTAAAATACAAATAATTGTCTTCAAAAACCTTAAGTCGAATTTTTTCGTAAATTGACCTTTTTTAGTCTAAAATAACAGCAGTTTCGCAGAATTTCGCTGTTACTGCAAGATTATATAAGACAATTCTAAACCTCATACAGGGAGTTCTTTTTACTTGTGGATGACAAACTCTATTTCATCTGGCCCTATGACCAAATCCCCACTCGTTCGAAGAAACGGCTAGGCTTTATTAAACGACTTGCCAACGAATTTTCTAGCTCGTGGGTATCAAGAACCCTAGACACTTCATTTGTACGCCCTATTCTCGGATGCGCTTGCACTATTTGGCACTTCACATGCACAAATGCCATAAAACATTTTTAGTATGTCGCTACCCCACTTTTCCCAGAATTTACGCAAAAACTTTCCAATTCTGTAGTAAGTTCATGCTGTTAATTAAAAAACTTCTAGTTAATTTATCTGTCTTTTCACGGTACTTTTTTGAGCTTTTCAGATCTGTTGTTTATTTTATTCTTTATCGTTAGCTGTATTTTTATAAATGATCTAAATAGACCTTTATATAGATATACTTCAGTTCTGGCCTTTTGAGGCCATTTCCAATATAATGGTAGACTGATAGTCCGTACCTATATTCGAATATGGTACTCTAGCCACTAAACACCGCTTTCTCAAAATAAGCATATGCAAGAGTTTCTTGCATCGTTTTTACTTTTTCAACAATGCAGTATTGAAACGCTAGTCAGTTGGCTTCATACTGAAATCGATTTGTTATTTAAAATGGTGGTTAATATACATGTGTGGATTTCCTTTTTCTTTAAAAGCATACGAACTACTCAAGCAGCACTTGTGAATGAATTTATACTTACAATAAAAGTGCCAGAAAACGAAAAGTCACAGAAAACGTCAAACATTCGACGTTATGAGAAACCAACAAAAATTTAAAACTCACTAATAGAACTTTTAGCACAAAGAGAGACAATAGCATCTTAAACCCTTTGCGAAATTGAAAAATAAAAGCATAAGTAGCGAAAATTGCCTAATCGTAACAATCTTCCAGTAATTAAATAGCTCTTCCCTCTTGCAATATTACAATTTCATATTTTTGCACTTATTATTCATTGCCCGGTTCGCATGAGTGGCAGCAGCTAACAAACGAACAAACGATCTGCCAAACGCCCCTGCTAAACGCATTCAGTGAATCTACCAGAGTGCCTTGGATTGGTTACACCATCAGAAATTCGTTGTACTGTTGGTTATTTAAACAGAATCGCCTCCACCTTCATAAGATGGTGGCAGTAGTTAGTGAGACCGAGCGATACTTCGCAGCAGGTATTCATTTTCTGCCGAAAACGACTTGAATCACTCATCAAGCTTTTGTAGTGTCCCACGCCATCTTCGTTGAAGGTATTCATCGCTTTTCATCCTTTGGTAATTTTCATCTTTCGAGAAGGGCTTTTGGATAACGTAGCGAAGGTGGTTGGTGTGATGGCGAATGCGACAGGGGGAAGGGGTCATGATTAAGACTTCTTTTTTTAGGGCTATTCATGAATTTTAAAATAGGATAAAAGGCAGCGAATATACTTTTTAGTAATACATCTCGTAAGATGCTCTGTTATGGTGGAAAATTATGAACAATTCATTTTTTTATGAGAGGCATTTATTTGGAGTTTGGCTTGCGGAAGGTTAGACATCATTTGCCGGAACACAGCAGCGTTAGTGTTGTAAGGTTCCAAAGGTGGCTATAAACCAGAAAATGTTGGAAATTTCAACGATCACGCATTTGTCTATGGATTTATTAGTGATTTTTGAGAATAATTTTAAAAAAAAGCATCAATTCATTTGAAAACCTCATCTGCTCTTCGTCTCCGAATTCATACTGCACTACCACCCAGAAACGCTATGGTATGATATTAAAAATAATTCGCATCAAGATATATGAAGTAGCAGTGAATATGCTACTAAGCTAATTAATATTAAGCATGCAAATGACTTGCAAAATGAGACCCTTTATCACTTCACTGAGACCCTGTATCACTGAGCAAAATAAGACCCTGTATATAAGTGGAGCAAGTCACTTGGTTAATTATAATTATACTTCCTTCGCTGCAACGAATTATTCACCTCCTCAAGTCGTAGTCCCATTGCTGTCTTCCTTCAGCGAGACACTGAAAAAGCTTGTCAAATCAAATGAAAGGAATATATATAATTCATTTGAACTTCATTCACCGGCTGATAAAGAAGAAAACTCAATTAAGTGTACGGTCAGTTTAATTTAGTTTCTAAATTTAAGTTAAGTGTGCGGGCTTTTTATTAGAGAAATAAACAACGCTTGTTTCCGTCTACAAGATTCCCTAAAGATCCGTAAAACCTAGTATGCCGATATAATAGATAAAAGTCGAATAGAACTCTCTAAAATGCAATATTTATGTGCTAAAATCAAAATACCGGCTGTTCATAAATATCTTGTAGTGAGATTTTTTTCTTTTCTTTCGAAAATAAAAAACACGGTTTCACAGAAGTCATTTTCATCAACCATTTCAACCTTTAACAGCTCAAAAAAGTAGATTTCGCAAAAACCAAATGGTGTTGGGTCGATGCACAATGCAGGGTTTTATTTTGAAGCTGGTCTACTAGATTCGGGAGATCAGCGGTAAAAGTCGTATAAAAACTGGGCCGATGATGGAATCTTGCGGCACTCCCGATGTAACATGTCTTTTAAGGGGTTACCCCCACTTGTAACTTTGAAGTTTTTCGTTTTTTTTTTGTTGCATTTTTTTTAAGTATAACTATCTGAGAATACGTCCTTCAAATTTCAAGTTGATCCGAACATAATTGACCGAGATATGAGCGTTGAAAGAGAAGAAACTGTTGCGTATACAACCGTTACTTATACTTATAAACGCGTTTTTCTCCAAATGACATCTTTGAAGTCGGTGACCAAAATTACTCGAAAACTACTGAACCGATCTTTTTGAAACTTAGCAGGCTTATTAAATACGTAAAAATGTAGTGTTTGATCGTTCGATTTTTTTTTAAAATAAAAAATGGCCGTTTTATAGCCAAAAGACGACCATTTTTTTAAGTGAAAATCGAAATATTAACTTTGACTGTCCGCCATTTTGTGAAAAATGGATATTGTTTTAAATCCTTCGATCAAACACTAGTTTATACTGTTATTTAACTAAGTCCATCGCTAGTTTTTGTTTCAAATGATCCAGTTCGACACAATTTTGGTCACCGCAAAAGGTGAAAATTAAAACTCCATTGTTTTGACGGCCATTTGTAATTAAATCATGTAATATTTTTCAATAAAAAAATTACTGAAAGGTGTTCAAAGTATGTACTTTGAGAAAATATAACAGTCGTTTAAAAACATTTCGTAGTTTTGTCAAAAAAAATTCATGAAAATGACCTATTTTATTGCGCTACAAGTGGGGGTAACCCCTTAATTGAATTAGTTCTTTAACGTCGATGTAGAATTGTTTGTTGCGAGCTGTGTAGCCTTTTTGAGCTTAAACAGAAGACCTGGTATAGCATTAGCTCTGATTAAGTGAAAATAATCTTCATCCAAATTCGCTCAAAGAGTTTCACAATATTAGGAAGCAAGGAGATCAGAAGGAAATTGCTGGCTTCTTTACTCTTACCCTTCTGATGAACAAGAACGTTTATAGCTACTTTCAAGGAATCGAGAAAGTATCTGTTAATAGAGGCATTATTGAAAATAATGAAAAGCAATCCCAGCAGAGAGAGTGGAAATAATTGACAGTTAATTTAGACACCCCATTATGCCCAGGAGTTTTTTTGGTTTTCATACCATCTACCCGGGGCACAAAATTCTCACTATTGACAAAATAAAAGCGGCCACCAGCAATTTGAGGATCATCCGAATGATTTTTATCGAAAAATGTTACCAGAGAGTCTTTGTGGCTTTTGATGAAATTTTGCACTTTTTCTAACAATTCAACCTGACCGTTGGGATTGGGGACAGTGACAATATCTTTCGAGACAACCATCTCGCGATTATTATAATTATCTGAAAGTGAGTTCATTTCTGTGCGCATGTCGGGTCTTGGTTCTATAGCTACCTGGCGTTGGGTAAGATGCTCACTGCAAGACTTGGCAACCATATCAGCAATTATTATACTAAGGCACTCAATATTCGAAAAGAGGGACCTGTACAATGGGTGGTCCCTCCCATGCACATGGAAAATCCGCTTTCATTTACAGCGCCTGATGTATCCCACCTTCAAATGCTTAACAATTTCCGGAGGCAGCATGAGACTTTGATATTTGTCCAGCTTGATCTGGCGTGAATATCGAATGGCAACTACGTCGCTGGTATTATTGGCCATGCCTATTAGACTATCGATTTGACGACAAACATCAAAATTAAAAAACAAAAATCAAAATTCACTAACGGAACATTTACCTCATGCTTGAATATACTCCAGTCGGTGCTTTTGAAACATCTGATTGTCTTTGAAGATTTTCCAATAAGACTGAAGAAGGAGCGGAAACGGAGATCGAATCTCCCGGCAAAGTGATCAGCCATACTATCATGGGTCGAGCAGTGCAGGGAATCAATACTGCTGATAAGGTAATCTGATAGCAGAAAAATGTCGACTGTTAAATTGTTACTTGGTCTGTTTGATGAGTACAGAGCAACGAATTGCGAAGAAATTGGCTGGGCGCTTTGTTGTAGCCATTCGAGCAGCACTCGATCGTTTTAGTTTGCGGAAGAGTCTCCCCAGTATGTCTGGAGTTAAGATCGCTACCGATAAACAAGTATTTATGTTACGAAGCAATTGAACATATGACTCAAAAATCATGTAACAAACCTGATTTTGACGAGCTGCATCGTACGTACAAAGAAGCGACTACTAGATGCCTGCCGTCAGTAGTTATCGCCAATCCACCGGCAAGAAATCAACATTTTAGTTCAAAGACAACAACAGGTTCCATATCCAGACTACTCCTAACTAATAATGCAGTAAAAGTAAAGGAATCCCACGACAACCTTCGTACGAGTCTGGGAGTTGAAGTTGGTAGAAAAATTCATCACAAAATCATCACGAACACGAGAGTGGAGTGATTAGCTCCACGACTCACTTTTCCCTTGATTGAATCAGGTACCTATTCAGAGCTAGGTGAACTCAAAGCTTGGTGCGCGGACCCTTGTCCGAATTTGGATTCGAACCAGAGACCCCAAACACCATAAGCCAGTGGTCTACCCACTCAAACCATTTCTATTGTCAAGTAATATTGAGTACCCTCTAAAACTGATTCGTTGAAAATTATATAGTTTGGTTCTGTAATTAGTGCCACATTCGCATTCAATACATCATCAGTTGTTTAGCAGAAGATCTTGGCGCTATTGAGATGAGAAAAGCGGTCTAAAGAGTTGTCACTTCAACCATCTAATTTCGAAAATGTTGTGGACAGTTTAATAGTGACTAACAGCCTCTTACTATTGAGAGTGGGAGACAATACTTGGCCAAAATCATTTATTGGCGCAAGATCGACATTGGACGGCAGCGCTACCGAGGACGTTAAGGCTCGGGGAGTACCGAAAAATGAACAAATAGAATTTGCCACTGCTTGTGCGTAAGAGAATTTACTTTTTCAATAGTTCGCAACACTCTACTTCACAAACAGCTGAGGATCGCTCCGAGCCAGGTTGTCACAATTATATAGCCCCAATCCAGCCTACTATTTCTTTTAAGACTGGGTACCCACGGCCTGGGTGATAAACAAGACCACAATTGACACTCGAAAGCTGTGAGTACCATTTTACATTCGCCATGATGATGCCTCTTCAGGCATTTAACACAGCGATGAATGATGGTGCACTTGGCTGCACACGACTGAAGTTTTGCCAGCTGTAACACTGCATCCTTTCCTTGTTTTGGACTTGATTTCACTTCACTTTCTGCCTGGTCTGCGTTTGGTATACAGCAGCTAGCTTCCACGAAGGCTCTTTATGTGCTATGAAAAGACCAGAAGGAGGGGTGAAGTTTTGAATCCCATCCAATTTCTTCAGTTCCCGGTCCTTGCGGGTGAGGTAGTGCGACACTGATTTCAACTTCAGGTCAGAATGCTGCGCCACTAGCTCAGAGTGGACATCTGTTCGTTCAACGCCTCTGCGCAACCCACGGATGACAAAGGACTTGATTTTTTCACAACCTGTAGTGTGCGTAGTAGAGCATTAACCACTGCCCTTGAATGTATAAATTAAACAAACACTTTTTTATGGTTTTCAAAAGTAGAGCACAGGCTAAATGATTTTTAATTGAAAACATTTTTAATGGTTGGCACAATTCTTTCTGCCTCCAAGTCCTTAGTAAACGTTGGAATGTCCATTTGATGGGCTGTTATGGGAGGGATTTTGTTTTCCTTTTTGGTTTCACAGTGGAGAAGGATGGCGTATTGGACTTTTTATTTAAAAAAAAGGGTTTGAAAATTTTTACTGCTCCTTTAATAGTCCTGTATTTTCTTGCCTTTCGTCGAACAACTAAGTTGAGCTCCTGGCTATGTAAATCCTCAGAATGTGATATTTAAACGTTATTTGAGTGAGTAGGGATAATGACGGCTCATGGGCGTTATTTTTTGGGCAGATTTTATACGCAAGTTTACCTTTATCAGCTGCTGGATCATGAAACTAGCTCTCTGCTGCCGCAAAACCTCGATCTCTTTCCAAAGGGCTTGATTTTGTTTTTCGAGATCATCGATCAGACGAATCAGCGATATCGCATGTTATTACCTCTTTTCCCATTTCGCGTATGATAGTTTTTTCACACTTATTTGCAAAATGAACTTTTCGTTTTGGACACTCAGTCGAGAAAACAAATATTTTTAAGTACTAGTTCAAAACTATCACTACACCTCGAACAAATAGCGACTACAACGACAACGGCTATAACGGCACTTAGGTCTCGATTATAACAAACACTGTTTATAATTCAAAGAAGTAATGGAAATCAAGATAGAAATGACCGAACAGCGCCGTGTCCAGAATTTTTTTTACGACATTGAAAGCGAAAATCGGTAGGTTTAATAATTATAACATCTGAGTTAGCTTTGAATTATGGCGTGATGGCGTTATGGCTCGAAAGTGGGCTTATCCATGTGGGGTATACTCAGATGAGCTAAATCTCAAGTTGTCCTCCGTCTACCACACCACTGTAGTGTCTTTCAGGCGGAGGTTGCTGCTATTTTACAGGCAATCGACTGGCTTCTGTGTAATCGAATATTCGGGGTCAATACTGGTATTTTGACAGATAGCCAAGCGGCTATTAAGTCCCTTGCTGGTCCTTGTACAGTGTCCATGATTGTTGCTGAATGCCGTGCATCTCTTAGGGAGCTATCGAGAAATTCGGCTGTTCAATTGATTTTGGTACCTGGACATAGTGGTTTTCTGGGCAATTGTAAGGCCGATGAGCTAGCAAGGCTTGGAACCTTGTTGCCGGAGGTCTCTTGCTCCTCAATAGGAATACCGATGACATCGGTCAAATTGGCCATCAGGCAAAAATATCTTGAGGACGCTAGGAAGTCCTGGACAGATGAATCACTCTGTGCGATAGCAAAGCAGTCCTGGTTAACCATAGATGCGCATCGCACCAAGCAGCTTTTAAGCTTAGCTCGAAGGGTTCTGCTTTACACTGTGGGCATTCTAACGGGCCACTTCCTCATAGGGCGGTATGCGCAACGATTGGGCGTAGACTTTAATGATTTCTGTCAGAGTTGTGGCTCTGAGGATGAATCCGGCCTCCATCTCATGTGCCAGTGCCCGGCTGTGGCAAGAAGAAGGTTGGCGGCACTTGGTGCACCCTTTCTCTCAAACCTGACGGAACTGTCTCTGGTCAATTTAAAGGGGATAGTCTGGTTTGTCAAAGGAAGCAGATGGTTTCCTGATTGCAGTGAGTAGGGGAGGGTAACTAATTTATTGTGGTATCACAGCGGGCCTCTCTTATGCCCATGTGTGTCGGTCGCCAGGTCTCTGTAGATCGGCAGCCACTTCAATCTAACCTAACCTAGCTTTGACTTCGACAGCCAAATGCTTTGCGAACAAGTAGCAAAAAATAATTTACAAAATTTTCTGGCACATGCGATGATACGCACTAATGCCAGCATAATAGACCTAGTAATATAATTAGGAAATGATATAATATACAATATGCCAATCTTCACCAAAATTTTTCGTATTTAATACGTTTAAAATAAATACACCTTTTTGATGAACTCTAGTCTATCAAAAGATGTCCATATTACATCCTCCTCAGGCAAGGTCTTGAATAGCGCCAACAACATTGAAAAGGGACTAAATTTATGGTGACACACAAAAACCTCCTGCTAATTAAATCCCCATTTTGAATTGCGGAAAAATATCTTCGTCAAATTCACTTATCCTCGCGTATGTTTCATGCGAGCTAAATACTAAATAAATACAGCCATACTCGTTTACACATTTCCGCTTATTATTTAATCAAGCGACCACATCACAACGAGTCTATATTTGTTATAAGATCTTTTGGATTTTGTTGATTAATAAGGAACATATACTTGTATGATGGAAACGTCTGCGCACACTATGTTGGTAACTTTACCTTACTTTTGTGTTAAGCCCACAACACACATATGGCGAACGTTTCGTGTTATTTGTTATAAGTTAACGTGCGGAGATATGCATATCCTGTAGGTAGGTAACATTTTCTCTGTTTAGAAATTGGTTTACAAATGTTTAAATGTTCTTGTACCCATCCGTACTCATGTATCTCGTCCGGTATGATGCATCTTGCCCATGATTTCCCAGGCAAATCAAATATCATTGGAGCCAGCACCAGACCTTTTTTCAAATCTCTTTGACTCGATACCTAAAACCGACCAAATTTCGAACGACCTCGAGCTAAGTTGAGAGCAAAACGTACCCCAATAAAACAGATAAGCGCCGGCAAGAAAACCATACACACTTTCATCCTCGTCAAGTCCCGACGTGTGTTTTGAAACCATACACACTCTCAAACTCAGCTATATTTGTCATGTCTCGGCAAGAGTCAGGATCGGCCTTTACAATATACAGGCTAGGATCAGGCTGCCACATAACTAAATTGATGTGGACATATGCGTCATGAATGGATTATAGCCGACCCTATCAAAATCCTTTCCTAGCGTGCTAATCGAATTTGTGGTCACATCTTATAGCTAGATTCCTGAGTTTAATTGAATTGAAAAGGATATGGAAGCCTAAAAATCTGCATGCTTGTATACTTAAGTGCACCGAAAGTATGCCGCGATGGCTTACACTGACAAAAAGTACTTAAAGGATAAGCAAGTAAATAAGAGTTCGAGACAAGTTATAATGGACAAAACATTTGATTCCCGCGATAAAATATTTTCGGGTTCATTCTTAATTCTATCATGCAGAGAATAATACACTAGAAGCATTGATAGCAAAGTCATAAAGAGTTGAGCTACTAAACTAGCATAGGAAACGTATTTTGTACACATTCACATAGGTTCAACCGAACGATTGAGGGAATATATAAATTTAATCAGTGATAGTTCGTTACTTTGAACGAACTGATACATCATGAGACTATAGTTTTAATTAGTAGCTCTAAAATTTTCTTTAGCTTGAGAAGCAATGGGAAAAAATAAATTCCCTTCACCAAGACCGTATTTTTCTTTCTATGTGCTTGTAGATATGTATCTCAATGAAAAATATTCGAAATAAGTTGGAGGCAAAAACATCAAACGAATTGATTCGTCTTATTTGAAGTGCTTGACATTTTGTACTCTTACCTTTTCCCTGGCGAGACGTAAAAGAGTAGTCTCATAAATAAATAAAATAATGAAACTTACAAGGCCTTTTTTCCAAAACAAAAGCATACACACAAATAGGCGTGTATGTCAGCAGCATAACTGTTCGAGCAGAGACTACATTACAAAGGAAAAATAAGAGTTTCATATCTGAATATAGAGGTATTTATTTTTTGACTTTGATCTCATTGAGCATAATGAAAGGAAACAGGAAGAGAAGTGTTTCTGTTTGCGTAAAAATGGACGGATGAATTGTGCTTCAACGTAATTCCGTTATGCGAATCGGAATATGAGAAGATTTTAAAAGCTGAATAACAAATAACTTTGAATTCATATCGGTTTGTTATATTTTTTAGAGAACATCTTCAAAAATTATGAAGTGCGCACTATTTACAGAGAAAGATGAAATTAACTACCATATAAAGCATGTATGAACTTATTTTGAACAACGAACTTTAGTATTTATCTAGATTTCAATAATATTATAATGTTATATTTTGGAAAATATTTAAGGACAAATTTACTTCTGAGATTCAAATTTTTACCAATCTGAAATTTTTTTTGAAGCGAAATACTCATGTAATGCTTTATCGACAGGGCCGTAGCCAGCCGTAGGGCAAAACTCGACATTGGCAATATGGATAGATCCTCCTTGGATGATTACACAAAAAAGCTCGTTTTAACTTGACCGATAATCTCGAAAGGGTTTCTCTATCCAACTAATAAAAAACATGGGCGCAACAGAAGTTTTCGAGAAACTTGGATGAAAGACTTTCCTTTCCTCGCTTATTCTCAACGAGAAGATGGCGTGTACTGCAAACCATGCTGGCTGTTTTATCATGAAGGAGTTGGCAAAGGAAACCACGAAATTCCAGGACAACTTGTCACCAGCTGCTATAGAAATTGGAAAAATGCGAGGGAAGATTTTGGAAAGCATGCAAACAAAGAATACCACAAGACTTGTGCCGAGTATGCCAAAAATTTCCTTGAGGTATCTTCAGGAAAACGATCAGATATTATATCTCTAATGGATATGCAGCAAGCCAAAGAGAAAAAAGAAAATAGAGCAGCTATCATACCAATAATAAAAACAATTCTTTTTTGTGCTGAGCAAGAATTACCCTTGAGAGGCGATCACGATAGTGGACCTTTGTCGTTGATAAGACCACAGCTGAATGATGGAAAATTTCGAGCTCTCTTGCGATTTCGAATCGATTCCGGGGATGTAAGTTTGGAAAAACATGTTATCAATCATTCGAAAAATGCCCAACACATGAGTCCAGATATTCAGAATGAAATAATTCAAATATGTTCCGACATTGTCATCAGGAAAATCATTCAGAAAGTTGATAATGCACCATGCTTCACCTTGCTCGGGGATGAAACCATGGATATATCAGGAATTGAACAAATGTCAATATGTCTCAGATACCTCGACTTCGACGAAGACTTGCGAAAACTGATTATTCGTGAAGATTTTGTAGGATTTGTACCGCTTTATAACCAGACTTCTGAAAAAATAACTGAAGCTCTCCAGAAACGTTGTAAAGAGTTGAGCCTCAAAATGGAAAAATGCATTGGCCAAGGTTACGATGGAGCACGTAACATGTCTGGTCATGTCAGTGGCGTCCAGGCGAGAATGAAGAATCTGTACCCATTGATGATGTACGTTCATTGTTATAGCCATCGTTTGAACCTCGCATTGTCAAATGCCATGTCAGTCCCACCTGTTCGGAATTGTCTTGGGATTGTGAACGATGTCGTGAACTTATTTAGAAACCACGCGTATGCGACGAAAATTCTTCAAGATCTCATCCAAGAACATGCTCCAGAGAGCAAAAAGAAGAGGCTTATTCGTCTTTGCGAAACAAGATTCATTGAACGACATGACAGCATACTATCTTTCGTAGAACTGTTCCAAATTATCCACATGGGATTAGAAGAAATTTCAGAAAAATCTTGGACTATTTCGAAAACTGCGGCCTGCTTACTTGCAGTAGTTCAGAAAAGCGAGTTTCTCGTCAGTCTCTTGGTTTGTAACAGACTTTTCAGCTTCACGCTTCCTTTGTCAGTTCAACTGCAAGAAAAGTCACGTGATTTGGCATCAGCAGTAGAGCATGTTCACGAAATCGTGTATATGCTTCAAGAAGAACGAAAAACTGCAGAAGTATCGTTCAGCAAAATTTTCATAGCAGCTGAAAAACTTGCAAACGACACATTCGATATGGAGCTGAAAGTTCCGAGACTTACGTTGAAGCAAACAACTCGTTCCAATTATCAAACAGACTCTGTTGAATCGCACTTTCGGTCTGCTGTTTTTATTCCTTGCCTCGATACGCTGATTCAGAATTTGTCAGACAAATTTCTTAATGAGAACGCGGTAATCTTATCAAGCTTACATATACTTCTCCCTGGATTTGCTGCAATTGAAAAAGTAGATGACTTGCATAATCGTTCACCATACTTTGATGATCGAGTTTCAGAATCCGCTGTAAAAGCTGAGTATAAATTGTGGTGTGAGAAATAATCGGGACTCGAGAAAGATGCCGGGGTTTTACAAGTATTGGATTTTTGTGACACGAGCAGATTTCCAACAATCAAATATCTTTTAACAGTTTTGGCAACTCTTCCGGTCACAACGGCAAGTGTGGAAAGGTCATTTTCGACACTGAAAAGAATCAAGACTTACTTACGTAACTCAACGGGCAATGAAAGACTCAGGGCACTCGCAGTACTGTCAATTGATGGGAACTTAAGTATCGATTCGAATGAAGTTCTCGAGATTATGGCAGCGAAGAAATTGCGAAAGTTAAAATTTTAAATTTTGTCTACTGGATTGACGCTTTTGTTTGACAATTGATATGTATGTGCGTGACTGATAATTAAAATTACAGTGACAATATTGATAACAACAAAGCAGTTTTTCACTAATGAGTCCAACTTTGATAACAAATATCAATGCAAGACACCCATCAACCATTTCCGCCCCCTCCTCCTCAAACAAAATTTAGAACTATGTTTTGGGCCCCCCCAAACCAAATTTTTGGCTACGGGCCTGCTTATCGAGCTCAAATTATAACAAACAGCATCGAAGAATGTGGAAAATATAAGGAATTTACTTATATTCTCCTTGTTTTTCGAAGCAGCTTTTACTTCTTTTGGACCAATCAATTATTTTGAATGTGACATTGTAGCGCGTTGGATTACTGGAGCACTCATATTGTCCGAAATAAAGTTTAAACAGTCATAAAGTATAACGATTTCCAGGGCTACCACTTGCAAGTTTCTTCAACTTCAGGATAGTAAAACACGTGTTATTTACTTTTTTCATAACATGTTTATCAAAATTTGATGGCAGTATTTGAATTTCGCTATAAATAAAAGCCTATCAAAGCTGTTTTCCGTCAAAATCAACCTCCCCTGTGAATTTCGTATTTATGCGATGATTGCGTTGGAACTTATAGGATAAAAAGATTTTTGGGGCTGCGATCTAGCAAATTTTCAAAATTAGGACAATTTAAAACTTTGTTACCTATTTTCATTGTAAGATGATAAGCAAATTAAAAATTAATGAAAGCATCTGTTGGTTTAAAAACGACTAACATATCGTATGCTGCCAACCCTTTGTAGGCATAGCACCAAAAATATACCAAATCTGGTTCACGTTAGGATCAACACGCCCTGTGGTGTTCAATCCGATCCGAACACTGTGTTAAACATTATTAAAAATGCCGTAGTTAGGAGCCCTATCCTAATGCCGTAGCTAAAAGCTATCACACTGGCTTCAAGTTAAGGTTAATCTATCTTTCGAATTTCGTGTCGGTTCAATCTCTGCATCAGAAGTAATAGAGCACAATGCATTTTTATCAATTGATTTTTTCATGACAAATACGACAATTTTGTAACAGAGTTATTGATTTGCGGGATATTTTTTCACGTGTCTGAGGCAGCTAAAAGATTGTCCCACATTCCTTAAATTTGCACATGCTAAGAAAAGCAAAGTAATCCAACGGTAATCTTAAGTTTTGAAGCTAGTAGAAAGCTTCATTCAAAAATTCACAATCGGTTTACACGACTGTGAAGTGATTAATTCCACTAGACTTACTTCGCCTTGATGTAGCCAATGCAGATGGGTCTTAGAATCTACTCTGCAGCTTTTTTTGCCCTGAATCTCTGCTGATACGTCTGAAGCAGCTATCATTAAGTCCATTTGATTCCACAAAAGGTCTGGGTAGGAAACTAATAGCAGACGAACGTTTTGTAGACTAGCTTAAGCAGAGTCTCTCAGCTGTTTATAATGAAGTGGGTTGTCTTGGCTTTGGAGGGGATGTTTTGTGGGTGAAAGACATTTGATGACACTTCAAAACATCCAAAGTGAGAGAATTCGCTGCGCACCAGGTAGCTAAAGTACCCAAATCTTTCTGCAATAAGGAACAGCCACTAGCGGCTTCTATCACTCTGAAAATTTTGAGGTCATCAGTGTACAAAAGGGTGAGTTAGAGAGAAGGAAGATCGTTAGCAAACAAAACGAACAATAAAAGACCAAGAATAGATCCTTGCGGAACTCCTGAGGTACAAAAAAAAAGGGTGTAGAAGTGCAAGAGTTAACAATCATAACACAAGAGCGATCACAAACGTAGGAGGAGAACCAAGAAAAGAGGACACCAGAGAGACCTAACGCTGCTAACTTTGACAGAAGGATAACATGGTTCACAGAATCGAAAGCCTTGGCAAAGTCTGTATATAGGACATATACTTGCTTTTGCTTGTCGATTGCGGAAGCAACGGTGTTTGTAAAAGACAATAAGTTTGTAACCGTTGACTTACCTTTAACGAATCCACGCTGTTCACTGGCCAGCAAGGGCTGAATAAAAGGGTACTACTGGAACTACTTTTTCGAGTAGCTTACTAAAACATGGCAAAAGGAATATAGGACGGTAATTAGGGATGGAAGAAGTATCACCAGCTTTATGAATGGGAAATATGTTGGCGGATTTCCAGAGGGCAGGAAAGGTACCGGTTGAGATGATAATGTTGAAAATTATTGACAGAGGAACACACAAAAACGAAGATAGTGATTTGGCGAAAAAATTCGGAATGCCGTCAGCACCGAGGCTAGCACTTCCATCGAGGGACAACATTAATGATTCGACTTCCAAAAGATTAGTTAAAGCAGTGGAAAGGGTACGATCAGGCGCGGGAAAAATTGTTGAAGGCAAAGAACTACTGAGACGGGAGGTGAGGACGCAGACTTATCATGAAGATACATGACAGAAGGAATGTCAGAAGAAGTTTTAAGGTTTTGATATAAAGCCAAAAAGGCTTAGGATTGTCGGAAGTAAGAGAAGTTTCGACATGCTCCAGGTAGGCACGCAGTGCGTCATTGGCTGCCTTTTTGGTAGCATCCACTAACCTTTGAAAATTCAAAAGGTCATTGAGAGAGCCAGACCTTTTGTATTTACTACGCGCCGCATCTTTGGCTCTAAGAGCCACCGCAACATCGACTGTGAACCACGGAGGATCGGAACTTCTTTTACAGCGGAAGGAACGACTATAGCAGGAAATTAAGCTGGACAAGAGGGAATAAAATTTGTCAAGAGCATCATCCACACTTAGCCCTCTGAAGAAGTTATACCAGTTAGTAGCATTGATTTCGTTGGACAAAGCGGAATAATTTCCTTTTTTAAAATTAAAACGAAGAGGGGAAACAGATTTGACTTTAGACGAACAATTAAGAGTTGATTCCATAAAAAGAGGAGGATGATGAGGATCAGGTTGCACATACGGAGACAGAGACTCAAGCAATAGGAAGAAGGGTGAATATTAGTTAGAACCAAATCCAGAATCCTGTTGTTAGTATTCGGTACGATGTTAAATTGGGAAATAGAGCAAAGGGACATAAAGGAAGAAATAGCGAGATAGATATTGCTCGAAGACAAAATATTTGAGAAAGTTCCGTAAAGAAACGTTCATATACCAGTACGGGGCTACTACAAGGGATGTATATAGAGGAAACAAGTAGCACTATGGATGGTGAAGGAGAAATACGGACAATCACACATTCAAACGGGACGGAGGGAATGAAGTCACTGCAGAGCGTTCCATTCGGAGATTTATGAATACCAATTGTAGGAGTATGAGTTGCAAATCGAAAAGCTTTATTAAATTCCGCTAACTTCATTGTCTTTATCGTGCTTGCCACAGAGGAGTTGTTTGAATTGAATTTTTCTAGAATCACAAAGGTAGTTCTCCGGATTCTTTATGACTGTGTAAAATTGATATTTGGGTGGAAGTCTGTAGCAAAGATAGCAACTAAAGTACCAGCAGCTGTAGGCCGGGTCAGCTTGACAGCCACTTCTCGTAGATTCCGCTCGGCAGAATCAGGCCCTTTACTTTGGAATCAGGGCTTTTTGTATTGGAAACATGGATGCTGTTACCGTTCTATTAGCCCGTATGTGGAGCCACCAGAATGATCCTATGGTAACCTATGCAAAGCAGGGAGTCTATACGAAGATTGGCACCAAACTTTATGGAAACAAGTTCTCAGAGCTCAATCAGGAGCACTTTTTAAGAGTGCTTTCTGAGACTTATCACGGTTTTATTAAGACGCAGATGAAAAAGTTAATCCGGAGCCAGAAAATTTCACTTTTTCGGTATCGCACGAGAAGACGACTATGTCCAGATTGCCAAGATCTTCAGATGATTGCGAATATGAGAATCAGAATCAGAGAATTGTGCATGGAGGCAAGCTAGCTTACGGCAAAATAAGATAATTTGTCGTTACTCAGGATGCACCGCTTTATTAAATTTCGATCTAACTAAAACGATCTAACTATATATATCTAGAAAATATAATGTGCTTCCACAGGAACATTTTATCTTTCAATAAAACTATTTGGTTTAGTTAAAAATATTTGGTTTCTAGAATAAGTTGAATCAGTATAATTGAAATAAATTAGTACGTGCCAACTTTGGATGATATATGCATCATACAGGAATTGGTAAAAGTATGAAATTATGGGTTTACAAAATCTTTTGAAAAGAGTAAATTTATTTCCTGGATATAGATTGGGCATGTGTGGAAATGAAATTGTTTAAACATTATGTTAAATTTGATTTAGTTTGACTTTCGAGATGAATTTCGTTTAAAAATAGTCTATAGAATCAAAAATGCGTCTTTGACGAACAAAATAGCAAATCTCTACCCCTGCAATTTAGCATGTCCACCACTTATCCAAAAACAACTGTAGGTTTCGTATGTTCGATCAGTATGCTGGTGGTCTACTATCAACTCCCACTACCCCCATATTCCCCATCGAAAGCACACCACCTGATTCCATAAGCTACCGCCAGCTCATCTACTTTGTCCGTATGCACACTTTCGCAATTCAATGTTGTTAGTGTTAGCACCACCTCATCGGCCCGCTTGTAACAACATTTCTTTGGTGCGCAACTCAAAACTCATGAGCAACGTTACATCGAAATACTCATGTCGCGACAGCTTTGGGTTGCTGGGTGTGATGGGGTTGCATCTACACAATTTGAAGGACACTTTTATGCGAGAGAAGTTTTTGTGTACTATTTCATTCGCACGTTTCAGCATTTTGCCGGCAGAATGGTATTTGCAGTGTGGCTTTGGACCACTTCTTTTCATTTTTTGCCTAATAACACATTCTGACATTTGTACTCGACCGTCATAGACTTCGTGTGCGATACGACGATACACAGCCCCTTTCAGGAACCACGCCGCCATCCAAAGAACATTGACCTTGTTGGCAGGCAATTTTCGTTGGTTCTCTTACGTTTCTTCTTTTTCATCTTATTATTTTGTCCTTGGTTGTTTTCGCCTGTTCCTGCGCTCGTTCGTAATTCGAGGTGAAGTGTGTAAGCTTTGGAATTATTTTTGTAGCAGGCAGTTTTTTCTTCTTATGTGTTTCGTAGTTGCCTAAAAGACACGCAGGCAAGGCAATCAGATACAATAATTATTAAGGATGAAGTCGCCCTTAGGACATCGAGGATATCTCTATGCCTTTTCTTGCGGTTAGTTGGCGATTTGCCGTTAGAAGGATAAAATTAATGAAGAAAATGAACGGATTTATCATTAGGACAATATTTCGGGTGCCGTGTGACTATAATTTGTTGTGACTCGTTCGTTAGTTGGGGCATTTCCTGATTCTTTTTAGTTGTTGTTTCAAGTACCGTATGCGCAGCGGGACTGTGTCAATTTCGTGGTCGAGTTCTTATGTGTGACAGAATTAATTTTTCTTATCTTGGGTGGTGTTTTTCTTTTCTTGTGCTGATGGAAGCGTACCATCTTGATTGCGAGGGTTGCAAGATGAAGATAGGCTTGAGATTTGAGGTTGGATGTCGTCGAAGCAAAATTTCGCTGATAGATAATTGCCGCTACCAGATTATACTGCCAAAGAAGTTGCAAGAAAAATTGATGGAAAGAAGACAAGGGAATTAAGTGAAAGCCATTATGATTTATTATGATGTCCTATTGTGGCAAATGGGAGGGTGGAACATAGAGAGGAAGGCTTGTATTTTCTGACAATTTAGTTAATAAAGATTCATGCATTCTTTGCTGCATTTAAAAATGTATCACACAGAGCTTATGAGTTGAAATATAAATAACTTTTTGACCAATACATGAAATTTGATGATAATAGGTCGGAAATAAGAATAATAGTTTCAAAGTTATATGCTCTAGATCACAGGCTAGAAATAAAACATTGAAAATTCATAGAATACATATAGGCTACATAATAGATACGTAACAAATAATTTTCTACTTTATTCTTACTACATGTAATATGGGAATCTACATCAAGGCTACTTTGGTTTTTTTTAAAAAAAAAAAAAAAAAAAAGACGAACCTACACACATACAGAAAATTTTAATTTGAATTTCAAATTTATTCCCTCTTTAACCATTTTCGTGGTAGACTCTCAACAATTTCATCAATTTTCCAACCTATATAGCAACTTATTTGACAATGTCATATCGCATCAAAGTTATCCGGCATGATATCATAAAACCATCAAACAAGGACACGAAAATATGTCGCATGAGCACTAAAATGCTTCCCATAACCGGATATTTCTCTCCGAACCGGAGACTGAAAATTGTATTTTATTGACAAAAAAAAATATGTCTGGTCGACTGAGCTAGGCTCATCACGTCACTACGCATAGACTTTCGACCCCTACCAGGCTCTTTGGAATAAATCATGCAGAAAATGTTAATTTGTCCGTGAAAAATTTCATTTGTATTCCATCGAAGCGAGATATATGCAAATCTGCAGCATATTGACGCTTGGATGTAATTTGCAGGGAAATCGAGAGGCGAAAGCAAGCATTGGGTTTCGAAATTTTATCGGGTGCCACCATGTGTGGATTCGTAATCTTTTGCGGTTTTAAAGCCGCTGGGAAAACCTTCCTGATCGACCCGGGAACTTCTCAAAACATCACAGGTTTCTCGGCTATAATGATCCTGTTCGAGAATAGATGAACAGCCGACTGGCTGTTGCTTAGCAGGACGGATGATACACTTTGCATTATCTTGTTTTCGGGCCACAACCCCACACTGCTTCGAAATTCGCCTAGTCACTAGATGTTATTTCCACATGTCGACTTCGTATAGAGAGGAAACAAGGATTGCGTTCGGGGTGATGACGATACTGCCGGTTGTTACTTCTAGATTTGTGCAAATATATTCGATGTAGCAACATTGAAATTCAAATCAGATCCTGCAGCGACACATAAGAAATGAAGAATTTTAGAGAATCGGGCACGCTAGCTGGCTGGCTGGCTGCGTTGATGGACGAATGGCTATCCGTATGCATCACTCAGAAGGTTGTTTACTTGTGTAAAAAGATATTTTCTGGAAGGATATTGCAATGTTTGAGAATTCAGTTAGTTGGAATTCAAACAGATTGAATGCCAGGGAAAATCAACTCAAATGGAAAATTGATATTTTTTACATTCTATTAGCACGAAATGGTTTCAAAAGATTGGGATTTACTTTTGAATTTATAGCTTTTGGAAGTATATTAAATCATAGATATTGATTGAGGTTACGTGATATGTTTATCATAATTTGATCTGATTGTTGATGTCAAATGGAAGCTGAGGCAGATTAGAATAAAGTCACACGCGTTCACATGTACTCAATTTTCGCCTTAAATTAAAGCTTCCATCAATATCCAAAAATGAAAATTCGAGCAATTCGGTTGCCTAGAGACACAAGCAGAGCGAACAAAAACTGACAACACATTTTCGGAGTATTTTAGCTGGTTGGACAGCCATACTGATACTCTACAACGTACAAGTGCGTTGTTTGTGTGTCTATTGTCCAGTAGTTTACAGATATTTAACGGGGAAGTATAAATATTTTTTCGGCAAATCTAGATAAATTTACTTAGTTCTTAGATTTGGATCGCGAAACCACTTCGACTAGAGTAACAATGGGCAATCGTGACAATAGTACATCAAGGAAGCAAACACGAGGAGGTGTCTATATTTATTTATTTATTCACCAAAAAAGGTACAAAAATCACACATAAAATATCAAATTAAAAGTAAAATGGAAAAGTAAAGTAAAATAAAAACAAAAAGTAAAAACAAACAAGTTAAATAAGTAACAAACAAATTAAAAAAGAAACAATTAGATTAATAAATAATAATCAATAAATAAAACATTGACATAAAACATATAGCTTTATGTTTAGGGGTATGAATGACATGCAATAAAGAGCAAATAACGCATAAATAAATTAGTTAAAAATAGATTACAAATAAAGTAATAAATAAATGACAAATAAATAAATGAATCGCAAATGACAAATAATTAAGTGAATTTAAATTTAAATTAAATATACAATACATGTATTTATATTAGTATGGTGGGGGAAAGGAGGAGACTATGAAGAGAGAGCCTTCATAATATTTTTTTTTTAAAGTTGATTTAGATATCGTAGGGGAAAAGTTCTCGCTCATGCTATTGAATAGCTTGCAGCACCTATTTATTGGCTCGTTTGCTGCATATGTTGTGTTGTGTTGGTATTCAATAAGCAATCGTCCGGATCTAGTGACTCTCAGGGGCTGATTGAGCACAAACTTTTCATTCAAGTAGGCGACATTAACTACGTCTTGATGACATCGAAGCTGAAGCAGGCAGATAACATTAATCTTCTCGACGCAAGGGGTAACAAGTTAATACATTTAAGACGATATTCGTATGGTGGTAGATTACAGAAATCATAAGGGTTGAAAAGATCTCTCAGAGCGAACAGTAAAAACTGCTTCTGAGCAGACTCAAATCTTTGGCTGTGAATTTCGAAAGCCGGGTTCCAGATAGTGCACGCATATTCAAGAAGAGGACGCACGAGTGATATATGTAAAGATTTAGTAACCCAGAGATTTTTAAACTCTTTGGCTCGTCGCTTAATGAAACCAAGTGGTTTACTTGCTCGGGAAAGCACTCTATTATAATGTAGATTGAAGCGGAGCTTCTCATCCAGGATGACACCGAGATCTAAAATATTGTCAACCCTGCTGAGTGTCGTGTTGTTGAGGCGGTACGTATAATGAATGCGTGCAGTTTTGCGAGAGAAGCTAATTGCGCAGCATTTGGTAATGTTAAGAGGGAGCTTGTTCGCGGAGCACCAATGGTCTAGAGAGTTCAGTTTAGACTGAAAACAGATCACGTTAGATTGTGTCCGGATGACATGGTAGATTTTGAGGCCGTCCGCATATAGTAAATGAGGAATATCAGATAAAACATCCGATATGTCAGATATAAAAATATTAAAAAGAAGAGGGCCAAGATGACTTCCTTGAGGTACACCGGATTTAACGTCAACTTTTTTAGAAATAAGACCTTGGAATTTCACGAATTGCAAGCGGTCGTGGAGGTAGAAGCCAAGCCACTTAAGTAAAGATCCTTCAATTCCGAATTGTTTCAGCTTGGGGATCAAAATGGAGTTATCAACTCGGTCGAATGCTTTGCTAAAGTCTGTATAGACTGCGTCAATTTGATCACCTTTCTCCATTTTGCACAAAACATCAGAAACAAGCACCATACGATTAGTTCTAGTAGCTGCTGTTCGTTCAGAGGAGCGTCGACGAGAGGAGAAATTTCGCAGTAGATGATTTTTTCAAATAGTTTGGGAATAGCAGATAGAATGGCGATGCCTCTATAATTTTGAATAAAACGTCTATCGCCACTTTTATAAATTGGTGTAATATAAGAAGATTTTCAATGCGAAGGAAATAGCCCAGAGGAGAGAGAATTATTGAATATAGTATGAAGGGGCGAGATCAGTTGTTTTACACACATGATCAGAAAAATAGGAGAGAGGAGGTTAGGTTCAGGGCCCTCCATAATGGCAGTAAATATTTCACTCCTCGATATGGTCATATCCTCAGAAAACATTGTTTGAGTTGCGCCCGGGAATCGATACAATGTTGGGATGCTAACTGGACTAAAAACTTCTTGAAAATGGTCAGCAAAAAAGTTGCAAATCTCCTAAGGAGAAGAAAACAACATCGAATCTTCAGTGGACATTGAAGAGGGGTAGCCGCTTGTTTTCCGCTTTATATTAACAAAATCAAAAAAATTTTTGCGGTTGCGGATTTTATTCTCCCCAGTAGTTTTAATGTATCTGTCATATGCTTCGTGACAATAAGTATATAATTCTTGAGCAATTGAATCGTATTCTTCTTTAATACAATGTCCAATGTCGACTTGATTCTTCATTAGCTTGTAAAGTTTGTTTGTGTAATTTCTCAGACGTCTAAGAGTCTTGTCAAGCCAAGGTTCAGAGAGTTTATCTTTTTCCTTATCTTAGGTTCAAATTTATCGACCGCGTCAAATACTATTCTATAAAACATGGCTACATCATCATCAAGGGAACGGCATATAAACACATTTGTCCAATCGACATTGTCAAGGAAATTGTGAATGCTATCATAATCAGCATTATGGAAATCATATACAATCGTAGGATTGTATGTACTTAACATGTTCCAATCTGTAGTGGCAAGTTCAACTATAAGAGCGGAATGGAGAAGACTATAAGAAAAGAGATTCTCTGCGTCATTAGCTGGACTAACCACTACATCGTCATAAACATTTGTAAAGATTAAGTTTAACCAATTACCATTTTGGTTGAGAGTCGGAACAACTTGCTGCAAATCATGACCATACAACGTACTCACAAGGTTAAAATCAGAAGACTCAAGTAAGTTTACTGGTATTAAACCATCATCAGACATATCAGAAACAAAACGCAAATTCGGGCGATTAAAATCACCCAAGAATATAACTTTATCTTCAGCACTACGAGAAGCCATAAAAGAAGATATTTGCTCACATATATAATTGTACACTGATCGTCAGATCGCGGTGGGACGTAAAATAAAGCAATATAAACCGAGGTATTGTCAATTGAAATGCGGATAAATATATGCTGGAACAATTTGTGCGAGGCAGAGTTTACCAGTTCATATGAGTGAGTGTTTTTAACTACGAGCAAGACACCACCACCTCTTGATTGACCAGTGCAAACATAGTCTCGGTCATTTCTAAAGATTGTCCAGGCACTGCCAAGGATTTCTTCATTGATATGAGAGTCATTTAGCCATGTTTCAGTGAAGGTAAGCACGTTGATATGGCAAAATTTGGAGTCGAGAAAGAGTTTATTTATTTTACCCCTCATACCACCGCAATTGTGGTAAAAAATTCTGTGGATTTTGACCAGTACCAGTAACTTTTTATACACCACTGCAAACAGCTGTTGCTGTTGAGATGAGCCGGTTTCAATGTTGGCGATATTTTGTTTTAACCTTCTGATTTAGATGTATTTTTGGTTTGCTGAGTTGATGATGATTAGAAATTTCATTACCTTATTTAATGCTCTTATTGGTGGAGTATAACATGAGTAACGGCAGTCGCCTAGAGAATTGAAAGAATAAAATAAAAACAAAAATACGTTCTTATCCGTATAATTTTATCTACGTGAAAGTTGCAGCCAGCGTTCCTCAGCACAAAGTGTCGAAAAATGCCAAAATCAGCGAGAGAGATCTTACTCAGAATGATCTTTCAGGTACAAACACATCATTTTCGAAAATGGGAAAGAAAAAGTACGTAGAAGCTGCGTCTTCTGTACTCATCATTTAGAACGGTTTGTCCAACAAAAATGGCAAACTGACCGATGGTCGGTGTATTATTCTTCAGAGCAAGCAGTGAAGGAATATAGCGGATTCAGAGCCAATTTGTACCTTCACTCGAGCTAAGTTGACAACGAGTCATTTTTAGGTTTCCTGTTCCAATCAAACATCAAAAGATTTGTTCTGCAATTGAGTATCTACACTTTGCCCAAAAATCACCATTTTGAACCCCGACATTGCGTAAACCAACCAGGTCAGTTGCAAAACAATCAACGTAACATTTTAGTTACATACAGTGGGTAAAAAAAGTTAAGGCGCTAACCATTAGTAAACGGGAGCCCGGTAGCTCTGCTCGCTAAGGCATCAGGCCGAAAAGCGGCGTGCTACGGGGCCTGCGGGTTCGAATCCCGCCAATGCCATGGTTGTAAGTGTGAATGCGTGTGATTGTCTATGAGGGTGGGAAATGGGCCCAAACTGGAGGTCTAATGCTGGCCGCGTTCCCGGCAGCCCTCTTCACTAACCTAACCTAACCATTAGTAAGAACAAAAAACATAATTTTAATGCTACTTTAACAATAAATGATGCTATTTTTGCATTCAATTAAAAGCCGATCGATCATTTATGGCATTATCTCAAAACCAGCGTAGTATTGTGAAAGGTAAAGAATAGCAAAGGGCTCCAAGATTTCATTATTGATCAATGTAACAAAATTTCACCCACTTTTTGCAAAAAATTAGTGAAAACGATGCCGGCACGACTGCGAGAAGTGATAAAAAAACGTGAAATAGCTACAAAGTATTGGTGCTATGTAACTTGATTTTTTTGAAAATAATTTAAATAATTTCAGATAAAACTACTTTTGTGCCTTAACTTTATTTGCGCTATTTTGAATTACCAGTGAACAATTTTACGTTAATATTGTGAAATTTGTTTCGTTTCCAACTTTTTCGGTATTGTTCTTAAAGTAAACATTAGTGATGGGCAGCATCTGTGCGTGCTAAGCACAGTGTGCTAGCACACTTCGGTGTGTTGTGTGAGTACGACACTTTATAAGTGTGTCGGCAGCACGCGTGCCGGAGAAGCCAACTATCGAACCAAAAAGGATCTGAACCTTTGCCTACTTAGCACTTTTAGTGTTACTGTCAGTTTTTCCGGATGGTTTTCCGGCGAATAGACTTGTATAGAAATTTCGCCCTAAACTACTCAGAAAGGTCCCCGAATTCATGCAAGACAAAAATTTTTTTTTTTAAATTGGACGTTTTAGCCCAATTTCTCCTACTTACTCCTACTTTCAATCATCGAAAGCACCGTATAGGCAGTTTTTGCCAAACTATGGCCCGAAAACCCCTTACTCCCCTACAAAACCGAAATGTTTGTTTCACAGCAATAGGTCATGGCCCGTTATGTCCGAAACCACTCTAACCCAAAATTGGTCGATTTCAGCTACTTTTGGCCTAAAAACTTTTTGAATATTTGAATACAATACTCGCAAGTACGAAAATACTCGATACTTGATATGCTTTCAATTTGCACGATAAGAACGCAGATTTTATTTTAACATACTTGAAAGCATGACAAAACTCAACTTCATATAATATTTGATCATACACTTTGATCAGACTGAATGGTTTTAGCAACACTATCAGCCATTTATACATGATAAATGCTAGCCATACAAATTTCCATGCATATCTGATCATTACATTCCATTTGTATGCACATAGAAAAACATCTACTAAATCGTATATCCAATCCATTCAAATCTATTCTTCACAAGTGGTTCTACACGCATACTGTGTACACTGGTGTGCTTAGTGTACTTGGTGTGCTTAGTGGGCTTGGCGTACTGGGTGTGCTAGGTGTGCTGGTGTGCTAAGTGTGCTGGGAGCACAGTGCAGCACACTTAAGTGTGATATGTGAAGTGTGCTGGTTTTGCCCATCACTAGATGCAAAACTTTTGATTAAACGAAAAACCACCATCATTTATTATTAAAGTAGCATTAAAAATAAGTTTTTTGTTCTTACTGAGAATTTGTGTCTTAACTTTTTTTTAGCCCACTGTATATTTAAAGTAATTACTTGTATTTATTTATGATACAGATTACAATCTATGGTTTTGCTTATAGTATAGACTTTGAATTTATACCAGCTATCTAAATGAAGAAACTTGTTATGATACAAAAAAAACGATGAAAACCAGGCCAATGCTTGACCCCAGGATTAAAATGCGGTTCCTAAGGTGACACCAGTTAGTTGAGTGCATATCGACCAAGCCCGCTTCGCGATATTGATCTTTTTGAATAAAGGTTTCATCTTGTCAGAAAATCGTTTTTAGAAGAGTATACACATGTGAAGTGTGATTGATGAGTTCTTGGAGGGATGCCATTGGTTTTATGCAAGTCGGATGAATGAGAATATCGTTTCTCATATGTAGATTTGCTCGGATGATTGCTGTTGCACTTTTAATGCTGCAATGAGGATCAATCTCTAGGAGTCCGTGGGACGAGTTCAAAGCGTGCCTTGAACTAGTACATCTTTTCGATGGCCGTTGCAAGTAAGGGCGAGAGAGTTTGGTTTGGTGGCCAGGAGAAGCCAAGCATTAGGTCTAGCCATTTGTTTCCCCAGAAAATTTTCTACTTGAAAGATGTGTTGAGGGCAATATGTTTTATTCAGTCTATCATAAATTGGAGCAGTAAATGAGCTCAAATTCTCGTTGCTGGATGATATGAAAGGATATCGGTTATCGAGATGGTTGCATAAGACTTTCCCATTTTTCTGGGTTCGATGTACAGTGTATTACCCAATTTCTCTTGTGCTACTGCTAAAGTGTTTAGGAGAGTTCTTGGGGAGCACGCTTGAGCAATACTACCCGTTCCTGTGAAATATTTCGTGTTGATGTTAGATTCGTTCCAGCCATCTGAACGTTAATTAATATGCCGTAAGGAACTGTATGTTAATATGATTTTGGTCTGCTGATTTGTTCCAAGATGACATTTCGTTTAGAGTCTTTGATAGATGATTATAGCCATCCGTTATGATATTTAGTTTTGTTATCAATACATGATGAGTACCGTTGAGAAACGCTCTAGTTGTCAGCGGCAAATGACCTTGTTGCTGCATAGTTTTTATCAGATGCCTTTGATTTTCGTCCAACTTATCGATGTCCATGTATACTTCATCATTTACTCCGAAAATTCCTTGTAAGATAATTCCTAGAATAACACGACGCGACCTGCTTTTTATCCAAGACTATGGTTTTCTTTCATCTTTTTTAGCTGCTGGACCAGTTCTGCACACCAAGACTCGTGATGCAATTTGCGGCTCTCGTCGCAGAGGCGTGTCATATTCCCAAATATTTGCTCAGCATTGCTTATGTCTGTTATTATTTCTTCAGACGATATTTTGATTGTTACTTTGTGCTGTCCTCGGAGTAGTTGTTATGCCGGATTTACATTCTCGCCGAGGAATGCCAAATGTAGACAAGGTCTGTGTGTAAATGGTCTCCTTGTCTATTCTCGGCTGTTTTTTTCAAGGCAAGCACGCGTGTGTAAATGGTTTGTTCATCGGCTCTTGTTTGTTTTATGAAGGGATAATGATCCTTTTATTGCTGTGCCTGAGTGTTTATGACCGTCTCGTCCTAGCTCGAAGCAGCTAGAAGCGAAGTCGGTTTTATGCATCGAGTCAAAGGGATTCGAGAGGGTAGCATGTGCTCATTCACATTTTCGCACACCAGGCAGTTGCCACAACCTGTACCTCAGCCATCGTTCACTGAACTGAACAAAACAGCTCACAACTGTCGAAAGATGCATGGTGCAATATCCTAAGTAAACAATTCACCCTATGAAAGGTGCTTGGTGTATGGTCCGTGTTGCATGGTGCAATATCCTAAGTAAACAATTCACCCTATGTCTTGCTGAGTCTCGTCCAAGGTCTTGTTGAGTCTTATTGAGTCTTGTCCACGAGACGCTCGTCCCTATGTATAAATCCGGCATTAGGTTTTCCCGGCGCTACGGAAACCAGTAGAGCAAGTAAAATTACCATGGCTTTTGGAAGTTTTGATATGGTTGCATAGTTGCTGGTAGATCGTACATGGGTGTTATGTTGATTTTCAAGAATCCTTGGTTGCCTACTGTCAGTGTCCGTCGTCATCAGATTCGGTGAGGGGTCGCTATTAGGATCATTGTTTATTGAAGTTGATGGTTAATTGCTATTGAAATCGTCGTCTGTCGGAGAAGCATTGCTCGCCGTTCACGGCTGCCGAAATCATCGTTTATTAGTAATATGCCGGATTTATACATAGGGACGAGCGTCTCGTGGACAAGACTCACCAAGACTCAACAAGACATTGGACGAGACTCCGCAAGACATAGGGTGAATTGTTTACTTAGGATATTGCACCATGCAACACGGACCATACACCATGCACCTTTCATAGGGTGAATTGTTTACTTAGGATATTGCACCATGCATCTTTCGACAGTTGTGAGCTATTTTGTTCAGTTCAGTGAACGATGGCTGAGGTACAGGTTGTGGCTATTGCAACTGCCTGGTGTGCGTTGAGTGATTTTAATCTGGGACACGCAAAGACATGTTTGAAGTCCCAGCGAAAAATTCGAAAATGTGAATGAGCACATGCTACCCTCTCGAATCCCTTTGACTCGATGCATAAAAGGAACAACAAAACAAACAAGAGCCGACGAGCAAACCATTTACACACGCGTGCTTGCCATGAAAAAAACAGCCGAGAATAGACAAGGAGACCATTTACACACAGACCTTGTCTACATTTGGCATTCCTCGGCGAGAATGTAAATCCGGCAATAGACATATCTTCGAGATGCTACGTTTCATTGAGCCGTTGATGGTTTTGATGGTAGCAACTCTGGCCAGGGAATCTTCTCCAAGACGCAGAGCTAATAGTCTTCCTAATGGCCATTTCGTTGACGGACAGTTCCCATATTTTATCAAGACGAGATCATTTACTCTGAAGTTTCAATTTTCGGTGGATTGGAAGCTGCGTTAAGTACCCAATGCTCCATCGCTGCCAGAAGTGCTGTTTTAACCTTTGGAACAGCTGTCATTTCTTGGATATATTATCTTCTGAGATTTCGTTAGGAAGCTCAAATGAGTTTGCTCCAGATAAAAAATGTCTTGGTGTCAGTGCAGACAAATCATTTGGGTCAGTACTTAATGACGTCAAAGGCCTTGAATTTAGACACGTTTCGATTTGTGCCAAGAACGTATACATTTCTTCCACATAGTCTAAACCTATTTGGCAAAAGGTTTTCGTGGCTGAACTCTTTTTCGTGGAAGAGCAGAAGGTCTTGCATTTACTCTGAAACAAGTGATGCATTTCCTAGTTAATGTTGTAACAGCTGTCATTCCATTTATGATCCAATACTTCTGGGGGTATTGCTGCGAGCCAACTTGTGCGGATCGTGTAATGAGAGATGATGATAGTGCCTGATGATTAAGTTAGCCACGTGTCCTCGCGGTATCATTAGTTGATGTTTTGAATCTTCATTTACGTTATTATTCCGCATTCTTCCTCCCACTCGGAGCAGTCGGTCTGCATCGATCATCGGCGTTAGTTGTCTCAAGGGACTTGACTTTGGCAATAGCTTGTTTGCTTCCAGTATCTTAATCTCGTCAAGATACGCGTCCTGGCGGCCTATTATGAATCAAAATCCGAAATCGGAATTCATACAATATCGTATTTTCGTATTATGATTTGCTGTTTGCACGGGAATCCACCAACTTCGGATTGTAAATGCCGAAGGCGAGTCGTCTAATTCGACAGCTTATTTGTGGTCGGATTTTTTGGCGGATTCTGGCCGATTTTTAATTTTCAACTTTCTTTGTTGTTTCGGTTCGATTGATATGATTAAGTAAAACCTGGAATTCGGGTAGCTGATAGGCACCGTGTGTTATAAATCGTAATTTTGCCACCAATTTTAAAATTCATGATATTACATTCTTATAAGATTCTCTCTACCTACTGGACTTATTTCGACTTATTTTGTTTTATTTCCGACTGAGCATACTTAAGCAAAGCAAAATTAATTGCCATAGAGTCAATGTTAGCAAGAAACATTGAAACTCCGTCCCATTTTTTTAAATTTAAATAGGTATTTTGACACTTGATTGGAAATATATTGGAAATCTGGAATCGATTTAACCTATTCGAGTGAAGCTGTCTGCAGTTTGAAATGGGAATTAATTTCCGTTTTCGGAATAGATCATAATACGAAATTCCGGCCATTGGCGAGTCGGAAAATTTTACGAATTCCGATTTCGGAATTTGAATCATAATAGGGCTCCCGCTGAACTATTCGAATGCAGCTTATCCCTGCTTGGCGTGATTCCATTGATGACAGGAATTCTGATTTGAACTTAGTAATCCACCGTCTGCAGTATGCGTAAAGCCTTGTTAAGGAAGAAAACTTCTCAAAGATTCCTAATTGTTGCTTTCTATTTGCAGCCAATGAAACTGTGATACTGGATCTCTTTTCTGTTTTGGCCATGGCATGCTTCAGTTTTGAGCTGATTTTCGGCCGTTTACTGGGATGATCTCTTAACCAACTGGGTCCATTCCACCAAAGAATATTTTGAATGAGATCGTGTGGGAGTAGACCTCGCGATGCTATGTCCGCTGGATTGGATTTGCTGTTTATATGCTTTCACCGTTTTGTTGGTGACTCAGATTGGATTTTGCTAACTCTGCCTGCGACGTTTACAGTCTCCGAAAGAAGGTTCCGCCACAGAATACTTTGATAATCTTGATCCTGTGGATGTAATATTATTTGCCGGTACACTTTCTCGTATTTTTTTCTTTTTTTTTTTGGAAAAAAAAGTTTAATGACGGACCGCGATCGCGTTATGTGAAACCTAACAAAATATATAAACAAAAAAATTCTGTAATATACTTATTAGAATGTAATACATTTGCTGGAAACTATTTTTTAGCTTTAAGCTTTAAAATACTGAAGTTATAAATCAAAGCAAAATGGAAATAACAATAAAAGAAATACCTATCTCTCTTTAATTTAAACTTCGAAATTACTTTCACTACATTGAAAAATTATAGGAATAACTGGATGGTGTATCCATGCTGCAAATAAATAATATGAGAAAATTAATCGATTAGAGTTGAAAAAATGTCAACTGCCAATTTCGCGAACATCGTACAATGTTTGTAGGAGACAGAACCAAATTCTGCGTTAAAAAAACTCTGGCATTTCCATTGCATTTTTATAATTCAGAATCTCACTCGTAGCTTTGAAAACCACTCCATTACTTGGCACACGCAAATAAATCTTCCAAGTTCTACTCTACCACTTACAATTTATTTACTATTTATACCCACTCACCGGGGAAATTTTACTCGACGGTCAAAAAAAATGAGACCATCTTTAAAATGTGATAGCTGGCGAGAGAGCCTGAGAAATGCCATCAAAAATTAATGAAAAACGGTATACCGGCATCGTTTCTACAATAAATTGAACAGCGTATGCCAAAGCTTCGAAACGGAGCTGTGTCCTAGTGAAATTGACAGCAAAGGACATAACATCAGCATCCCTTCCTATTTTTTCGCAGTTGAAACTTTGAAGCCTTGTGCGAAAGTTACTTTTTAAAAAAGAGGCTTTTTTGCATTGTTAACTACGAATTGCTGCTCACACAAGGATGTAGCTTACATATCCCAAAACAGTATCAATCCAGGATGAGAAAGACAGTGATAACATGCTGTAATAAATTTACATTCAAAAGCAAGATGTTCTAACACACACGATAGAAAGGACAACTTACATTTGAAGTTAAATAGAATTTCATTGTTTTGATAGATAATTGCCATTCTAGAATCATACGTGAATGTTTTAAATTTTGAAACATTCAACCAACAAAAACATAGCATGTGTTCAAAATGAAAGAAGGTAAATGAATGTTCCAAATCAAACGAAAACGTCTAAATATGTATTTGATAAAGTTACTGCTGAACAACAACGCATTTATTTCAAAAATGATTTTGCATTATTCGTCACAAACTTATCAATTATGCAAAACTCTCATCGTTTATCTTTCAAATTATCGTAGGCTAGAAAATTTGACTTTCAGGATGAAAATTAAGTATCTGAATATTTAATGAAAATTTCCGGCATATCATAACAACAGCATATTCAAAGAATTTTTTTGTTTTGTTTGTAGGTTTATGAAATATACTACGCTGAGAAATATTTTTTTTCGTAAAATGCGTCTGAATTGTTTAAGACACACTCCGAACAGAGAGATACACATCAATTTCAGTATGTTTTAGTACGGAAAAAAAACTAATTAATTTTTGAAAATTTGTTTGTGTACCCGAGATAAGTTTTGTTTTCTCCATCGAAATCATATTGCTTTCTGTGCTTCATTCAAAAGGAGCAAATCTAAGCACTCAATACTATCCGCACACATCTATTCCCCAAGGGACAATATGCCCAATAACGAAGTGTATTTAGGAGCACACATGGACCCTATTTACCTTGATACCTAACTTCTTGGCATTTTTGTGTAGTTTCTTCCCGGCGAATTGAATTTAAATGTATGGTAATTTGATAGGTATGGTTTTTATCTCGAATAAGGCTCTGGCATGGTAGTACCTACTACAACATGATATTTTCTCGGGAAATAGTAAAGCATAGGAACGAATGGCGTTCGAAAGAGGATGCGAAAAGGATATTGTAAAGTATCTGCGCTGTTTGATTCCCTGAGGTTGTACCGTGTTTCAATTTAAACGAGCACATTTGTTTGGGATCGACGAAGTGATGTGAATAGAGACGAGTGGAGTAGACGCTCGAAGGTTTGTTATGTTGAAAGTCTTTTTCCCGGGAATTGAATTAATGGAAGATGGCGATGAAGGTATGGTGGACACACAGACACATACTAATTTGCTTCATTATTTGGAGTACGGTTTCGTAAACTTTATGTGTTGCAGAAATTCAAGAACGAATTGTGGTTAAATTACCGATTTGTTCGGTTAATTTGTTAGCGCTGTGCGTTAGAATAGTGGTTTCATAGCCGATAGAACGCCAATGGATGTTTTTTTGTACAAAAACTGAACTTGTCCTTTGAATCGAAATAAATCATTGTAACTGCATACTTGCGAGATAATGAATTTAAGTTTAAAGTCTTGAATAGCAAAAGGTTACGTTAAAATAAAGTTTAAATAAAATAATTTGATATTAGAAGTAGAAGCTTTACCTTCAGAATACAAAAGCACATCATTTTTGAATGAGGTAGATAAACGTGAGGGAATGAGGGTTTATTTATGCATGGCTCAGTGATTGTGAGTCAAATTCGTACATCTCTACCCTCACTTATTTCCAATTTATTTCGTAATGAGGCACGCAGCTAAACTGAATTTACGTTCTACTAAATTAGAAGACGGGAAAGCAATCAACAGCTTCTGTACAAAATGTGGGTCATTTTCTCGTCAAATCCATTTTTTCTCACGGTATTTTTAATATATAAATTCTGAGTTAACACTTTCCTGATCTATGGGCACTGTTAATAGTAGGTGAATCATCGACTTATAGGGCGCCATTTTGGGGGAATGCCAATGATCAGACGAATATGGAACTGATTTCTGGGTGTTTGTGGCCTTTCGGTAGATGTTAAACCTAAGTCTAACTTCTTTCCTGATGATCATCAAATCTAAGAAGGATATACCCTCGTTGTTTTCGAATTCCATTGAAAATTGGATATTCTTACGTGCTTGGTTCAGCTTCTTCAAAGTTTCTACCAAAACATATTTTTAACGATAGCCAGGATATCGTATACATATCTCCCCCATACACGGGGAAGCAAACCTTTTTTCCTTCTAGTCTGTCATAAATAACTCGCTTATAAGTGTAGCTTTCGTAGCTTTAATGTACTTTCCTCTGAAAGAAAAGTAGATAGTAGTAGATTTAAATAAAAGACCGGTTTGTCAGCCAATTCTTTAAACACTCTTCGTGTCATACCCGCGTTCTTCCTCTTACTGCTCTCCTTCCTGATGAGTTTAGGTGCATTGCTTCTAATCTGTGCTTTCTCCTCCTTGGGAAGGTATTTTTACACCCCATCGATGTCTTCTAAAAGTTTTTTGTTGGAAATGTTGTTTCCTTTACAGTGAATTTCAGACCTTGGTTAAGCAGCTCCATTACTCTTCCATGAATAGGAACGTAGATATGTTCACTACATAGTCGGAGATAGTTTCTATGCCATTCTTTTTCATGATTTTCTTTCCGCTCGTTAGCTTCCTCAGTTTCTTCGTGATAATTTTCTTCTGTCTATATTTCTCATATTCGGAGGCCCTGTTTGCTTTTCTTACCATGCCTTAAATGTCCTCTTTTATAACTGAAGTACCACCCTCCATTTTTAGATGTAGGCAATAAACTTTGAGTGTGGTTTCCCCTAATCTTTTGTATGAGAGATTCCTTTCAGTCAGCACTTTTTGTTTGTTGTATGTATGTTGTTTGCATGTAATATGTTGTAATGTGTGTATTCCCCCTACCACTGCGGAACTGAACTTAAGTAAGTAGCTAGAGTAACTTTAAACTAGAGTAAGTAATACAAAATTTATTATCAAAATCAAGGGTCAGCTTTTAACAATTTCCGAGATAGCGTCTTTGAATTTTGCGTTCCGAAAACTCGAGTTGAGTTCACATGCCTAAAAGTTCACTTTAGACTCCAGTTGAATTCAAGCGTTCCCTATTGCCAGAAAAGCGAACTCACTGCTTTTTGTTTGAATTTCCGATAAAAAATAATGGTTGTATTTTACTTTAGCTACTTTCTTACTACACTTAAGAATGCGAGCAACAAACAGCTGCTATGATAGCAGGTACGAGGTTTGATCCAAAAGTAATGATAGACAATATCAACCAAGGTAATTAAGCTTTAATATATATTTACTTTTCAACATAGCCTCCTAACAAGTTAAAACATTGAGTCCATCTTTTCCAAACCCAAGATATCCTCAGAAAAATTATTACTCTCCCAAAACACCTAAATTCTCCCAAAACGCCACAACAGCGGCCATCAGTTCGCTATCATCTTCAAATTTGTTGCCCCGAAGGTGTTCTTTGACCGAGGAAAGAGGTAGAAGTCACTGAGAGGTAGATCTCGCAAATAGAGCGGATGTCCAGTCAATTTGAATCCTGTTTCTTGAATTACAGCCATCGCATCGCAGACTTGTGCGCCGGTGCATTTTCTTGATGAAAAAGTACTTTGGCTCGCGGTTAGTCGCGTCTTTTCCTTTAATAGCGTCCCGAAACCTTTTTATTTAGTCTGCGTAGTGGCTTCCACCTTCAAATATTTCACCATAATAATTCCATAATAATTTCTTCGGCCTCAGTGGAGAGGGTCGCTTCCAGGTTTTCGGATCGAAATTGTGGTCTCGTCCATGGTTATAAAATGTTACAAACACTTCTCCAGATCTGCCTGGAACTTTTCGAGATTCACCCTCGAAATTATACCACACTGGAATAACCGGTTCTCGTCCGATCGCCGAAGTTAAGCAGTGTTGGGCCGGTTAGTACTTAGATGGGGGACCACTTGGGAGCACCGCGTGTCGTTGGAACGTAAACACTTTGTGCTATCCCTTATACCAACAAACCAGTTGTCTGGGAAGCACTTTGGAGAAAAAAAATGTCGACTCGATTTTTCTTTTGCTCGTTGGTTAATATTCTCGGCACCCAACGCGCAGAGACCTTCTTCATATATAATTCGTTGGCTCAGCTACATGCCTGATGGTCACTATTTGATCTGCCAACATGACATCTTCGACTTTGTTCACGTTGCTTTCAGTGAGGGACGTGGACGGACGTCCTTCGCAGTTTTCATCTTCAGTTTCAGTGGCGGCTCGTGCTTGTTGAGATTGGGTGGGCCCAGTTTTTTATTGTTATCCGAATAAATTTTTGTTGATTTCGTTCTTTGTTGGTCAGTTATTTCAAATAAATAAAATGTAATTTTTTAGTCGCTATTTATATAACACCTATATGCACACCTTTCAATCAATCCAACCATTCTTTTTGGTCCAGTTAGTTGCCTACCACGTTTACGCAGTCGATAGACTTCCGAGAAATATTTAAGTGAAATATTAGATCGTAGTTCCTGGCCGGTAAACTGGAAGCGCAGTCTACTACGTCGACTTTTTGATGAAGCAAAAAGATCAATTATTTTGTCGTGAAATTTGATATTGTCATCTTCTTGGAACGATTTCACTAAATCCCTTTCAATTGCTATTGTACTTAAATCGGATAGCCCTTTGCTGACAAATTGAATTCCGTAAAAAGGTTTTTATTCTCTTAAGAGCGGAGAAACTTCGTTCAGCTGAAGTGGAAGGAGATGCCAGTGAAGCATCTTGGCTTAGTAATTTATAAATATCCAATACTTCCGTTTGTAACTTATTATCAGATATAAAAATTAAAACGTCCGATAAGCACTGCGTGATTTTAAATATAGATCAGAGTACTATACACATAGTTCGTTTCGTTGCTTCCTTTTGTCAAACATTTAGGGGTAGCTGTCGATAAGAGAGTCTAGTAGATTTTTGGGAAAAGCCTTCGCAAATGATTTGAAATTACTACTAATAATCAAGTTGACAAAATCTAATTTATTCATATCCGAAAGGTTTAGTCAGATTAGTCTAAGATTTACGCATGAAGTCTTTAAAAATTAGTTTTCACATCTGAAATGCCATAGTAATCTATTTTACATCTGTTAACAGGTTGCCCAACATTACTGCACACATCGTAAAATTTATTTTCAAAATATGTATCGTCTCCTTTATATGATTTTAATGTTAGTAGTAAGTTACTGACTCGCTCTTTACAATAATATCTGAACTTCGCGATAGTAAAATGACAAATAGAACACCTGTTTGTTCATACATAAGGTTGAAAGTTTTAAGCAAAAATAAAAACGAGAAGTCCGATAAAATATGCATGAAGCCCACAGACTCTTTAATCGTTTCTTTATCTTGGACAAAGGCTTCATCCTTTAAAAATGTTTTAAAGACTTCCGGCACCTCATTTGTACTATTTGAAAGAACTTGAATTATTCGAGACTTATAATTCCATCGTGTATTGCTGCAATTATTACGTGAAAGCTAATTCACATATGTTAAACGTATATGAATTAATATGTACATGATAGGTCAAACTTTTATTTAAAATTATTATTTATGTATTTTAGAGGGTGGGCCTGGCCCATCTTGCCCACCCTGACGAGCCGCCACTGTGTTCATTCCAGTTTAAACTTCTTGGTCCAGCGTGCAGTGGTGGAATACGTAGCAGCAGAGTCTCTTAGTGTCTCAACCAAGTCGCTATTTTTGTCTTTGGTAGATATTTTTTTCAAATATAGCTACTTAATGACTCCATTTTGATGTGCACTCTTCGACTATTCGTATTCGTATTCCTGGAATGGTGATCTATTTATATCTTCGTTTTATGCCGACTTAGTGGGTATATGAGGTAGTCAAATTTTTTTAATTTATGCGAACTGGAAATACTCGATTATCACTACTGTTGGATCAACCATCGTATTTTGAAATCTACAACAGCCCGACTGCCAAATGGCAAGTATCAGAAAGCAGCTATTTCATGCCATTTGACAGCAAGAGCGGCAAAAAAGCTGCTATAGCTACTATAGCAAGAACTTTGAACACATTTCTGAGCAACTACTTGGCAGAACTAAGTCTCTTCTTTAACGAGAGGGCGAGGAACTTACTACCCACAAGACGCAACTTCGACGCAACAATCCTTCGAAGCATGAACGAAAACCATGAAACAAATTCAAAAAACTCATTACCTCGTCCGAGACTTCTTATATTAATCCTAGCCCAATGCTTAACCACTAAGGAACAGATTTTCATGAATTTTCGAAGTTTCATATCGGCGGTGTAAAATCAAAGCTGCCATATCAGCATATCAACATTTACACACGCAGAAAAATCCTTATATTTTTTGAGAATAAATGAACACATTATTAAAGAAAATTGGTGAAGATTCTGCGCCAAATTTGGTATTGTTTAAAATTGCCATAAATCTGGCACGAATCGGTTTTCGTACGATCATCGAAGTTAGAGTTGGGCGCAGTTACTACTTAGATGGCGGAGCGCTTGAAAATATCGCATGTCGTTGGCACGCAAAATCTTTCCCTCCCTTCATATCAAAAGCGCGGCTTATTTTGAAGGGAGTGAATAAAATAAAAACAAGTAAAGAACAATATTTTCACGTGCCAAAGCAATATGGTTTGACCTCAGATAAATATTGAACTTGATACATGTAAGTATTTTTTTTTGTGAAAATGTCGAAGCTTAATGACCTTCTGAAGCGAATGCTTAGCTATGGCGATAGGTAGACACATATGGAAGAGAAGATATCAATTATTCCATTATTCGTCTTTTTTAAGTGATACTTTTTTTATTTTCTGATGCGCTAGTGTTAGTCTAGTCGCCACTTAGAGCTATAATGTGACACTCAATGAATGGAGGCGCTGGCATTATGCCCAGTCGACAACTGAAGTAACAACAGTAAGACAACTGAAGGCGAACAAATACAACCATGAACCTGGCGGGATTTGAACCCGCGAGCAGTAGATCGCTGCTGCGGACAGGTGCGTTAGCAAACTAAGCTACCGACCTTTCATTTGTTTCAATGAAATGTTGACAGAAGTCATAAAAACTATCGATTTTTTCGACGAATATTATATAAATACATGTTCATATAAAACATGTTCGGGTTGTAAACATAATTTACTAAATTTGAGGAAAATTACTTGCTTGAAATAAGTTAAAGTAAAAATTGTATTCCGTTGAATATAAGAAATTTTTACACAATATTTATACAAATTACTAACATCAAATAACACTTTATTTGATTTGCGGAAGATTTCACATCTCGTAAACAAGTAAATATTTTCTTTGATTCTCGGAAACGTATTTTTCTGCGTGCGTGACACATTTCTTCATCAATCAGACGAGCATGACTACCAAAGCAAAATCCATTTGCTACCAGACTTTCATCCTAACTTTTGCATCCTCATTTTGGATTACCTATGGGAAGTCTGCCAAGGCAGAGGTGGAGAAATTCTAGAGGAGAATCTTGCACCTCTGCACTACTACATCAGCCCGGTAACTAAGAAATGGCCGAAGAATCTCACACCCGAACCCTGCGATAATTGCATGTCAACGGTATTGATTATGGAAGCTTTCCGACCAACCGGAGGAGCTAAATTTAAGACCTAGGTCAAGATTTAACTCTACTTAGGCTAAGTTATTGCAATTACCTATGAGTCATATATAATTTGTAGCTACTCGATCCTGGTAAGGCCAATGGCAAACACAGCGGTTCTTGTGAGGCGTTTCCCGAGAGGAAAACCGAGTCGGTATAGCCGTGCGTTACTTTAGCATTGTGATGACACACACCGCGGTGCGAACCGCCTCTCGGTTTCGGAGCCGAGTCGGTAGCCGAGAGAAATGACTCACCGGCTCGGTTTTCGAGCGTTTTTCGATTTGTTCATTGCTGCATAGTCCGATCGAGCTGAAATTTTCTGTATGTATTGATGAATCCATGGGATATGGGAATGAACATCTTAAGAAAATTGATATTTGAAGCATGGCTAGGGTACAGTATTGGAAAATGAAACATTTGTGGGCACTTAGTTTCTAAAAGTAGGCTATTACAGACTTTCAAAGTAAATTGGTATTAGAATCACTCGGTCCAAAATTCATATGCATATACATATATACTTAGTTTACATATATATATATGTATGTATACACGACTACTTTTTTCACAAGCATCTATAAGATACTCCGACGTAATTTCTAACTGAGCCGACTCGATAAACGCTTCTGAAAACCGCTGTGTGTGTCAGTCGACGCGCCAAACCGAAGCGGTAATAGCTTCGGTGAAACCGAAGTGTTTGTCATTGGCCTAACCTGGCAACAAGGACAGACAAACACAGGGTGGCTGATGAAAGATGCTACCAAAAAATATGTCATAGCGTTTTTCTGTGTATATATTCGGTTCTATTTTTTTACTTTACACATAGGTGTTCAAATTCAACAAAAATGGGCGATTGTGAAATGGGGAAATCTTTAATTTCTGCCTAAAGTGAATTTAAGTGCACGTTTGGTGGCACTCCTCCGAGCAGATGAACTATAATGAGGCTCGTAAACAATGTTGCCGAGCGTTAGCAACATTATCAAAAAGGTCTTATCATCGAGAGTCATCAGTTTGAACGCAGAAAACTATCCCTGCGGGGCATTTCATGTGAAGCGGACAACGAAAAAAAAGTCGAGGTACTGGATTTCGTTCATATTGCGCATAATGGTACTCCTTGAGGATAAGAACGTCGAAACACAATTTTTGGTTTCTACGAGGTTTAGTTGCCGAGTTCTGGGCTTCTGAAAAATGGATGAAATTCATGAAAGGTTTTTTTCAAAGCGGATTTTAGGATTAAAAAAAAATCTGAAAAACATCAAAATTCCTGCCTGGAACGCAGAAAACTATCCCTGCATTGGCTGCTATCATATAAGCCAATCCTAGAGTTTCGAAAAGCAGCTTATCTACTCAAACGGGTATTAGAAGACAGTAACTGCAGTTTGTTCTGCACAAATATTTACAATCAATTCCTTATAAAATTCAGCTAACAAGCAAGTTGCCTATTTGCTTTAAATTTTTCCAGACGGTTATTCAAATGGTGGAAAATCTTTAAATGCATTTTTATGTCTGAGGAGGACCATTTTAATTTAAACGATAATGTTGAGAAACAATATTGTCTGATACGCAATGGCTCAAATCCACAGATACTCCATGAGACGGGATTGCATCCACTTTGAGTCACAGTGTGGTGTGAAGTTTAATCAAGCTGTATCTATGCGCCTTACTTTTTCGAAGAAAACGGTTCTTCAAGGTCTCCTGATCTTACTGCGCCTGATATTTTTTTGTGAGGCTATTGTGGTGTTATAAAATTCCTTTTAGTATTATGAATGGCTTTTATAATGTGGGTCACTATGTTTGTAAGTATTGCGTGGCGAAATTGGTCGCCGCGTAGCAATACTACAAACAATAGTGCCATCGAATTAATACAAAAACTAGGCTTCTGATTTTGACCCGTTTGTATGGTCGCCGAACTAAGCTGGCGTTCCAAGACAGACTAACTTTATTGTGTCATGTCCGATCTTAAATAGTAACATTTTCGTTAAATTGGTAAGTGAAAAATATATGTACTAAAATGTATGGATTTGGTTTTCGGTTTTATTTTTACATTAAGTGTACTCGTTTGAGTCTTTGCTAAGTCAAGTCTAATTTTAGAGTTCACCACTTTCTTAAAATGGCGCTAAAATCACAAAGTGAATATTTTTAATTTATTATGACATTTGTGTGTGTTTGCATTTTAATATTCACAACACCCTCTTCCTTTGGGAAAAAAAATTTCATTTCTGTAGAAAAGAAATTTTTTGAACACTGATCAATCCATACTTTTACAATTTCGATTACAATTTTGTTGTTTAAGGTTTTTTTTGTACCTAAATAGGTATAATAGTTTCGAATATTTATTTCATAATTGTTTCGTGATTTGACTTATGAGATAAGCTTGGTTTTCTTCTAAAAACTAAAATAGTAATTCATTGATTTTGTAATAATGTAAATTTGTATATGCATGTATGAGGTTTTGCATCAATTTCGTATCGAATAACAATAAAATTACAATACTTATATGTAAATATGTTTTTTTTTTGTAGAATATTTTCATATTTCTGGTGCATTTGGCATTAATCAATTATTGTAATTTTTCTTTTGCATATTCTGTTTACTAGTAAAAGTGAGTTAACAACATTTGTTTCTTCAAATTTTGTATTTAACATTTTTTTTTTGTTTTCATTTAAAGTCTATAAAATTCAACGAGTTCAGTTTAAATCTAAATATTTTGTTTTATTGAGGTGGACATACTTTGATTTCGAAAAGTAAAGATAAACTATGTAAAGTAATAAATGTTTTACCTTAAAGTTCAAAATTTTATTTCAATTTCTGAATGAACTTTATTATTTTCTTTGATTTGTTTTTTCAGATTTTGCATGAAATTAATGCTGTTTCTCAGCTTGATTTGTAGTTCATTTATGTAATTAAATTGAATTAAGCTTTCAATTATTCTCTTAGGTGTTTTGTAGATGATTATTTTCATCGTTTCATTTTGTATTTGAATGTGTTTTTGCATTTTATTGATTATATTTTTGAACTTCACTATATTGGATGTGTTTGGAATTTTATGGCTCTTGTTTCGGCGCACATTTAATATATTCGTTTCAGTTATTTGTGATGTCAGCTTCTCCAATGGCAAAACTAATTTTGATAGGTTATCACTGCATCTAACTGTAATTTTATTATTTTTGATTATCATTCTTCGAATATTCTTTATATCGGATTTTAGTTTCATCAAATTTTTTGTATCAACGTTCGAGTCGCTGTTGCAATGGAAGGCTTCTTTGAACTTTATATCGTATTTTAATTTTATCAATCTTTTTGCATCAATCGCGGATTTGCTGTTACATAAATCAGCTTTATTATGCTTTATATTGTGATTTGGTTTTTGCGCTTTTTCGGATTTGTTTTTAGTTTTGTTCTGCCCAATATTTTCTTGGTTTTTGATTATTTGTCTTGTACATAGCAAAACTTTTTTGTCATTTGTATCATTTTTCCGTGTTCGTTTCATATATTTTAATGGTTCTGAACTCAGGTGATTCATGTCAATGCTTTGCACTGCATCTTTAATTATCTCTTCATGCTTGAATATTTCGTTTGTTGAACTTTCGACTTCAATCGATCGGTATTCATTTAATGATTCACTTTCAGTCTTAGTATTATCGATCAATTCATCTTCTTTTACGCTCTGTTCTACGCTCTGTTCTTGGATTATTGAATGGTTTATATAAGTTTCAGGCGCGATTTCGTTATAAGTATTTCCATTTCTCTGGTTTCTAGCATTTTTCCCAATTCTTTCAGGATTATTGTTGTATCTATAATAATTTCTGTAATTATTGTTTTGGTTTGCTATATTGTTTCTGGCATTATAATTGTTTCCATTATTCCTGTTGTTATTTCTATAACTATTGCGTCTCTGACTATAATTATTACGGTTTCTATATGTGCTATAGTAGTTTCTTTGACAGTTGTTATTGTTTGGCCAGTTGCTATAATTATAATTCAATTTTTGATGCATATTATTCTTTTTTTTTACATGCATAATATTTTCCGTTATATTTATGCTTGATTCTAATTCGACCGCTATTTGAATTGCTTCTGCAAATGTTTTGGGTTGTGAAGCGAAAATTGTTGGTTTGAGTGATTCGTCTAAACCATTTTTAAAAATAGTTAGTGCATATGAGTCGTTTGACTTCTGTATTGCACTTTTCTCCGCTTGAGACGGATTCTGACCCAAGCTACTAATTTGAATCTCATTTAATTCGTTAATGAGTTCGGATAGTTTATCGCCATACTTCTCAACTGTTCCGCGCTGGCGTAATTGGGATAGTTGTGTATGAATTTGTTGCTGGCTTTTCTTTATTTTATATCTATTTATCAGAGCTTTTTCTAGTTCCACGTAGTTATTTATATCCAACGACAAAAGTTGGGTTTTAACTACTGTTCCCAATTTTACATTTTTCGTAAATTTCAGTAATTTTTTCTTCCCTTCTTCGTTAAGGTTCTCATTTATTATATTAACTATAGTTAAAAATGCTTCAAGTTCTTTGGGATTGCCAGTAAAAATTGGTATGCACTCTAATGCTATCTCAATATCGAAGTTATTCATCTTGCTTTGTTTTCAATCAACTCAATTTTCAGAAGAAAAAAATAACTCGTTTGTTTCATATTTTGTTTAGAAATATTTAAATTTAATAATTTAAAAAAAATGTAATTTACTTCCTCATACCAAAGACCATATGAACTTTTCTTTGTGCCTCCATTATGCTTTTTGCCAATTCATTAAACTTATTTAAATTCTTTTTTATTTGTCTACGAGAAGCCATTTTATTATATTCGTAAAATCTGTTTCATTTAATTTGCTTTTTATTAAAAACATATTATTTGTTACTATATCCTACAGTTTCTAATTTTTACATTATAGGTTTCATTACATGAATTTGTTTTCATTTGTTCAATAATTTTATATATTTTTATTTATGTTATTGAATTTTAATTTTTAATATTCTTGAAAATGTTACTTTCAATTCTTGAAGTCTTTTTTTTTTGTTTGCGAAACATAATTTTCCTGTTTCATAATAATTTTTTTTGGCAAAGTATTGTTTTTCAGCAGTTTTATTTAATATTTGTTTTTTTTTGTAGTTAATTTGTAATGATTTTGTTGCCATAAATAAGTTTTTGATTCAAAGTTCGTAATATCCTAAATTCGTTGGCTCCAATATGTTCCGGCATGTTCCGAAATTCGCAGGAAGTTGGTTCAGTTTATGTTTGTTTATAATTTCAAATCAATTTTTCATTGATCATGTTTTTAATTTCTGCAGTCGTCCAAGATTCGATGTCGTCTCAGCAGTTGAATTCTGCATCGCTCGAAATTTCCAGGGTCGTCTATCCAGTAATATCCACTTGAAAAAATTTTTTCGAGCTCCAATTTAGCAGGCGCTCCGAAAATGTAGAGCCGTGACTCACAAGGTCGTAAACGGCTAGATATCGATTCACAGGGTCGTTGTTTTGAGGATCGCCATGTGGTGTTATAAAATTCCTTTTAGTATTATGAATGGCTTTTATAATGTGGGTCACTATGTTTGTAAGTATTGCGTGGCGAAATTGGTCGCCGCGTAGCAATGCTACAAACAATAGTGCCATCGAATTAATACAAAAACTAGGCTTCTGATTTTGACCCGTTTGTATGGTCGCCGAACTAAGCTGGCGTTCCAAGACAGACTAACTTTATTGTGTCATGTCCGATCTTAAATAGTAACATTTTCGTTAAATTGGTAAGTGAAAAATATATGTACTAAAATGTATGGATTTGGTTTTCGGTTTTATTTTTACGTTAAGTGTACTCGTTTGAGTCTTTGCTAAGTCAAGTCTAATTTTAGAGTTCACCACTTTCTTAAAATGGCGCTAAAATCACAAAGTGAATATTTTTAATTTATTATGACATTTGTGTGTGTTTGCATTTTAATATTCACAACACTATTGCAAAAAGAAAGTTTACACAACAAAACCAACTTATTTGAAAAAAGCAATCACTTCGAACGATAGTTGATTCGATTATCGATTCCCGTTCCAACCCTCCAGGCAGTAAAGGATAACTTTTTGATAAGATGTCGGACATGCGAACCCAGCGTGGGGGTCTTTTGAATTTATTTATTTTTAAAACCCAATAAGAAACTTATAACATTTTATGTAGAAAATTAAAACGAATAACGAAGAAATAAATTATATGAATTCAATAAAAAGTTAATCTAGTTGATATGGCTCTCTGAGCGCGAATTGCTTTGCATGGAAGCATTGCATCCGCAAAAGAGATTCCAATCAACATAACAACATAACGTAATGAATACCAGTAACACCACTGGCTTTACGTTAAGACTCGCCTGTGAAGTGTTCTATGGAGGGATAGTAAGTTCTGGGGCCGGGATGTGGGGCGTAGATTAGAAGTGGACATGGCATAAGGATATCCTCGTACGCACTGCGGACACTATCTTAGGCTTTTAGGTCAATGACAAACACGGCAGTTCCAGCGAAGCGTTTCCCGAGAGAAAAACCGAGTCGGTTTAGTCATGCGTTCATTTAGCATTGTGATGACGCACACCGCGGTTTGGACGCCTCTCGGTTTTGTAGTGCAAAACTAAACCGACTCGGTTTTCCTCTCGGGAAACGCTTCGTTGGAACTGGAGTGTTTATCATTGGCCATAGTCGCAAAGATCGGAGCAACTACTTTCATAATGACTGCAAGCAAAATATTTCATACCATGTAATGCAGCGATATCGACGAAAGCTGGCACGCAAAGAGGAATATAAAGAGCTAAAAAGAACAGAATTCACACACGAAATAGAGTAGCCGGGAAGATCTTGATATATCAAAAAGAAATAGCTAGAAAGCCAGATTTGCACCAGACTATGAGGGCTTATTAAACAGTTCGAAAGATACAGTGCACACTACGCTGCACATACTGTAAGGACAAATATGTCAATCCGATTACCGATCCTTAAGACATTCTGGAGCGATGTGAAGTGCCCTTTAATGAATTGCAAAACGGTGAGCTGACCGAAAAACTGAAAACTTCAGCAATGATCTTAGATCTCATACTGCCTGCATAGAAAAGGTACAGGGAGCCATGGGTCGGCTGAAGTTTCACAAAGTCCCTAACATATAGAGGAGCAAATACGCGGCTGGCTGTTCCAATACAATAAAGCCTATTACAGTCTAACAATGCTCTTGAAATCCCGAGATCTCACCCAAAACCTTAAAGCTTCTGCTATGAAAGACCATGGTTTTGGCAGTTTTCCTGGATTGATCTGAGACTTGGGTGCTCAGCAAAAGGCATTTTGACCTCTTACACCATGTCAAAAAGAAAATTTTGCGAAGAATCTTTCGCCCCATATATCAAAAAGACGATTCTGGAGACGCTGCAACCATAAGTTCAACGAGAATGGCCCTTTACCCGGGCGCTTGGAACTTAAAGTTTCCCAAGTGCATGACATTGGTTCGCAATGTGGATCGAAAAATATTTTGATCCGGCTTTGGTGATAGTGCCGATGATGATGAAAGAGTGAATCTATCGGCGGTTTTAACCTAAACATAAAATTAAATCCATTTTTTTACGAATTGATATTTACATGAGATAAATGAATTTAGTTAACAGTAATTTGTCTTGAATGTCACATGGGCTTTCAAGACTTCCAACACATGATGTCTGATTTATGAACTGCAAAGATACTGAACTGATTTATGAAATTTCAGATTTTTTAGGGAATCAGTTATCAATCCGTATGCATTTATTTTGGTTCACACTGTCTTTCATATAACCTTCAGATGCAATTGATTCCCGTTATTATTTCAAAAACTTTTACGCATTGACGTTATTATTTCAACTAAGGTTTCACAGTCACTCATAATATCAATAGCAATAGCAAAAGCGGGAGCAGTAAAACTCAAACAGCTCCTGGAGTCATTTGAAACCTTTTACGGGCTTCCCCTACAGACGGTTCACATATGACGCATGGGTATATAAAACGAATAGCTGACGCTGTAAAATATAATGAGTCTTGACACTTGCAACGAAGATTTATTTACTAAAGCAACATGTGTGCGGTTAAATTGATTGCCCCATAAGCACACGATGGTACATATAGCAGCCATAATAATAGCATTATTCTGATTCCAATTCTAGTCCTGATAATAGTCCTAGACGTGGCTTGTCATGTGTTCCACAAAGCAAAGAGTAGAAATCATTTCATTGAAAGCACTTCAGGCACACGGCTCTGATCTGTGCTATTTGCAGAAATACTTGGAATTGAATGGACAAAAGGCAATAATTTATGATTGCATGTTCGATGCTATCCAGTGATTGATATTAAATCGAAGGATTATTAGTATATTTGAGGATGTTCCCGGACAATTTTGAGAGATATATTGGCAGCTGTTCGTTGTGCCCTGGAGTAAGTATATGACAAATTCAATGATAAGTACGTATTCTGGTTATATGTTCAAACAACCAAGAATGTCAGTCGGAACGTCTATAGCCCAGCGAAATCCGACATAAAAAAGGCGAAACTTCGGAAAAATTAGGGGAAAGCTGAATTTTGGTGTGAACCTTGGTACTGGCGTGTTGAACAAAATGTCAAAAGTCCCCATCGATCCGAGTGCTGCGTTGCTTTTTATACGAGGTCAAAGGTCACCAAAAGTGACCTTTCCTAAATATCTCAGTAATTTCCAACAAAAAAAATCTTATAGCTTTTTCTTGTAACCATAACCGTTTTTGAGATATATTGATCTAAACATTTGCTACTAACAGCATCCTCTTTCTCAACGGCAAATTCATATTATCCGATTTTGATTACGACTTTTAATATTTGTGAGTTTTTTTTATGTTTAAGAGGCGCATAAAATATCACATGCAAACAAACTTATCTACCAGACTCCAGGGTAGGTGGAAAAGTGTGCTCCGAAAAGTTCCCACCATCCCCCGCCCCCCTTTGCCAGAAAACTTGTAGGCACATCTGCTCGCTACTCCCTTCTTGGAAATAAACTGTATTGCTGCATCATGTATGGGATATTTCACGAAGGAGCAGGACAAGACAACAACATTGCAGGTGAAAATAGGTTTTGTGACATATCATGGCCCTAGGAGTATCAAAAAGCAAGATAATATCCTGGCATAATTATGTAGACGCTCATTCTTGACATTATAGGCGCTCAACCCGCTGCAGACTATCCCCGAATAATCAGTTTTTTTACCAATCCTGCATAGTGCCAAAAGGACATGACACGTATGCACGTAAAATTACGTGATCTTGGCCTGATCGTTCATGGGATACGACGGTATGGAAAAAAAACTAAAAAACCGGTTATTTCGGGATGGTTCGTTTGTGGGGTGGGTAGGGTGTGGGTTTAGGTTTGGTCCTGCGATGTCAAGAATAGGCAATGAACAGAATAAAAGTGATCTTATATTGATAAACAGTGGGCAAAGAGTAGGCAACGAGCTCATTTCTGAAGATTTGGGAAGGAAGCTCAGGGATACCATTTTATGGAAAGGGAGGAGGGGGGGGGGGTTAACTTTTCGGAGCACACTTTTCCACCTACCCTGGAGTGTGGTAGTTTGTTTACATGTTTTTGTATGCGCCTCTTAAGCATAAAAAAACAAACTCACAAATATTCCAAGTCGTAATCAAAATCGGATAGTATAAATTTGCCGTTGAGAAAGAGGATGTTGTTAGTAGCAAATGTTTAGATCAATATACCTCAAAAGCGGTTATGGTTACAAGAAAAAGCTACATATAAGATTTTTTTGTTGGAAATTTTCTAAGCTACAAATTCGTCATACATTGTTTTTCTAAAGACGTGACCGTTACTGAGATATTTAGGAAAGGTCACTTTTGGTGACCTTTGACCTCGTAGAAAAAGTAACGCAGCACTCGGATCGATGGGGACTTTTGACATTTTGTTCAACTTGCCAGTATTCAGCTTTCCCCTAATTTTTCCGAAGCACCATGTTAAATTTCCCCGGACTATTAAGCTGATGAAAGCGGCCTGGAACACTAACTACAGCATTCACTAAAAAAACAGGTCTTCTAATTGCTACTGTGAAAACGCGGTGCTAAATCAATCAAATGCTTTCGTTTTCGTTTCGACTTCGTTTTTTCCGAACTAGCCTGGTAGTGGTTTTTTTGGTAATTTTTTTCAGTTTTCCAAATTAATGTTTGCTCGAAAAAGAATCACTATTCACAAGGTAGGGCTGTTTTGATTGATCGTGGTAGCAGCAAAACTTTAAGATGACATGGGTTTTTTGCGTAGATAAATGAGTAAAGTAAAAATTATTTTGCGTAGATAAATGAGTAAAGTACTCTAATTATTTTATTTTAGTATCGTTTTCAGTAACATTTCGTAACTCAGCTGCAATACCAGCATTATACAGTTGTTTCTCACAGTTCGATCCCTTGAATCATTCTGTTTTTTTTTTTGCAAGTGCGCTCTTGTTACGACCAGTGCAAGCTTGAGGCATTCTACGGACATACGAGAAAGGCATTGTAAAAATTACAATTGAAACTAAATTGAAACTAAATAAGCTCAATTGAATCAAACAAATTGCATATTTCTGGGCATTGAACCAGCATGCACTATGGGAAAGTAATGCAATTCTCCACAACCTGAAAAATTTCTTCGCTTTCCCTAAAACAATGAAATATGTGACATGCAATGCTTTCGACAGTAGAATATTAGATTGTGATTGCATGAACGCTCCAAAAGATCATCTCTGAAAAAGATCACGTCAACATGCTAGCAGAGTTAGCTCACTATTTCGATGGTCTAGCTTTAGTCCTTTCCAATTGCGATACTAATAATCCTGCAAAATTGAAATTTTGATACATGGGAAAATAGACAAATTAAATGTCAAAATGAATTCCAGCATCACGTTTCATTGGTTTTTAGATCACAACTCAAAAATGTATGTTGCCCCATGGGGAATTTAAAAACCATATTTAGCTATCTTTAAGCGCAATGAATAATTTAAATAAACTCAGGCAGGAAAAATTTCCATTTTGCCTCAATAGTCATTTTCATTTACAGTCTGTCAAGAATGAGTTTACACATAGGAAAAAATCAATTTTTGATCTCTCTTATTATAAAATACTACTTTTTATTTATGTAATTGAATTGTTTATCTTAATTATAGTTATTTACATTATTTACAACCGATATATACAAAAAAAAGTACAACTTCAATGCAAAAATCGAACGAAAAGAACAACGAAAACAATTATTAGTATTCTTAAAGTGTCAAGAAACTGTTTACGCAACTGTTTTTGTTTTCACTACTGCAACGATGCGGTAAATTTACCGTAATCTTTGGTCTGTATTGTAAAGTTCTATGAATTTGATCATTAGTTGGTGATTAATTTTTGGCTAGTACGCATAACTAAGTGAGATATTGTGTTTTAAAATGCCAGGCAAAAGATTATCCTTTGAGTTGGTTCAGATGATATACTATAATCACCAATTAGGTAAAAGTGCGCAGGAACTCTCGGAAATGTTTTGTGTAGCACGAAAGACAGTCTATAACGTTATAAATCGTGCTGAAAATGAAGATAGATTGGAGCCAAAGTGTGAGGTGGCCCAAAACCAAAAATATCTAAGCGTCTTATGATAAAGAAACTTGATAAAAACCCCTGGATTTCGACCAAAACACTTGCTAGGGAACTCAAGGAAGAGTGTAATGTTGCTGTTTTCGATGAAACAGTACCACAGGTCATCCTACAGAACAAGTTCTCATCAAGAGCTGAACGAAAGAAACCACTGCTTTCTGCACTTAACATCGAAAAGCGTTTTTCCTTCGCTATGATGCACCTTTCTCAAACTGTTGACTTTTGGGAGGACGTCGTATTCTGCGATGAGACGAAAATGATGTTGTACTACAATGATGGACCAACTAGAGTGTGGTGCAAGCCTTAAACATCGTTGGAAAATCGAAGTATCATTCCGACTGTAAAATTTGGTAAGTTATCCGTTATGATTTGGGGGTGCTTCTCAAGCAGAGGAGTAAGAGACTTGGCATTCATCGAGTCAACCATGGGCGCCCAACAATATTTGCATATCCTTGAAACATATTTGGCAAGCAGTGCGCAGAAATTCGGGTTTATGCATACCAACAAATCAAATTTTAAGTTTTACCAGGACAAGGATCCCAAACATTAGGCGCACAAGGTGCGAATGTGGCTCTTATACAATTGCAGGAAAGTGATGGATACGCCAGCCCAGAGTTCTGACTTAAATCTGATTGAGAATTTATGGGCCTACTTAAAGATACAAGTCGCTAAAAGGCAACCCAAAAACCGAACTGCCTTAAAAACTCCGATTCTCGAAGAATGGCAAAAAATACCAACCACGTATGACCTGCAAAAGTTGATTCATTCAATGAAAAATCGGTTGCGTTGCGTGGTGGATGCCAAAGGTGGCCATACCAAATAATAAATATTAAATATCCTGTAAAATATGAAAATATTAAATACAATAATACCTAATTTGTGTAAAGAGTTTCTTGACACTTCAAGAATTGTAATAATTGTTTTCGTTGTTCTTTTCGTTTTTTTTTGCATTGAAGCTGTACTTTTTTGTATATATCGTTTGGAAATAATGTAAATAACTTTAATTCAGAAAAAAAATTCGTTACATAAATAAAAAGTGGTATTTTATAATTAGAAAGATCAAAAATTGAGTTTTTTTCCTATGTATAAACTCATTCTTGACAGGCTGTATAAAGCTCCAACTACGATAATGTAAATCTGCAGGACAGTTTCTTTGAAGCGGCTCTCAATCAAACCGGAACTCAGCGGCAAGGACGATTCGACTACCTGATCTTACAGTTGCATTATTGCACGATAACGTTATAGCACGATTCCACGGTAGAATGATGGTCAGCATGAATGATTGCATGATTGAACAATTATACGATTGCACAGTCGGTCGCATGATAGATTGCATGATTGCATTGTTGAATGGTTGCACATTTGCGTGATTGGAGAATTGCACGGATGCGCAGTTATATGATTATATTATTCAATGCGCCATTTTCTACAGTCCGCTTTTTTCCGAATTAAGTACATACCTCCATATAGCGATCTGATCATACGAATTCATCCCAATTCATGGGAAATCATTCAATTCCATCAGGAAAATTTGTAGACCATTAATAGTTTGCGAACATGATCTAAAATGGTTTGTGGAACTGAGTCCAGGCTTTCTATTATCTCCAAAAAAATAGTATCTACGTATTTTGGAAAAAAATTCTATGGTAGTTCCGGAAATTTATCAAGTCTATAATCACCGATTACAGACTCATTGATTCGCTCGAAATGACAGTTACTCGAATTGAGTACACTTAAGATAAAAATTAAGTTTTCTTTCTTTTGATGATCATGTGCCTTTGATCTGATCTTCTCTTTGAGCTGATGCGGATTTTGCATCCTTGCTCCATTGTTGGCGGTGATGGTGTAGTTCTCAGTTCCAATTTTAGCCAGTTTTAGGCCATAATGTAGTCCTGGTGCGGATCCGCTCTTTTGAACCTACTCCAAATCCGGATATGCCCCGAACTTGCTACATACCTACTCCGGACTAATTCCGGACATATTAAGGAATAGGTCCGGAACTTTTTCGGAGTGGGTTCAAAAAAGCGGATCGGCAATTATGCGTACCATAATGCGTGTGATTATATGCGTACCATAATGTGTGTGATTGTAATTGAAAGTTACCAATCCCGTCTATTCTATGGAGTTGCCTCTGGCTTGAGAAAATCAAAATTTTATGTAGATGTCATATTTTTAGCATCCAAGAGAACTGTTTGGATTATGCTTCGTCGTGCCGAATAGTTAGAGTCTACGTTAGCGTATGCATTTTTCGACTGTCTCGATTTTAAGTTAAGTAATTTTCATCTTTCTTGTTTCGCTATACGAATTTTGAGTCACGCCGACTATTGCTTGCTGAATGTTCAAATTGCAGCTAGATATTATATGTGTTTTCGCCGATTCGTTCTGACCTCGCAGCTCCTAACGTGGCAACAGGTCTCAGGAAGTCTTCATTGTTCCATTCGCGCATACAAATGTGTACTTCTCTTGTCCCTTTGTCAGTTGTCAGAATCCCTAGACGTCGTAATGAATTGGGGCTTGGATATCTGTCACAATCGTTTTTTTTGGCTTTAAAAGACATTTAAAAATATTTATACTTGACTTAAGCGTTGGGGCATTAGTTTGTTGAATTGTGTTTTCTTTTATCTTTTTGTAAATATTAATATTTTTTTTTTATCTTTTTCTAATTTCATTGCCATAATTGGAGTTTGTATTCTGTTGCGATGAATTTTGTAAATAAATAACTAAATATTGAAGTGATTAACGTATATAATTTTGGCATACCGTGGAATCTAACGTTAGTTTTATTTTAACGGTGTACAAATTGTACGAAATCGATGACAGCGGAGACCCTTGAGGAACCACTGCTGCTTTGATTTTACTGGATGAGAGCTGGTGATTGGTCAGAGAAGACCATCTAGTTTAACAGACAGTCCGTCATGCTAAGCTTAATTAAATGCATTGGGGACATCGAACATAGCCAGACCTGTAGGTTTTCCTTTATTACGTCCTGTTTTTATATCTCTGAGTAGAAAATCCGTGTGGCTGGCGCTTTATGGAGTTACTTTCTCTGAAGCCGAATTGCTCTACAAGCAAAGAATTATTAGAGTATCGCCTGTTCTAAGTGAGAAAGAAAAGTGTGTTGCGATACCTTGGCAATCAGTTTTGGGGGAGGATTAAATCTTCACCGGGCTTGGGGATGAGGATGAGTGTGGCCATTTTCAAACTGTCCTGGTATTATACAGGCAAAAAATTGTATTAATAGTATCTTCTATAGTCTGAAGGGTGTTATCTTTTAGCTTACAAAGGCATAAGTCAGACATTTTCTCGTGTTGAGAATGTGTACCACGTCTTTTACACTTTCGCGCGGTGTTAGAATAATTGTGTCTCCCCTCTATAACGGACTATGCAATATCTGTGTCGCCGCTTGTGGACTACTTGGTTCTTTTTAAAGACCATCGGCCAAGAAATTATTTCCTTAAAATTGAATTTCTAATAAATCCGCAAATAATGAACTTATTTTGTTCAAGATACGTAAATGAGGTTTTTTCTTCCGATTTGACGCATGAAATGCTCTCAATGATCGTTCTTGAATAACACGACTGTCAGTTTTCTTATTGCTTCAATCTTGGACCGTCAGTATTTTTTGCTCTTTTCTCTATTTAATTTCTTCTTTTCATGGGGTTTTTGAAATTAGGGAGTTAGGAAAGGTCTTGGATTCTTTGTTGTGCTTTAAGTTTTGTTCGCAGTTTTCCTTGAACTGGAAGATTTTTCTGATGACGAGCTTTATCTTTTCCTCTAAACCTCTTACGCTTCCAGCGTTTGGTTTGGTTAGAGAAGCACGGAAACATTGCCAGGCGGTTGTAACTTTACCTTTAATTGAGGCATCTATAAGAAATTTCTGAGCTTGTATAAGCACTGGTTGTGATTGCAAGGAATCTTATTTATGTAGGACATTTATGTGCACACTCACTCAATTAGGCATATCTATGTCTAGAGCCTGGCTGTTTTTCCATCGAGAGTTTCTGGACAACATGCAGTTTCTGCTACGGAAATGTGGAGGTATCTTCCTGATTGATAATTCCTCACTGATCCCCATTAGCGATTGCGTGCGTTGAAATCAAAACGCGATTGTGTACGTTGAAATCAAAACTCATAGTTTACTTGAATGGCTGCGTTGCTTCCATTTTCCTGCAGTTTGGGATTTATATATAATGATAGGCGACGTGATTCCTGACGAGGGTTGCTGTCAATTCAACCTCCACTTCCTTCCTCTCCCTTGTCTATTTAATGTTTCTACGAATTTGATGTTTAAGGATTCGGAATCAATGTCCTGGTCTTTTAAAGTTTTCTTGAATGATCTCAACATAATTTCTGATTTTTTTAGAAATTATATTAGTTTCTCTTTCCTTGGTAGGATGTAACTCACATTCCACGTGAAGATGGATATGAGTCTATCCTGATGCGTCGATGAAGATTGCGTGTTCATGGCAATTGATCGAAAAATCTGCGCTGGCCAATTTTCAACATAATGCCATTCATCATTGTATGCAGTTTCTCATACATGATGCCGAAAAACTACCTCTATTTGTTTGGACACTTCATGGGAATTTAATATTTTGAATTTGAGCTTTTCGAGGTTAAAGTACTGACTGGAGTGGCTTTGGCAATTCGAACAAACGATTTCATGATGTTTTTCATACAACCTCCTTAGCCTACGGAATGCTCTTATGTATACAATCAACTTTGTGTGGTGAATCCATACAACTTTACGCACTGAGTTTGTGCGTGACAGTTGTTTGAAGAATGACCATACTGCTGGTAGCTATGTCATTGACTTTGACCAGCTAGAGGTTTTTCCGCTTCGAGTGGCACAATAAGTGATAGATAGCTTGAATATTTTACACATTCTTTTCTTCTCATGCAAAAGGTAGTTTTATCGGTTGCTGAGGCCCTGTTTTTAACGTCTAATTTAACCTCATCAGAGGCGATATCATACAAGTTTTTTTAAAACGTTGTTGAAGTGTTTCGCCTCCAAAGAAAGAACTATGACACTGAAGTTTTAATTCAGTTAAGATCCTTGCTATCTTTCTGTAACTATTAGTGGTTTCTTGAAATATTAGAAATCCGAGTTAAACCCTCTTGGCCGATATAAACTCAGCTTTTCTCTGCTTGAGATTAGAAGATTGGCGAAGAATAATTAGGAGCACATATGGCCAGTTGACTGCATTAGTTTTGAAAAAACAAAAGCAGTTTATTTTTGATTTCTTATGTATTTTGCGTCTCCAGGAGGACATTTTTCGTTCGTTATAATTTTTAGTTCAGATGCGGAAGGAATTATCTAATCCACATCACTTTCCTCATTCGTCATTTAAGTATTAAGTATATAAAACTATTAAGTATATAAAACTCTTTTGACTGTAAAGAAGATGCTTTTTCTGAAGAAGATGATGTTCTTTTTTTGTATAGCAGGGAAGTTCTTTTTAATTTTTTTTCGAAAGATTTTTGAGGAAGTTATCGTTATTTGACTATTACAATAATCCTTCTAGTGTCAATCATATGAGTTCACATTTACATAAAGTATACGGTACTTATCTTCGCAAGTTTTGGCGCAACCTCTGAGATGGGCTTGCCCTATCAAAATTGATTGTGAATTACATTAAGCATAAATCAAAATAATATATTTTTTATAGAATAAATCTAACTCAAAAAGTTATGGACAAAACAAAACACATACAATTATTACAATAAGTGAATTTTTTTGCACACCCGAGCAGATACAATTTTGTTAAGTATATTGAATAAAACCATTTTTTTGTTGCATTCAATATACTTTACAAAATTTGATCTGCTCGGGTGTGCAAAACAATCGCACCTAATATTTTAGCCGCCTGTCAAATTTGTGACAAATTTCTTTTGGTTAATTCTTTAGTGATGATGAAATCATCCAAAACGGCTTGAAATGGCAGCTTCATTCTTGCTGGACTTGTAATTATGATCGTTGGACTAGTCATTCTAATAGTGACAAAGCCCACTTGAACTTCTAATAGTGGCAAAACCCAGTCTCCGTGCTGCTGCAAAGAAAGAGGAGGGGAACACTGAATATGAAAGTAGCAGTTTAATAAATTTATAAAATGGCCAGCATCAGTTTGAAATGGGAATCTGGAAAATCAAAAGAACCATAACAAATGGTTTACATATCGTGTTTTCAAAAATCATATTGAAACAAACTAACCAGGCAAACGATGATGTTAGTATATTTTACTGCAGATAAATATTTACGAATTCGAGTTGCACTGCTGACAAGAACTAAAAAATAGTCCACAAAAAGCAAAAAACAAATAACGAGTAATAATTTAAGCAACAAGCACCATTTCGCAACATGACTATTTTTTTTATATCGGTTTCATTTAAGTTATAGTTCAGTTGTATTATCAATAAACATCATATTGCACCAGGAAAGCAATAATTGGTTTTGAAAATTTTGGTATTTTCAGAATTGGATTTCAGGCTCAACAAATACTTGGAATGTCATTCCGCAAAACATTACAGTTTTTACATACATATGTACATATTAAATGGCGGTGACGCAGGGTTTCGCTATCAATATTCAATCGATTCCAGATTTGTAAATTATTTGTAGATCCAAATGAATGGTAAACAGAAAACAGTTGTAAATAGTCATTTAATATGACGAAAGTTGAAATTGTTTTTTCGATGCGTATTTGACGTTCTTGCCATGTTTTGTTTTTCTTGATGTTTTCTCTGAATTGCTCAACTGAAATGACTTTGATATTTTGTTGATTGTAAAAACATTAAAAAAAATTTTATAATTTTTCCGAATGTATTGAAACGTGTTTTATCGTGAAATGCGTTCCCTGGGATGAAAATTGATAGCAGTTAGTGATATTTGTGACTTTTCAAATAATAAAAAGAAAATTTATATGAATTACAATCGATATATTGCGATTTCCCACTAGAACATTTTCAAACGCTATATTTTGTAACAGCTGCTTGTACAGAATGATATAAAAAAAACTCTAGCGCACCAAAGCCGCTTGAAATGCTAATTTTCGATGAACAATAGAAGAATCGTGCAGATTCTACCACGCGTGCTTCAACCTGTTTCGAGGGCAAAACCGCTTTGATCTTCACAATGCATTTAAGCTCACAGGGTGCAAAGGTTTTCAGGGTTACCACTTGCATGAATTTCAAGATTTAGGAAAGTCAAAGAACCTACACAGACAGACAATTAAATTAATAAATTACTAATGATCATTTATACCTTAATTAGTAATTTAAAATTAGCTGACACACAGCCCTTGCGTTAATGATGAATACTGTCACTGACTGTCTGTCACTCAAAGAAACTAGTTTTTGAAAAATGGAGAAATTGCAGGTGTTTAGCTGTAGGTTGCCTCTCTTATGTGCTAGTTAATAAAGTTGGAATGCAAACCGCGCAAGAGCTACATTAAAATTCTGTTAATATTTTTTGTTTCTTTTGTATAGTGCTTCGCAGGGATAGCAAAAAGATTTTTCCTCGTGCCAACGACCTGCGGTATTCGCAAGCGGTCCCCCATCGAAGTACTAGCGGCGCAAAACACTGCTTAACTTCGGTGATCTGACGAGAACCGGGTGTTCCAGTGTGGTATGGCCGTATTTAATCTGACATTTCAAAAAAGTTGCCTTATTATTTTTCAATTGGAAAAGCGATTTTTTACAAGGAAAATTTGTATAATATCGGGCAACTCTACTTCATTAAGAATAAATTACGAAAGTTTGATGATCATTACCGATTTGCTTAATAATTTGGTCATTTATTGGTGATTAGTCCAAATTAGCATATGATACACGGCACTTTAATGATAATTTATGACAAATTATCATTAAGGCTGCGCTGTCTGTCTAGGCTCTAACACTACAAAACTTTGAAATCACAATCTCTTGTAACATTAATAAAGAAAATGCTCAGTGCTTGTAAATATTTCAGTACTCCCACAACTGCCTCACGTCAAAATCAAATTATCCTATAAATTTCGATTTTATCCGATGATTTTGTCGAAAGTTACAAGAATAGAAAGATGTTCGGGACCACCAAAACTTTCAGAACTTAGAAAATTTAAACATTGGTAAATTATTTTCATTGTCAATGTTTGCGATATGAATAATTAATCTAAGCATTTAATGATACGAAAATAGCAAAAACGCCTCAAACTGGAAATCCTTCGCCAGAATCAAAGCCAAAAAATGTCACACTTGCCTCACATTGAAATTAACCTAAACTGCGAATTTCGTTTCGATTCGATGACTGCATTGGAGGTTATAGTACAAAGAAATTTAGAACCACCACCCGCAAAAGCTTTAAAATTTACGAAATCTTAATTTTTGTTGTTGATTGTCTGTACAAGATCATTATTGTTTGAAAATTTGACGACAAAATCGCTTCATAAGATATGGCAAAAAAATACAAAACCGACAATAGCTGGCAGCCCAATCATGGGTTTTCAACCATATTCTTCCTGAATACAAGACTAAGTCATATTTACCATATGAATTTTGCTTTGATTTCGTGGCTGTACTGGAAGCTATAGGGCAAAAAGCTTTATTTTTTTGAGCGAATTTTCAAAATCCAGTCCACCAAAATAACCATAACTAGCAGGTCCAACCAAATTTCTGTCACATGTGGCTTAGAGTAAGGTTCAACTACTGTGTGAATTTTATGAAAATTTGGTTACTGAATTAGAATTAAAAAATAAAATATGCAGTTTTTTTTCTGTGTGATTTTTCAGATAGCACCACTGGCACAGAGTTGCCCACATTTTCAAATCGCTTCTATCAGACCTTCTCCTGCTTAAAGCCAATACATTCTATGAATTTCAGATGTATCTGATTATTGGGTCGTGAGTTCCCGTAAACAGAAGTTTATGATGCTTAAAATACAGGTGACTTGGAGGAGGGTTGCCGTTCTTGTTCGATGTGAAATTTCAAAAGTGTTGCTTTGGTTGTGTAAAAAGAGCATAAGATTTTTATATGAGTTGGTTTTTATTGTATAAGACGAAAATTTCTCAGGAGAGTCGACGATTTGAAGGTTTTTGCTTTCAGTGCCTGCCGTAGCTACAGGGTTGCCAGCACGTTCATCAAAAACTATGCGAGTCTACAGCTAAAAAACATCAATATGTCCTTTAAGATTCATAATGATCTGATGGCCTCGTCCAAAGTTATCGCAATTCAAAAATTTTCAAATTTTCCCTATCTCATTTTAGGCACCAAGCGCACACATAGGTTTAAAATATTTCAAAAATATTATCTTATACACATGCAAAACACGTTCAAAACTCATTCCATAAACTTTATTTTCGCGAAAGATATTTGTTGACAGAATAACATTTACATATATTTAAAATATCATTAAAATGTCCGCCGGCGCCAAAGAGTTAAAGATTATTAGCATTAGGTGAGACCTGGCACTATTCTGCATATACACCAATGTATCTTGAAAAATTCATTTTTCGGGTTTTTTTCACTGACATTTTTATCCACTACCCAAATGCGTTGCTTTGTACCCCTTGCTGCTAACAATCTTACCAAGAAGCTGCATGCCGACAACCAGAAGTGCCAAGAATTTGGTCGTTTTAGTACAGGACAAAGCACAAGCAAACAAAATGACTGGCTTATTAATGACTGCAACGTGGCAGTTTGACGCAGCAACGTTCCTCCCGTCTCCCCCAGCAAATGACTTTGTCGCAGTGGAAGGGCTGGTGCATCGCAAGATGTCACACAAAGAGCTCCTTCAGATAAGCATGGAGATTAATCTAAAGGCTTGTATCCCTGCAGGTCGCAGGGAAACTGAGTTTAGAAAGACACCCGTGCTGAATAAGCCGCAACCTCATATATGACTGCAATGGAGAACTATAGTTGTAGTGAAAGATTACAAGTTATCATGGTGGAAGAATCCAATGCTGGCGAGTATTCCATCTTGCATCTTCAATGTTTGCAGCCTCCGGACAAGCGAATGAAGCGTCAACTGATAATCCAACTGTTGACTGTGGACAATTTATAGTTAATGGTATAAACTTGCAGTGTGCCAAGGCGCCATCCTTCCACTTGACCAGAAAATTGACAAGCTATATTTCATTTGTACGGAAGCCGTGAGTTGGAGGCAGCAAGAAAGGCCGCCGCAGCCACAAGAGTTGAAAACGCTGGCTAAAAAAGCTGAATTGGAAAGATTGGAACCACTGGTGAGTTGCGATGCTAGCTCCCAGCTCAACAATTTGGGCAGTAACAAATGCAACACCAGAGGAGATAGACTTTTTCTGAATCGGCCCTTCACACTCTGGTTTCTAGCGTTGAGGGAGCGGTTTTTAATGGTGAGTATGCGATTGAATATGTGTGGACATTGAAGAGGTCTTTCGCAATGCGCCCTCTAACCCTCCGAGAACACAGGGGGTCACATTGACCCCAGTGACCTTTTTGGCCGATCGTAGCGCTTAGGCCTGCGGGAAAAGGGGGGTACTATAGGCTCCTAAGTGTATTTCTGTGTCTTGACTATCAGTTTACACCGTTCGCATACAGTGCCAAGTCGTCACTCGTCGTTGAAAAGCCTTTGAAGCAGATTAAGGGGGCAAATAGACTCCATATGTACTCGACGTCAATTTTGAGGTAAAAATTCAACTTTTTTACTTAATAAATCGATAGACTAATTTGAAAAAGCCAAAAAATAGGTTTGCAAGTGCTTTGATTTTTTGTTTTTAGCAATATGACGTATAATCTGCGTTCTAGTGTACGCAATAATTTAATAGCTGAAGCCAATGATAACAATTTTGGCGACAGTGATTCCTCCGAAGACGACCATGCCTCGAAGCAATCAGAATCTGATTATTCAGATGAGTACACCTTTTTTTTGCAATCCTTTACATAGGGCTTTATTATTGTACTATGCCTTGAGAGTATTCATATACATTTTAGCTCAAAATATTAAAAACTGACAAAGTTATGATTTATTTTAAATGTGCAAATTTTAAAATCCTAACAATCGCCACGATAAATATGCCAAATAAATACTTTTTTTCAAGGGTCACTATAGGTCTAATTTTTTTATGGTTCTGTCATACCTTGAGTGTATCTCCCTAAATTTTTAGCCACAAATATTGAAAATTGACAAAGTTACCGGTTAAAACGGTTTTTTTCGCGAATTTTTTTAGGCATATTAAGGACATTTAGGCTACTTCTAATGAATGAGAACTACTAAAAAAGGCCTCAATATACAGTTACAAATTTTTTCAAATGAAAATTTTCAGTGGCGGTGATTCTATAGACGTTCAAACGTGGTTGGGGTCAATTTGACCCCAATTGTTCTCGATGATCGAAAAAATAGGTGTGTTCTCGGTGGGTTAAGGAGCTATGCGAAGCGGCAAAAGCTCATGTCCTGGACCATATGCTAGAAAAATGTATACATGCCACGGTGACAAACACATTATTGTTGTGTGAAGGCGACCCCGAGTGCTACTTCGGGGCTCAGACGATGATAGATCACAGCTTCCGTGAAGTGTGCAGTCGACTTTCGGCTATATGAACTACAACAAGAACGGCATCACGCACAATCTTATTTAAGCTGATGGCTTGAACACAGTGGCAGTCAGTGAATTGTAGGTGCTCAAGACACGGCCATTGAGTGAATCCTGGTAAAACGAAAATTGGTTTGTTCATAAAGAAAAGAAAATTGGAAGGATTAGTACTTTCAATAATAGAGAGTATAACTCTTCAATTTTCGGATGAAGTCAAATATCGAAGAGTAATCTTGGGCAATAAACTTCTGTTGAAAATAGAATGTGGAAGTAAAACCTATTCTTGTTTTTAATGCTTTCGAGTAGCGCCAGAGTGCTGAATCCTCAGTAAAGTATGTTGATCTACATAGAAATCAAAAGCATTTGTGGTGTGGTGGGCTATTGTGAAGCTCTTGTAAGCTGGCAAGAAGTAAGCCACACTAAAAAGGACTTTGTATCTAGGTACCTGATTTCTCAATCTTTTTCCACTCGAAATTTAAGTTCGGAAAATGACGATGAAATCTATTCATAGACTAATTGAGCCAAATCTATGAATGGACCCATCTCTATTAGAGGCTCGATTGAACAGATTTCGCCTGTTCTCGCGATGTCTTCGGATGTTGTTTGCAGGCCCTGCTAAAACGCGAACTGTGTAATTCAGTATTTGACTGCCCGTTCAATTCTCCGAATAAGTTTGTCCCTAGGAACTTAAAGGCATCTAATAATCCGAGAAATTGAAATTTCATCCTAGCTAAATAATAAACTACCCGTATGGCAGTGGATGTTAATTTTGCATCCACATCAATCTTGTTATTGGTTTTTGTTTGAAAAAAACATTGGCTAGTCATTTCAGCTACACTTGAGTGGTTTTGACATTTTATTTTCTATCTAAAGAACCAACTTTTCTGTCTTTCCCATCTTCCATATACATCATATATGCAGTATTAGCCCCCAAACAAGTTTTTTCTACATTTCCACTTTTACTGCTTATTTTCGGAATCGTTGCTATCGAGTTGTTTTTTTTTTGTTGTTTTTCTACTGTACGCAAAACAAATCTAGGCCGATCTTTTGAATCGTGTCGCAATCGCAATTAATGACAAACGTGTATGCAATTGTACCGAAGGAATTTAAGCAGCACCATCAAGAAACGATTCGTAAATTGTAATAGGATACGAAAAGAAATTATGTTAGGAAAAGAGACACTTGAGGCTTAAAATCGGCAAGTGAAGATGTTGAGAAAAGGAACGACAAAGAATGAAAATGGAGAGTCTAAGCCTAGTAGGACAGCAACATCTGCAACAAAAAGTTTCTGTTTACGTAAACTTGAACGCTAGAAATATCTTACGAAACGATAACTTTACTTATTAAGCACTTATGACAGCGTCGTGTGTGTAAGGATGTAGATGAGTTTTCAAAGAGTTAATGAGTATTTTAAAGGAAAGTTTCTAAGCTGTTTTTAGCTCATGAGAGTATTATGTTACTTACTCGTTTGATGTTTTACGAACATTTATTTAAATTGATAGAAGCTTACCTGAAAAATTAAAAAAATACATTAGAACATAATTTCACTTACGAAAAAGTTTATGATTGTATCAAGAAACAAAATGATATGATAAAAATTGGAAAAATATAACGCTGTTAATTAAACAAGTTAATTGGATATTTTAAAGAAATTTCAAAGCATTTGCAGTTGTTGCTCTGCAAGGCTATTAACAAACCCAAATCGAAAGACATTTTATATATATATATATATATATATATATATATATATATATATATATATATATATATATATATATATATATATATATATATATATATATATATATATATATATATATATATATATATATATATATATATAGTTTAATATATGTAGCATGTTTGCCCTTTGATTACGTTTAAGGTATCATATTGTTGGCCAGTGGTAAACCTCAAACCAATTTTGAGTCTACACGCACATTTTTGCGTGTCCCTTCGCTTATGTCAAAAAATGTCTAACGACCGGGCATTGTGATTGATCTATATAGTTTTTCTTAGCCCCTAAAGTTTCTAACAAACTATCAAATACATTATCCATTCCAATGTGGTTCCCCTAAAAACATTTTTCAATCAAATCAATTCAAACGTTCAAAGTACAGTCAACTCCGGTTATAACGGCCCGGGTTATAACGAACCATGGTTTATAGCGAACCTATTCTTAAGTCCCGGCGCGTGACCAATAGGAAATGTATTAAAAATAAACGTTTATAGCGAACTCGTATATAACGAACTATCGGATGTAACGAACTAATTTTCCTTCCGATTTGGCTTAAAACATGGCTATAACGAACTTCGTGACAATAATCTATGAACGATGCTTCGATGTGTACGGTGAGTGTGATGAGTGTGCGTAAAGAACACCTCGATATAATTGGGGACTTCCCCGAATGTGGTTGTACTGTTCGTCTATGTAGTAACGAAATAATATTCTGCAGTGAAGAACGTGAAGAACAATGGGTGATGCTCGAAAACGAAAAGCTTTTTCCTTAGAGGAAAAATGTGAAATTATTTGTGAAATTGAAAGTGGGAAAATACAGTGTCGTATGCCGAGAAAGAGGTTTGTGCAAGTCTACAGTAGGAACAATTTACAAAAATAAGCTGGAATTGCTTAGTGCATACGAAAAAACTAACGTGAAAGTTTAAAAAAAAATCAGAAATCCGTGCGCGATGATGTCGATCAAATGTTTTTAAAATGGTTCACTCAACAGTGATTAAATAGTTTTAGTTTTAAAAACGAAAGCAGAAGATTTCGCCAGGGAAATACAGAACGAATTTGTTTGCAGTGAAGGTTGGATCGAGCGATGGAAGGCACGTCATAATTTATGCAGCGAGAAAATTGTGGGCAAAGCAGCAGTATCACTGTTTGGCCATTAATTAAACAAGAATTCCACGTTGGTGACATATTCAATGCCGACGAAACTGGCCTTTTCTATAAATTAACTCCCGACAGAACTTTAAAATTGAAAGGAGAGCAGTGTAAAGGAGGAAAGCAACCTAAGGATAGAATAACACTTTTAGTATGTGCCAACATGTCGGGATCAGAGAAACGAAAGCTGCTAGTAATAGGTAAAGCACAAAATCCGCGATGCTTTAAAAACGTGAAGAGTTTACCTGTTGATTATCGTGCAAACACCAAGTCTTGGATGACATCTGAAATTTTCACCGACTTCTTACGGAAATGGGATGTAGAATGTACTAGAAACAAACGGAGATTGTCTTGTTAGTGGATACTTGCCCAGCGCACCCAACAGTTGACCAGTTACGATCCATTAAGCTTATTTGTATGCCACCAAATACTAGTTCGTTACTTCAACCCATGGACCAGGGTGTTATACATGCCCTAAAAAGTCGCTATCGGCAAGCTCTTTTGTTAAATATTATTCAAAACATTGATGCTGGGACAACAGCTACTCTTACTATTCTGGACGCGACCAATCTTATTTATTGATCTTGGCAAGGAGTATCCTCTCAAACAATAAAAAACTGTTTTAAGCATGCTGGTTTTTATTTAACTAATGTTGAAGGTGTACCAAATGCTAACGATGAAGGTCAACAGGAATCGAGGACCATAGGTTCCGAAGGATCCAATACCTTCATTTCACGTGACTACATCACCTTAGATAATAACCTCATCACATCTGATTTTTTAACCGACGATGACATCGTTTCTTCTGTAAGAGGTTGTGCCAGCACTTATCGTGACAATTCGGAAAATGAGGATGAAGATGGCATGCCACATAGAGTACCGGTTATAACTGTTAGTGCAGCAAAACAAAATTTAAGTGAACTTCGTACCTTTCTTTAATCGCGCGATGCATCTCAAACTATTCTAAATAGTTTGACTGAATTACATATATATATTATACGGACAAGACAGCACTGAACACCCACATGCAAGCTAAAATAACAAATTATTTTCAGAATGTATAAATAATATATGTACGCGCATAACTTAAGAATACAATTTTTTAATAAATGGATAGTTTGAAAAATATTGTTTATTTTATTTTTTTTTTTGTTTTTTAATATTGATGCATAAATAAAAATTATATGTATGTGTAACTACTCTTATGTGTATTTTTATGCCTCCGTCTATAACGAACATCGGCTATAGCGAACCAATTTTCCCGGTCCCTTGGGGTTCGTTATAACCGGAGTTGACTGTATTGCTTCTGGCTTCCACACAGTATCCATAGGTAGGCTTTATCGATTGTTGTCCTATCCATGTACACTGGGAAATGCTTCTTTCACCACGTCAGCTAAGCTGTGGAATTTAATCAGTATCGAGAGCAATATTCATGGCCAATAGTAGTCATAAAACTAACTTTTTAGTCCTATCCGGGTTCCAAAAACCTCATGGGGACGTTTAGTGCATCGTACAAGTGTTTTAAAACACTTCTAGCCATACTGTTTTTTATACTGCATTACTGTAGTTTTTATATTTTCAATTTCACAAAACTTCACTCTAGTTGAAAACTACATGCACCACTAGCAGTACGAAGAGGGTTTATACTATAAAGCTTGGAAAGCATCGAACAGCAGGGAAAATTCTGGTCTTAGCATCACTCGAGCTATAGATACTCGTAAATGTCTACTACATTCCAATCAGACATATGAGGCTGATGGATCACTAGACGTTAGGGAATAGTCCACACTCGCGAAAACCCAGTGAGCTCAAATCGGTACGACAACGGGAAAAATCAATGTTCAGTCAGTGGTGAAGGTTTATACATGGTTAACATCGTTTGTTTTGTAGTGCTTCATTCATTCTTCATTCGCTTTTTCATCCTCCCACGCAGCAGTCGCTGCAGCAGAACAGTCACACTTACATACAAAGGCAGACTAATCTGAATCCGGAGAGTAACAATCGATTCGAGTAAACATATTAATTTCTTTTATGATGATATCGACCGTCCGGCCCATCATAAAATATCATGGCTGACGACCGACCCAATCATTTATTTTTATAGAAACATAACAGATATTTATATGCTGGACGGAAACGATGCGATAGTGTTGCCTAATGGAATAGTTACTTTTATTGAGATAGAAACTAGAGGGATGCTAACGATATGGAAGATGATTGATTGTTTTCTCGGAAAATTATTTCGAGTTTGAGAAGTCAAACTGTCAAAGTAACGAATGGACTTAGAAGTTGCAAAATAATGGCTTGACGTTAACTTGATAAAACGTAGGAAGCGCACATGAGGTGGGACTTTTCTAAACTTGCAAGATATCCTTGTGATGAATTCAACTCAATCCATACACAACAGTTGAATTCGCTAACAGTATCGTCTTGCAAATAAAAGAAGTGGGAGGACCATGAAGTGGGAATAGGCTGGGTGTTTAAGAGCGTTATCATTAATTGACTTAATTCAACACCCACCACCAATTTTTATTGGCAGCATGTCTGCCTACTGCAGAGTGAATCCCTTCGCAAGATTCATTTTTTTTCAATTGTTTGAGCATTGAACACATGCCAAAGTACATATCCAAAACTATTCGACTTTGAAGTTTGATGCTTGTTGTAATCTTCGCTTCAGTGTTTTTTCGCCATTGGGATTTTTAATTTGATATTGTTCTCTAAATTATTTGATGTCTACAATTGCCCTGTTAATATCGTTTCTGATAGTTCATAGTAGATAGATAGGATTGTGGTCAATTTCATGGTTCATGTTACATTCATGACTGACCTCAGGGAATGCTATTGCAATCAGGGTTTGAATCAGAGCTTTGTTTCATGTGTAGTTTACTTTTAATGACGCAAAGATTGAGTTAAATTCTAGTAATCAGTTAACAACTGTGATCCATCTCTTAATTCTAATCTGAACCGTGCTCGAAAGAAAGAACCATTGCGCAGCATTTATGATTCCACATGATATGTTGCATAGTATCATCAGCTATTCACTCTAAATGATAAATTATGTATATTACTTTCGCGTATAATACCTCATAAACGTAGCCTGCATAAAGAAGGAATAAAACTCTTCAAGAAATTTTATATAGGTCAGAAACTCCAAAATCGATTTAATGTGTTTTGCTTGTAAGCCCACCATTTGGTTTCTGTTATGCATATGCTCTTCACTTCTACCGAATCCTAAGAAGATAATCTCTGCGCATAAAGAGTCGATGTCCAGTTGTTTTGTTTTGTTTGAAATTGTGAATATTTTCATTTAGAAGTGTATCAGCTATAATATATGGCGTAGAGGGCTATAATACAACACGTTGAAGGCTATAATATATAGCACATAATCCTATGTATTTTTTGGCGCTATATTTTATCATAATCCTCAAATCGGCTACGTAAATACCGCCAGAAATCTGTAAATTATGGCTCCTGACGCTAGGCGTTTTTATTTACATGAATCTTGTCTGCTCCGGTCTGGATTGAATGGATTTTGTTATGGACGAATCCTTATTTTTGCCTGTTTCACCTAGACAACACAATGAATTCAAAGTTCAAATTGAAAACACTAAAAAATTATCACAGTATACCGAATCAGAATTTTTCCACATATATCGTTTAGTTTGACCGCCATTGCTTCATACGCTACATCATTTTTCTTTCAGCCGAAATATTTTTTTAACTCTACTTTCCATAGAATTACAAGTCAGTTAAGTTCGAAATTGAATTTTTTTTAACAATTACGTGCATCTTAAATTTTTAAATTTGAGTAAAATAAAAAATCAGAGCCAACCAATTTTCTCTAGTACTGAGTACTCGAAAAAAAAAGAAATTGTTTTTCTTGTGGATACATATGAATAGCTCTTAGAAATAAAATGATGTGGAGAAAAGTTAATAAGCAATTTTCCAAAATGCATAATTATATAGTTTTTACGTGTATAAAATCTACGTAATAAACTAACTGAACTATGTGCCTGAGTGCTATAATTAATAATCTCTAAAAGCTGTCTAAAATAAATGAATAATGGTCAAATAAACAACTGCATTCAACCGAAATTTTCCAGAACTGTAAACACGACTTGTATCGTTGCCTGACACGCAAGCTTACTATGCAAACCTTGCTTGTGCAAACCTAGAGATGTGCTAAACTGCTCTTTTTACTGAGCAGTGATCGCAGAGAGCAGTTTCAGCAAAGAGCAGTTTTAGAAAAGACCAGTTAAGAGAAGCAGCTATTCAATCGCAATTGCGATTGCAGTTTCGAGCGTACGAAAAACCGCTCGCTACTTTTGATTACTTATTGCCAGTCTTTGCTCGTTACCTTCTCATCGCCTTCGATTTGTGCTTGATACAGCAATTTCTAACCTGATATTGCAATCGCTTTGTATGCTTACAATGTGACTATATGTGACTGTATGTTGAGAACAGATGTAGTATGTTTGGGAATACGTTGCCTGCATTAATTCGGCACTTGCTAGCAGAACAATGCGTTGCCAAGTGCTTGGTATATCGCATAGTAGTTATGTGGTTTTCAAAATATCATACATTGGATGCAAGCAACGTAGTGAAATGTTATTATGCACTTTTAATTTAATTTCGAAGATTTATTCATTAAAAAACGTAATTGATTTTTCAGACTTTTTTTCATATATTATAAAATGCTCATAACAATTATAGTTAGATTGAATACTAATAATAATAGTTGCATAGAATTAGGTTTCCGAAAAATTATGTTTGCATTTATATTTAACTAAATTGAAAATTGAAATTGAAATTACATGTTTTTTTTTATTTACAGTATATTCATTTAAAAAAATTGAAAAAATACAATTATAAATTATATTTTAAAAACAAAAGTTTACAGACTTAAGTATCCGATAATCTCGTACGTCGGTCTGCTTTGATCATACCAACTTTGGAAAAAAGCCTTTCACAAGAAACGGTTGTGGCTACCATGCAACCTTTTAACTTTACCAATTCGCTTGGATTTGGGTATTGCGTGCTGTTGGTTTTCCACTAAACCAAAGGATCCTCTTTCCTTTCAACCACTCTGTCTCCTATATATTTTTCCACTTCTAATTTAGCCGATGATATTGTAGTCGTTGATGGCTGCACTTTCGAAATCATTTCATCGAATTCCGACCAATAAGAAAGTGATTCAGAATCATCATGTGGTCCGCTTTGTTGAGGACATATACTTACTTTATTTCGAATATTTTCGGATATCCAACGTTCAATTTCTTGTTTTAATGTGTCCAGTGCATCTTTATTTTGAATATACATTTCTTTTTAATTCAATGATGAAAAATTTTGATTTGAAAATAAGATTTTTATAATAAAGTGGAATTCAAATAAGATTCGCTTTTTATTTCAAAGTGATTTCAACTTTTGATTTAAAGTGATTCTAAAAAAATGTTAGGTGGTGAAATTTTTCTGAGTGTAGCTCTCAAAGTGTTTTTATCACTCAGATTTTGCCCATCATCATTTTCATTTGACTGCAAAGATGTTTGCACACAAAAATTTAGCTTATGAGCAAAACAACCGAAATGGGGTTTTTGTTCGCCAGTTTTTACCGTTTTGACAACGTTTGGAGCATTATCGGTGATAATTATTTGCACTTTGTCAAGCAAATTCCATGACATCAGCGTTTTTTCGTAGTTCGTCTGATATCGCAGTATATGTATGTGAGCCACCAAATTTAATGCACTCAAGGAGAGATGTATACAGATTGTAACTATAACACTATAACTGTAACACCTACATAGTTTTCGTTTTTTTGGGAAGTCCAACAATCACTAGTTACACACAAACTTTTCACACACCATAACCTGTCCTTCAATTTTGAGCGGCATTCATCGAACATCAAGTCCGATAATGTGGACAAGTATTTTCTATTCGGTATTTGATGATTCGAAGCTAAGTATTTAATGAACTCTTTAAAGCCTGCGTCCTCAACGATTGAAAAGGGCTGGTAATCTTTAATAAATAAATTCATTAACAATTTATCTACCCGGTCTTTTTGCTCCGTTAAAAGAATCCGCGGTATAAAATGTTGAATGCTCTGCTGCTTCCTACTACTCCTGAAACTTGGCTGTGAAATCTCGACTGCACTTGCGACCGCGACCTGATCCGCAATCTTGTGTTGAAGGAACTTCAACCACCTCTAAGTGAGCGGATGCACCAGTGCTTGTAGAAACAACAGGATTAGCAACTTCTGTTCTGGATCGAACTGCAACTCCAGGATGCGTCACAGAAAGGTGACGCTTCAAGTTGGTGATTGAAGTTTTGTAAGACAAAGTTTGCTTACAAAAATTACACCGAGCAGCTTTATTATCCACTTTTACAAAATGTAACCACACATCACTAGTTGCCTTACGCTCCATTTTTAACAACTTTCTTACACACTTTTAATGTTTTAACAAAGAACGTTGAATGAAAACTAACAAACGACTCATTTATATATCATTATCCTTCGTATAATGTACGCTAAAGCACTTACATATACATATAAATATAAAAAATATTCCAAAAGCAATAAAAATCGATTCTTTAGAATCCCAAAAACAAATTCCTTGCAATCATATCCTTTACCTTTTTGTTTAATTATTAGGAAGGTAGATGCGAAAAAAATACATGTAGAAATTTCAAAGCAAAACCATTAGAGCAATAAAAAGATCTAAAAACCCAAAATAACATTCTTAATTATCATACTCAACTACGGATTCATGCAGATCAATATGCATCTTATTCTCATTAAAGGCCCATTAAAGCATTCCAAACCATTAGAGCAATAAAAAGATTAAAACTCTCAAAAAACCCAAAAATAGATTCTCTATTAACCTATACAGACGATCGAACCAAGTTCTACAACGTGGCGAGCGAACACGTGCATTTGTTGTTGTTAAATGGTAAGTATTTACCTGACTACAACCACAAATGTACTCGTTCGCTCTAGAGTTGGGTCGTCCTCGGATTTTCACATACTAGGTATTCCTAGTACGAGTACAAAAAGATACCTGTTCCAAAAATACTAGCTAGTATTTTTTGAAGCATGAACATATATACATACAAGTACATGCGATTTTCAGTGATGTAATGAAACGGTATGATATGCCATCACCGAACCACCAGACACAAAGTTTCCAGACTAGAATGGTGATGATGCAGATGACCGTAAAAGTATACCGAGCCATTAGTCCGTGCATTTTGTCCGTAACTTCCCAATGGCCGGTCACTTATTTGGCAAGTCTTTCTCCAATGTAGGGGCCATCTAAGGGAAAACAATCAAATTCAATCAATTTAATTTTCAATATAATATATGCACAATACACCTCCTGTATTCGTTAAAATTACCAGTGTCGAAAAATTTACTAAGATATGATCAACTAATCCTGTTGCTCTCTATATGACTTTTCATCGATCGATCTCTGATACCCAATTTTTCCTGGCTAATCTAAAACAGTCGGTTTTCCACTTCTCCTCACTGAAGTATGAAGTTTGTCGAAAATTTTATTAAGAAATGAAATGATAAAACCTCTTCGATAAGGCTGGGCATGACTCCAGGGGCATCTTGAATCCCACGGTCTCGTAAATTTTGCAGCCCCGGTAGGGTTAGAGACACCCGCGTGGTGACCTGCAGTCACGAGGTGGGCTTGAGCACAGCCAGAGAAGCCAACTACGGGACCAAAAATGATCTCAACTTTTTCTTACTTAGCACTTTTAGTGCTACTTGCCGTATCTTCGAAACTAGGCCACTTTTTCTCAGACTTGAATGGAAATTTCGCCCGAAACTACTCAGAAAGGTCCCCGAATTCATGCTAGACCAAAAACAAAATTGGAAAAATTGGGCGGTTTTGCCCAATGTCCCCAATCAAAAATTTGTTCGTCCTTAAAATATCACTATTATACTCCCCCGACCACTTTCAATCATCGAAAGCGCCGTGAAAGCAGTTTTTGCCAAACTATGGCCAAAAAACCCTTTACTCCTCTACAAAACCATTTCGGTTTTGTATGGTTTTATCACAGCAATAGGTCTTGGCCCGTTATGTCCGAAACCACTCTAACCCAAAATTGGCCGATTTTGTCCGACTTCAGCTACATTTGCCCTAAAAACTTTTTGAGTAATTGAATAAAATATTTGCAAATCCGAAAATAACCGCAAGGGTAGAAAGAAAAGAAACTGAATGGATGAACATTTAAAATTTTCTGTATTACAAAAGAGCAATGAGCAGTTGAACAGCATGAGCAGAAAACAATCAAATTGCTCACTGCTCGCCTCAAAACGTTCTGCTCTGCAAAAGAGCAGTGAGCAATTGAACAGCAAGAGCAGAGAGCAATTGAACAGCAAGAGCAGAGAGCAATCGAATTGCTCACTGCTCTTTTCAAAGAACAGTGCGATTAGTAGCAGTGATCGAAGGAGCAGTCCTATCTCTATGCAAACCAAAGCTCTGGCAGTGCAACGATTTGTTGGCCACGCGCATGGGATTTCCGATAGAAACCGGTTTGGAAAAGTAAGCGCGTGATTTGACCTGAGCTTCCAGCAAGCCCCAAAAACACATGGTAGGTATATGAATTTCTAAGATATACAAAAATGGTATGTGTGAATAAATGTATAGTGAGCGAAATTGAATTAGCTGCGCAATTAAATTCACAAATTATGGCGTTAAAAGAGTAGGTAAATAAAAACAGAGATTATTGTAATTTTCATTTATTATTTGAATACAGTTTCAGATTGTTCACATTAGTAATAAAATCAAACCTAAACAACTCTATTCTACAGCGTAATTGATTTAAACGCAGTCTTTCAAACGCAACGTAATCTAGTATATATTTCCAATCATATGTAAAGAAAAAGATATCAGTAATTAATGTGGTTTTCATTTGAATTTATAACGGAAAAAATTTGATCTAGCATAGATTTTACAAGATACTGCAATTTTTCAATTTCAATTGCTTCCCAACATTGTTTGATTTCATTTTTGAAGCTGGAAATGAGCTGATGGAAGGAGATTTAATTCAGTCCTTCCAATAGTTCTATTAAAACTCCTTCCAATAGTTCGACATCATTTTCGGAATTCATTTTGATAAATATAAAGCAAATTGATGTTCCCGCATGGCAACTGAAGGCTGCCCAAACGATAAGGCTTCCGCCTCCAAACTTGTGTAAGTCATGCCAATAAGAACTGAATCCGTCGGGTCAATCCAGATCAATTTTTTTCATCTGAAAATATAACGGTTTTTCATTTAGGATACGATTTTTCGCAAGCTGTAGCCGATTTTATTTATGTTGTGGTTTAACTAGCGGCTTCTTACAAGGCTTTTTTTGTAGATTATGTAGTCAGTGGATGGTAAAATTTTCCGCAATTTCCCTTTAGTCAAAGGCCAATTCAATGCGGTTGAATCTTTTTTTTTTGTTGCCAGAAGTTTTATTTGACCAAGTTGTCCAGGAAATATTTTCATTTATTCTTCAATATTCAAATTTCTGTCGGAATTCTCACGCAGTTTCAAATAATTTTTTATTACTTTATCGGAATGGAAGACTAAGAGCTATTTTCCGATTTGAAAGGTCTGATTCTTCAAATGCCTCAATGTTAGACCTTTCTTCTCCGGTGAGATACTTCTGCTTCGTCATGTTTGTGAATAGTGTTGTAGCACTAAAATTACTACATAAAATTTATTATACTCTTAGAGGACAATAAATAAAAACTTAAAAATAAAAAACAAACGCTGTTTAAGGGGCTAAATCAATTTCGCTGACTGTATACGATAAAAAATGCACCGCGTTCGCTTGCAACCAAAAACGCATTATATATGAAAAAAATTGGTCATTCACAAAACAAGGTACAAATAACATATACAATACCAAACAAACTTTAAAAGTAAAGTTTAAAAAAATTAAATGAATGACAAATAAATAAATAACAATTAATGAATCAAAACACATTGACATATACACATGTATGTACTTATATGTATGTAGCTTAAGAGGATTGGGTACGAATGACTTGGAAAAGAAGTATTTGACGATTAATTTAGAAATTGTTGGAGAATTCAGATTGCTTAAGGTGTTGAATATACTGCAAAATCTATTTATCAGCTCATTAGCTGCATATGTGGCGGAAAATGGTTATTACTTTAGTAAACAATTGGACCTGGTGCTACGTACAAGGGTATTTATCACCGTTTTACTATTCAAAATTCCACTCTAATAGCCTCTCTAATTATGTCCACTGTAAAACAGGCCGATATCACTATTCTTCTGGAAGCAAGTGTCAATAAGTTTAGAGTAATCAGTCGAAATTCATAAAGGGGTAGGTTGTTAAAATCGTATAATTAAATTAGTTATAGTTCTATTAAGGCGAAAGGTATAAATTATTTACAAAATGTGACGTACAGGTTACGAAATTCCTTCGCACGTCTTTGAAGCCTAGCTTTTTGTTTGCACAGAAAAGTATTTTTTGCAAAGGAATGTAAAGTGAAAGGTGAAACGGAATTGAACGAAATTCTTTACTACTTTGCGATTAACATATACATATATACAATAATGAAGCAACAACTTACATAAATCGAAATAAGTCTTAAGGACAGAAAACCTATATTTCTGTCGAAAATTTCATTGAATCTAATACAAAATTACAGGGTTCATTTAGACAGTTGAAGTTCTAACAAAGAAATCAAGGATAATTTCAATTTTTCACAACAATATAATTAGGCAAATAATTTACTTAGCAAAGGTTGCTAGGTAATTTCTAACAATATACCATAGAACGCAACCTTAAAAGGCTACGTTCTAAAGGTATATTTTTGAGAAAGAAAAAAACCGCCCATGGAATTTTTCTACAGCGGTATTTCTTCCTACATCAAACACTTTCTTTTTCGACAGGATCTATGCACAAAACTCCCCTAATATTACACAAGCAAAAATACTGTGCTGTTAGTCAGTATCCTCAAGTTTTTGCTGTCGGTATTTTGGTCCAAAGGATAAGAGATAAATGAATGTGACCCACCTTGTTATGTCCTAGTTCTGCACTGTTTCGATGGAAGTTTTGTTGTTGTCATTATTGTTAGATGGAAGATGATAATGCCGTACATAATTTTTTGTTTCGTATTTTTCCTCCCACAACGGGTAGTTGAAAAAAAACGACATCACAACCAAGTCGGGAGTCACTGAACCCAAATAACCGTATCCACAATACCAACCCGAACAGGATGAAAAGCATAAATCCAACTTGAACAGTTGTGCGACTCGATTCTATAACCGAGCGGGTTTGGAGCAAATCTCGAGACCTAGATCCACTCTCGCTGACGTTAGCAGCAGAAAGAAAGCACCGACGAGGACGAATGACGATAACAACAATAGCGTTTGGGATAAGTAGTTTCGATAATATCATGAGCAGAAATTGCAATTTTTTATGTCAGGAATAAAACTGAGATTTTTGCTTCTTTCCGTTCAAGCGACACAGCAACAGCAGCACGAAACATTCAATAAGTTTGATGTCGGTTACCAGCACAAGTGGTCATGTAGAGCGGTCGGGGTGCTGGATACCAAGTGGATTCTAAACCAATTAAAATATGAATGGTCATTCTTTCAAATCCATATCATTGGCATATATGACGCATATATGGGCAATGTTGCCCATATTGTTGCTAATTAAAGTTGGAAAGTTTTCATAATCAAAGGATCATTAGACCGATTACCTGGGTTTTATTGTTTTATTTACTATCGAGTGAATGCGAGGGATTAGCGATCAGTTCGATTGAAAAATTACTTATTGCAAGTAAATTAATGGAATCTTAGGCTACTAAGAACGCATTATTACTTATCATAATTGAAAGGAACTATCACAACGTATAATTTATTCTATTTGGTTTTCTGAATTTTAAAACACAGTATTACTGAAGACAAACTAGAATCGGATCTAGTTTCTTGAAAGTCCTTTGAATTTTGAGCTTTTGACACACAGCAAAATACTGGAAAACAGTATTATACTGGAAACAGACCACAATCGAATTCCGGTTAGGGAATCTCGTTGAGCTCTTTCCTTAGTGTTTCAAACAAAGGAAATTTAAAAGCTCATAAGAGATTCGTGAAATCAGATTGATTGCAATCTATCTTCAGTACTAATCTACACAAAAGTTCAGAAGACGAAAACAATTTTTCAGCCAGATGATCCTACTCTTGTTCCTTGTGAGATGACCAATAAATAAATAACAAAATATAAGAGAACTAATTACGTGGACGAGACCGCACAAATGCAAAACAAAAAGAAGAAAAATTCACTTATGTTCCGCTAGTGATCCGACAGATTAAATCAAGACAAATTCTTCGATTGTTCAAGCAATATTTTAATACTCCAAACGGAATGCTTATTCATTTAAGATAGATTCGGAATAACCTATGCGCGGAAAGTGACCAGACACGCGCATTTTATGGTGCGTCTGCACTAGCGATGGGCAGCACCTGTGCGTGCTAAACACAGTTTGCTAGTACACTTCGGTGTGTTGTGCGAGTGCGACACTTTATAAGTGTGTCGGCAGCACGTGTGACACTGACACTGCCAACACACAGCCGGCACACTCACACTACCGACACACTTGTACAGGGCAGCACGCGCACTGGTGGCACGCGCACTCCTCACTGATGTCCTTGAGAACGAATGCTGTACGAATGTCGTTGATTTTGCCCATTAATATGATGTGTTTCGGTGACAAGGCGTTGTTTGCATTGCAGAATTTGTACACATTTTGCGGTTTCGAAAGCATTAGCTATTGAATGCATTAGCTGATGAATGAGATAATTATCAAACGAAAAAAAGCAGATAAAATTTGTTATTCGTATATTTTCTGGGTGAAAGTTTTAATATTGAGTACACTACCGATGATTTGTGTTTTGCTAAATGCTGCGGACGTTTTCAAACGGGATGACAGTTTAAACACAGATACAAATACGTTTATTTGCGGTTCATCTGAAAGAAATACTTTCACGTTGAAAATATTTGTAGTAAATAGGTATTTAGCAGATACAAGGGTTTTGTCGTAGCATGCAACGATAAAATGATAGCATTACTAAGCATAAACCTTCTATCTGCTGCAGATAGAAGGTTTATGCTAGGTAGTGCTATGTTTTTTAAATATTCAAATATTCAAAAGTTTTTAGGGCAAAAGTAGCTGAAATCGGCCAATTTTGGGTTAGAGTGGTTTCAGACAAAACGGGCCAAGACCTATTGCTGATACAAATATTTCGGTTTTGTACGGGAGTAAGGGGTTTCTTGGCCATAGTTTGGCAAAAACTGCCTTTACTGCGCAATCGATGATTGAAAGTGGTCGGGGAGTATAATAGTGATATTTTAAGGAGGAAAAACATTTTTGATAGGGAACATTGGGCAAAAATGTCGCAAATATCTTCGAAACTAGGCCGCTTTTTCCTAGACTTGTGTGGAAATTTTGTCTGAAAGTACTCAATTCCGAATTCATGCTAGACAAAAAAAAAACTTTTGGGAAAATTGGACATTTTTGCTCAATGTTCCCTATCAACAATTTTTTTCGTCCTTAAAATATCACTATTGTACTCCCCAACCACTTTCAATCATCGATTGCGCAGTAAAGGCAGTTTTTGCCAAACTATGGCCAAAAAACCCCTTACTCCCCAGGAATAGGTCTTGGCCTGTTATGTCCGAAACCACTCTAACCCAAAATTGACCGATTTCAGCTACTTTTGCCCTAAAAACTTTTTGAATATTTGAATAAAATACTCGCAAGTACGAAAATACTCGGTACTTGATATGCTTTCAAACTGCACTATCTAAAAGCAGATTTTATTTTAACATACTTGAAAGCATGACAAAACTCAACTTCATATAATATTTGATCATACACTTTGATCAGACTGAATGGTTTTAGCAACACTATCAGCCATTTATACATGATAAATGCTAGCCATACAAATTTCCATGCATATCTGATCATTACATTCCATTTGTATGCACATGGAAAAACATCTACTAAATCGTATATCCAATCCATTCAAATCTATTCTTCACAAGTGGTTCTACACGCATACTGTGTACACTGGTGTGCTTAGTGTGCTTGGTGTGCTTAGTTTGCTTGGCGTGCTGGGTGTGCTGGGTGTGCAAGGTATGCTAGGTTTGCTGGGTGAGCTGGTGTGCTAAGTGTGCTGGGAGCACAGTGCTAGCACACTTGTAGTGTACGAAGTGTGCTAGCACAGCAAAATGCGCTGGTTTTGCCCATCACTAGTCTGCACCTCTGATGCGTCTCTTTTATGGTGCGTCACGCACCTTTTATGGGTTTTATAGTGCTCTACATCTTATGGACAAGATGTAGAGGCGTATGAACGTTTTTTATTGTGCGCATTTTTTGACGCATACATAACTAACTACAAAAGTTTCCTGCACCAGAAAATATTGACTGGACACAATATTCAAAAAATTCCCACCAGCAATGTGTCTTTCCGGTATACGAGAATGATACTAAGCATAACAACTGACTCAGATATTCAGTCAAAACTTCTAAAACACTAAGAAAAACTGATGAGCTGATGGGATCCAAATTTCAAATTGGATTCCATTAAATCTTCACAGTTGTTTCGAACGTGTCACAAAGCAATCGAGAAGCAGATAATAATAGTATTCGCTCATATACTGTTACCATTTAAATCTCGCATAATCTGGAGATACGTTCATCAATCAAAGAAACGTTGCTCACGAAACTTCGACGAGGACGAGGACAACGAATGCTACTAGATACACTTTCTGGGATACGACTTGCTTATAGAAGAGTTATTGCTCTCGAGAGGAAAGTCGAAACTCTGCTAACAGGCTATGGTTGGCCAGATGAATGGTAATTTTCGTAGTATGGTACTTTGTCCAGAGTTCTTGCAACTCACATAACTCTGGGATAGTTGATGACCAAGTTTTGTGTACTAAGCTTTGCTCAAAGTATTGGCTGTGTCTAGCCCGGTCGGTTTTTGCTTGGCTTTCAGTATGATTTAATGTAATGAGTTCTGGTAGGCAGTGTGGAGCAACACCGAATAAAGTATTCATAGCACTGCCTCAAAATATACAGAGGAATTATACTTGTAGACTGTGCTAGATTGCTTTGGAACGCAGGGAACGGAAATTGCTTCGAACAAAAGATACGAGTCGGTAATTTAGTTCTACTTCCAAGATTAAGTGGTAGGAGCTGATTATGAGCTGTGCAGCCACAAACTGAGTTCAATACAAGTTTTAAGCAAAACGTTTAGACAGCTATAAATAAATTAAATTTTCGGAACTACATAATTTTCAGACAATATTAACAAGAATATAACACAGACCTAATGAGGAAGGAAAATCAGGAAAGTCGATCTTTTTTATACAAAAAATGTAATAAGATTCATAACGACGGTAATCAAAACGCACATAGCTAAATCGACGATTAAACTTGACTCGTGCTAAATTTATGAGAAAATTGTATGTCTTTTTGCAAGTAGCAGCCTGTTGATTTGACACCTTTATTTTTATGCTTGAGTTGATAGCGTTTGTTCTCCAAAAAAACCATTTCAAAAAGCGTTCAGTCAACGACTGGATGGAGTTGTAAGTAGCCCACACAAATGCCTACTCGTACAAGAAGTGAAAACTATTGTAATTCGATAGCATTTCAAAACTTAAAACCAGTAAACAGGGGTAAACCAAAACGTAATTTCGGGTAGAGTCAAAAAACTGAATCGATCATTTTAACATTTTTCCAAACATAATATTTTTTAATTTTTTTTCAGACATAATTTTTTTGCTGGGAACGCTTCCTTAACAGTAGAGCAGAAATCTGGATGAAAAGCACGCAAGTCAGAAAATTTCTTGCACTACAAACAACCCCACGTAATCGTCATTCTTTGCTTGAACAACATATGGGGCATTTCACGTGAAGCGGACAACGAAAAAAAGTCGAGATTCTGGATTTCGTTCATATTGTCCGTAATGGTACTTCTAGAAGATATGACTGTGGATGCACACGTTTTTGTTTCTATGAAGTTTAGCTGCCGAGCTATGGGCTTCTGAATAACTGACGAAATTGATAAAAGGTTTTTTTGGAAGCGGATTCTGAGCTTCAAAACAATATCTAAAAAACATTAAACATATTGATTGGTATAGAAAATTAGCTGTTCTTTTTAATTTTGAAATTAGATTTGAAAAATAATTTTTTTTTCCTCTTTGAAACCGGAAGTATGCACTTAAACTCGTTATTTGAATAATTTGGACCAGGTTAATTTTGTTTATTTGTATAACAAAACAAAGCTTAAAGTATACTTATTTTATCATAAAAGTTTTAGTATGGGATGGCCAGTAGTTTAGGAGGTAGGTGAATTTCAATACGTACTAGTCGCATGGGGCGTGGTACCGAGAGCTTGTTTAGGACAGCTAGTTGGCTCAAAAACAAAAATTGATATCGAAATGTGATTAGTAGCGCCATCTCTTATTTGAAAAAGGTTTAATTTTCCCATAAAAAACCTAATTAAAATATATGACGCGTATAAAATATATTTGCCGCTAAGCCAATTCAAATTTTCCATTATTGTTCGAGTTACTGTTCAACGCTTGCAATGACTATTACTTTCGTTGATAAGTTAAAGAGTCTTAATTATGTGTATTATGTCTCAATGCAGCTATCGATGTTTCAATCCATTTGATTTGAAGTTTCATCAGAAGGCTAAAGACCTAAGAAAAATTTCAAGAATATTAGCAAAAAAGAAATTATGTCGAATCTGCAGGAATAAAACTAATCGTAGAAACACCTCCAGTTATTAAAAAAATGAACTAGTTTACGAAACGAGAGTAAAATTGTAAAAATTGTGAAATAAATTCATTTGTCCATACACAAGCAGCTTTTATTTCACTAAGTAAATCAGCATTAGCAATTTGTAATATTTTATCTTCTATATGTAAGTGATACAAGTGATATACAATAGTTTTACTGCAAATGTTTTGTTTTCACACTCACTAGCTGTCAGAATCAAGCTCCCGGTACCACGCCCCATGCCACTTTTATGTATTGAAATTCATCTACACTCAAAAAAATTTTGGTTGAATTTTACCCATATAATAGTAGGAAACTGGTTTCCTACTATTAAAGATATAAATTTACAAAAGTGCGAAAAAGAATATTTTACGTCTTAAGTGTTTAAATTTTTTTACGACCAAATCGTGTAATTTGACCCTAAAAAGACGTGAATTTTGGACGGAAATGGATGAAATTTATGTAGTAAAGGTTACTTTTTTAGAGCTTTCTAAAATAATAAGCGTCATTGATTCGTAAATTTCTACAAAAATGTGTAAAAATCGCAATGCAAGCACTGGTAAATTTCTACATCAAAAGTTATTTATTGTGACCAATTTTAAGAAATTCGCACTAATTAGGCGTGAATTTCATATGCTAAAGTTTAGCCACTTCAATCAGGGAAATGTTGTAATACAAAATATTGCCCCAAATAATATATAATTAAGAAAAAACTGGAAGCAAAATATAAGTATTTTTATTATCAAATACAACAACTTTTTCCTTTCAGTTTATAGTTTATTTTAATTTAATATTTACAAATATGAACATAAACTTATAACATAATTACTATTCTACACTTCTACACTTGTTATACACTGCACTTTTCACTTAAGCCTAGTAATGTATTCGACGAACGAAATACAGCGAAAACGTCTGTGCGGAATCGAGCGGAATAAAGCTCCGCACCCCGACACCGGGGGCAGTATAAATTGCCGTTGATGACATTTGACAAGTGCATTACATTTGAATTCGGTGCATATAAATTTAACTAACCGGCATCAAAAATGATATTATCGGCAAAACAAAAACTACTGTTTCAAGGATGCGCTGTTCATCCATCCATTTTCACCCATTTTTGAATAAAATATCCGCAAACTCGAATGAAATTATGAGCTTATGAGAATTTTTCGCATCAATTTAAGGTACCTGGGTCATTAAATGGCCGCGAAATTTAACTTATACATAGTGCAGCGCCATCTCAGAGCGAGTCACTGCGTTGTCTTCGAAGACAGTTATACGTCTTCGAACACATTACTGACGAGCAAAACCAAACGAAACGAAATTCCGCGCCAGGCTGATTTTGTATGGGATTTGACACTTCGTTTCGTTTCGCGTCGAATACATTTCAGGGCTTTAACTGCAACTATTCAAATGTAATCAATGATTACCAAAAGTCATACTCGTTCAATCTTGGCAAATTACCGTTTTTTGTCACAATATTACACCAATAATAAGTCAAATTTGAGAAAATGATGTAATTTTACGGCTTTGGCGAAAAGGTGAATAGCAAACTAATAAATTTACACTCTTTTTGCTTCAATTAACAAAAAGCTGAGCATTATTTAGCGAGTATGACGTAAAAGCAAAAAATGCACAACGACTGTGTAAAAAAATTGTGATTCATTATTTTAAGCAGAAAAATGAATATATTTCCTAGTATCGAAGTATTAATTATAGCCACCTACTTTTTAGAGTGTACCTCCAACACTGTTGCTACTGCCATTGATCAGCAAAGACAGGTGGATGTTCTTTACACAGATTTCTCCAAGGCGTTTGACTCTGTCAAACATGAGCTTCTTCTGTTGAAATTAGACAAATATGGTTTCCATGGTCCGCTGCTTTCCTGGTTTTCTTCCTACAATCATGAACGTACTTGAGTTGTTACGGTGAACTCCTGTTCGTCTACTCCCTTCCATCCCTTCTCAGGTGTTCCACAGGGTTCGATCCTTGGCTCCTTATTATTCCTAATTTTCATTAATGATTTCCCAGGTCTGCTAAACTCTTTTTCTCTTCTATATGCAGACGATCTAAAAATATTCAGAGTAATCGATACAGTCGAAGACTGCTTACAGCTTCAGAATGACCTGCTCACTCTAATCAACTGGTGTAATGCAAATCATCTTACTTATTAATATTAAAAATATTTTAAAATGTCGCCAAATGTCATTCACGCGTAAAACTCACCCAATAGTATTTTCTTACTACGGTTCTGGAGCCTCTCTCGACGTCGTTTTAAATTTTAAAGACCTCGAAGTAATTTTTGACTCTAAACTGTTATTTGATAAACATATCTTGCACATAACCTCCAAAGCGTCCAGACTTTCGGGTTTTATACTGATATTTTCTAAATATTTTACAGATGTATCCACTTGTGTACACTTGTTTGTCTCGTTTGTCCGCAGTATCCTCGAATACTGTTGTCAAATTTGGTGTCCACATTTTCAATATTTGATTGATGCAGTTGAATCTGTACAACGCAGGTTCACCCGCTCTCTTCTTTACAAATTCAATTTTGCCTACTGTGGGTATAGTGCGAGACTTACCATGCTGCAAATACCATCCCTGAAATTTCGCAGATTTTTTCTCGATGAATGCCTTCGGTTCAAATTGCACCGTCAACTTGTCCCATCTGACCTCTGCAACCAGGTTACGTATACTTAGGCAGCATAATACACTCGGACTAGGTTCGCTGCCACCGACCTTGTTACATTTCAAAACCATTTTAAAGGATAAAGTCGTTACATTTTCTATTTAATACGTCTTTATCTTTTTTCCTTGCTCATATGATACATGAATTTTAATTTTGATTTTTTTAATTGGCTTTCGATATTCTGTTTGTTCTATATACATATATGCTTACAAACAATGTTTTGCTTACTACCAACTCAATATAGTTTTTTGTTTTTCTTATTTTTCTTAATTTTGAATTTATTCTTTTTCACCTTGACTTTGTTTATGATGTTTGTTCTGTTTATCATTATTATTTTGTGCTTTCTATTTTACATTCTTTCATTAGTAGATTCTTTGGATATATTATATGTTTTTATATTCAGTTATTGGATTTTTATCTGTTGAATATTTAAATAAATAAATAAATAATGAATTTCCATAATATGCATTATAAATAGGGAGCATATAAATAGTGTAGGATTACATTAAAGCACGACCCAAATCTTACCTACTATACTCTTTTGACAGTTGGCGGTGCTGAAGTAGAATAGTTTAGGGACCGAATTATTAGGAATCAAAACTGAACAAAACAGAAGCAACTGTCAGGATGGATGTAAAAAACGAAGCACTATCTAACCTTTTGGAAGTCGATGTTGAGAAAAACATATATTTTTTCCCCTAGACAATTACAATCGAATTTCACTTCCATTGAAATCATTCAAGAACGACAACACTTTTCATTAGCTGAGAAAATTCTGGAGCACCAGTCAGTCAGAACGACATTCTGACAAGATGATAAATTTCGACTTTGTCACTCAGCACTCTGGCAAATTTCAATGGAATTTTAGAGCCTTCCACAAATTCATTGAAGATTCAAATCTGTAAAATCATTCAATGCTACATGAATATATCGAAGGATTTATTTGTCCAGTCCTCCTCGTCCCTCAATCAGATTACTGCACGTTACCTTCGAATAATAGGAAAATCACAAAGTCATTTTCTTTGATAAATCATTAATAATATGAAACAGACATTAATGCATGGCTGGGTTTACGGTTGTATATAGAATCTGTGGTAACATGTTGGTGGCAAAGGGACGAAATATGCATGTTTCCAATAGACGGAAGGGCACGTGAAGAAATATCAAAGTGTAGGAAGATGGCAAGAAGTTGCCAAATTGCAGCAGTGGATTGATATTTGTTGTAAGATGCCACGGTACAAAAATGTGCCTGTCAATGTAACACTTTATGTATATGTAACACTTTCATAAATATTGAATTCGTGACACAGTATCTTTTTCATAGCTACACATTTTTGAATACCTAAAGCGAACCCGTAACATAAAAGTCATTTTAATCTGTTCAATTATCTGAGATATTGGGCCGAAGGTAAAAGGACGCCTGTAGAGGTTTATCATGACATATGGAGACAAATATAAAGCCCGAGAAGAAGTCATGGAAGCTTTCGTAGCTAATTAGCAATACGAGGACAAAGATGGAATCTGATTTCCAATCAAATCAGAATACTGAAGTGATGATTTCCATATTTTGATAAACTGCTGGACAACGAGCAAGCTGACCGGTAAGAGACCTCATTAACTGACAACGAACGAGAGCTGCTACCTCCAATTATCCTAGGAGTCCTCCTTTTGACGGCACAAAAACACCAGTACTCGATGGAATATCCGTCAAGTCATTTCATATAAAAATAAAGGCAACCGAGTACAACATGTAAGAGCGGAATGTGGCCCGAATTGAACAACTTCGATCTCTGAACAAGTAACTTAGTTCATATCTAGGTAAATATACTAAATTTACTGGAAGAAAATATATTATTATTTATTGTACACAAAGAAATTTGATATTAATTTGTATTGGAAAAATCTTTAAATGCAACTACCTGCTATGGCGGTTGGTGATATGAATATCAACAAACTTCCCAAGAAGAAAAAGAAAACAAAGCAAAGGCTAAGAAATCTATCGAAAATTCGTTGCAAACGTCTACGAAGATTGTCTTCTGGAATTTATTGGGCAATGTATGAAATGGCACTAGCATAATCACTACTGACAATAGTAAGGCTGAGTTCGAGGAGCTGACGAAAAAATGGACACGAATGTTGCCCTAAGTAGTAGTATTGAAATTTCTAGTGTTGGAAATTAATCAACCCTTGAGGTTGTAAATTATCTATTTAATCCTTTCTCTGGGCTACAGATATCAGGTGGCAAAAAAGATCACGCTTTGCTTAGCTCTCCTTTTCCTACATTACTCCACAATCAATATTTTGTTCGTACACCAAACACCTACACCATCTATGTATTACGAAATTCGATCCACTCGGCCACCACATCATATTTTTTTATCATAACGAATCACCTAGAAACGTACGAGAGGAAAGAGCATCTAGGGTCAAACCACTACCGATAAAAAAAATGTAGCTTCACCAATAATAGACTACAAGCTGCAATTAAAAAGCTTCAGTCTATCCCATGTCGTAATTTGTGATTATTTTTAAATTATACAGCAAACTCCTAAAATTTAGGTAAGAGTATATAACGTCAAAAAAACAACTTTCCTACTAAAAAAAAAATTGAGTCGCACCACCTTCTATTTGAAATTCTGAAGGAAATTGAACAATGGTTTACCTAAAAAAAACTACGCATCTAATGATGATGATGATGATGTCTTCTCAGAGTTAAAGATGAATTAAGAGTCCAAATAAGTAGCGCGAAGAGCATTATAACGTCTCTACAAGAAAAATGTAACGCAATGCTACAACTGTATACGTTTTATACGTTCAGTAAAGTAATCCACAACAACTTTTGCTGAGTCTAGTTGTTGAAAATGACAAGAGGTTTTATTCACAAAATTACAATTAACGTGAAAACCAGGGTGGATTGTTTCGATACAACACACTTTACCCCTGATTTCACTCAAAGCTAGGTGAACTCAAAGCACGGTGCGCGGTCTCTCGTCCGAACCTGGATTGGAACCGAAGATGCCACACACTTTGCGGTAGTGCGCAACCCACTTCTCTACACGAGCTTCGTACTTATTTTGTCCAATTTTGTTTTTGGCATACGTTCTGTCAAGTGCGACAAGGCCCATGCAAGTAAACAGTGCACTTCCAATAAACTTTACTGCGTAACCTGAATGATAACTAGGCATTCATCTAGATAGGCAAAAGTATTACCTAGAGATGAAGAAAATATAAAAAATTGATTGCCGCCAAACAGGAGAAACCAAGTAAAAGTTAAGTATTGGCGGCCGCAAGTTTGACCAGATGTATACGCCTGTCACATTGCTGCAGAAATAAAAAAACAGTCGTTGGAAAGACACCCACAACTCCTCCGTTTAAACTAATTACTTCCCCTATAAATAAAGCAAAGCCATCCATCGACTTAGTAGTCTCTTTGTCTCTAATACTTTCGCATTGTTGAATCAAATCAAGGATTTTTCCCCAACCTTTCAAAAACTTTAATCGCAGCTTAAAAAGGCGATGCTTTCATCTCACTTTTAACTTCCCAAGTGGGAAATCTATCTTTTTAAGCTCGCAGCTTTAAGCATAGTTTTTTTTTTTAGTTTCTAACTTCAAAAAGACGTTTGTTCAGGATTTTTTGAGACAAGAGAGTACTGACATTTTTTTTATTATTTATTATCACATGATTCTAGAATCATCCACCGTAGTTTAAGAACATTTTAGAAGCGGTATGCATAAGTTTCCAATTTGGAAACGATCCAATCGCATACGGAAACATATATATCCTCTATCACTGTAAAAGCTCTGAGTTCCTTCAAGATCTTCAAAAAATTGTAAAGCAGTATCTTTAGTTGGTATTAGCATCCTCGGGGATGACTTTCATGCCCTCTTGCAGTCGTAGAGCAACCACAGCGAACACCTTTTTGGATTCGACATGAAGTAAGGAGAAGTCTTATCTGCATCTGCAAGGTGCGCCCCATCAAAATACCCCATTCTAGTACCGTCACCTGCTCTTCCTCTACTGACATCCAATTTGGTTGATTAGAAGCTGACGTATCGCGTTCAAAATAATAGTGTGTTTGTGACATCAGTTGAAAAATAAACTGAGAATATTAAGTTCCGGTTGAAACTCGGTAAAATTTTTTACCGAAACGCTTAATGTGACGAAACAAATTTATGGTGGTAATTGTTTGTTCCGTACCAGAGTGTATGAGTAGTCAAGGCGATTTCAAGTAGGTCGTGAAGACTTAGAGGACGAAGAGCATCTAAGTCTTTCGAAAAACGTTGTTACTGAAAGTACTCGTAACACTCAAAAAAATTTTGGTTGAATTTTACGCTTATAATTGTAGGAAACTGGTTTCCTACTATTAAAGATGTAAATTTACAAAAGTGCGTACAAAGAATATTTTACGTCTTAAATGTGTAATTTTTTTTACGAGTAAATCGTGTGATTTTACCCTAAAAAGACGTAAATTTAGGACGAAAACGTATGAAATGTATGTATAAAAGGCTACTTTTGGCTACCCTATAAAGACGTAAATTTAGGACGAAAACGTATGAAATGTATATATAAAAGGCTACTTTTTACGAGTCTTTTAATGTAAGTCCATAAAAATGTTTAAAAAAAAAAACGATAATAAAATGTGTGTTTTTTGCACTCTTGGGCAGGGTAAATTAAGGTAAGTTTAGGTAACTTACCTTGCCCAAGAATCTTGCCCAAAATCCTAAAAAAAATATTAGCAGCCCATAATTCTTAATGTTTTTCAAAACAGTCATATAAAAGCGGCACAGATAATTAAGTAAGAAAAAAGCTAGGTCAGAGCATATACACTGTATGCGCTCACTGCTTCGGCGCTGCACTGCATCGCAATGCGTGGCCTTTACATGCATACATTAATAGCACAAAAGGCGTCATACAGCGTAATATAAAGGCTTCACAGCATAACATGAATATGAATTATATCGAACAGCAAACCGAACACAATTTTGCCATGTAGCATATGAAACTTATACGATAGAATAGGAGTATGAGTATGAGGAGTATGAAAAATCAACAGTTTTCCTTAGTTGTTTTCGCATCAACTAGGGATATAGTTAAAACAACCATAAAAAAATTGTTGATTACTTTTATGCACCATGACGCGTGGTTGATAAACAAAAAAAAATTCATTCGGAGCATGAAAAACGTTCAAATGTTGAAACCATTCTACTTTGCGTAGAATAATTCCAAAGACGTTGCTCACTGAATTACGTTTGTTGAAATCAACTATTGCAAAGTAGTTTAAGTACCATAAAAACTGTTGATAATTCGAAACGTTGAAGTTTGAACTATTTTTCGTGGTTATGAAACAATTAAAACAGTTGATTTCATGAACGTTGCGGTATTTTTTGTACAACCAGAGCCAACTACTTTTTTATCGTTAAATTAACTATATTAACAAAGTAAAAATAACTATTTTCCGTAGTTCGTTTAACGATTTTGAATGAATCGTTGCAATACTATTAAAAATAGTTGAACCAACCAAGAGTTTTTCTTTCAGTGAACGTGAACCGACTACGCTTGTCACTCTTCACGATAGGCTAACGCTCCGTTAGCGGTCACCCATTGATCTACATAGGTTGTGACGACCAAGCGTAGAAATATCGCAGCTGCGACGATAGCTCAACGACCCGTGTGCGGATTGCCTTAACTGATGCTATTCAAAGCAACGATCACGAAATATCAGACTCGTTCAGTCTAGCCAACTCACCGTCTTTCGTCACAATGTTACATCAATAATAAGTCAAATTCGAGCAAATGATACAATTTTACAGCTTTGGTGTAAATGAGAGTAGCGAAGTAGTAAATTTACACTCTTTTTACTAAGGTTTACAAAACACTATTTATTATTCAGCTGATATGACGTAAAAGCAAAAAAATGCACATCCAATGTGTAAAAAAAATTGTGATTTATTATTTCAAACAAAAAAATGAATATATTTACTATTATCAAAGATTTAATTTTAGACCCACTTTTTAGAGTGAAGATTGAAAAGTGCATGAATTCATCAAAAACTAGCTCAAATTTTAATTTTGATGAATGTAGTAGTATTTTGACATAGTATTTTGAATGAGCGTTTAAACACAAATTGACCGACGAAGAATCACTTCGAATTAAACATTGTAAGCACTTAATTAAAAAGTCAGAAAATGACCGAAACTTCAAATATTCGATCGTAACTGTTGACGAGATGCGGTGTTTTTAATTCAATTTCAAAACCAAGCATCAAAGTGCTGAAAACCAAATCCGCAAAAAGTTGCCTGGACAAGTCAAAGTGTAGCCAATATTGGTTTGTTTCTACTATTCCGATGGTAATATACTCCGAGAGTTTGTTTAACCTGGCAAGACAATTGCTGCTGTGTTTTATCCTGGTGTTATTCAACGTATGTTGTCCGGTATTCGTCGTGTGAGGACACAATACCATGAAAAAGGAAGTTGATTATGCTCTTTTTCGTCGATCGAACTTCATCACGGATTTTTTGATTAAAAATGGCATTTTAACCACCAACTAGTTCCGGTACTCGCCTGATTTACCACCTTGCGACTTTTACTTAGTCTTTAAACTGCATTTCCCGATGAAAGGAAAACGCTTGCCGGTGTCCAAAAGGCGTCACCCGACAAACTAAAGGAAATGGGTTCAAATGACCATAAAAAGTCATTCGACATACTAATCGACCGAGCAAAACGTTGCATTGAAGCAGGTGGAGACGATTTTGAACAAAATAAATAAGATCTTACAAAATAATGAGTTTTTGTTTTGATTTCGAACAAGTTCTGTTTTCAGTCGGACACACTTTGCATTATAGATTTCTGAAAAAGAATAGCAAACCAGATAAAAAAAATGTTGTCTGGATCAGAGGTATCAATATCCTTATCATGATCAAGATAACAGCCCATGTAAGCGAAGATTACCGCCCATGTAAGCGAAGATTACAGCCCATGTAAGCGAAAACCCGAAGTAATTTTACCAGATGAAAAATCTACTGCAGATGCTAGCGTTGGGACTTTCTTTGATATTTTGCCTCGATAGATTTTCGCTATTTTCCTACAACCGTCAAAGCCATCGTCTCAAAGTTTTTACAGTAAAATCTTTGTTGACTGTATTAAGATCTTATTCATCGAACCTCTTCACAAACCTCGAAAGCCACGAAGCCTTTGGAAAACAGAGAACATTTACTTATTCGGATCTCAAGTTTTTGAGAAAAAACGTCAGCAAGAGAAGATTAAATTTGATTTCATTCTGAAGAAGCTTCCAATCTGTTTTTTGGCAATATATATTTGTTTTCACTTTAGCTCCTGCCTCAATATTGAATGTTTATGTTTGCAAGTTTATGAATATATTGTCTATTCGAAAAATATCAGGTTTATATGATGACGCCCGTCTCACATCACTGCTTTCAAAGATGGGAAAAATGCCGGAAAGAGAAATTTGTGAACAATCATCCTATGCAATTGAAGAAAACCAAATAATAGCAATGAGAGAACTTGGTTTTAAAGTCAAACATTACACTGCAAATGCCCTAATGACTTTGTGTAATGTAGTAAGGCATAGCATCCACAACAAAAAGTCTTCGAGTTCGATACACAGTTTCCTCAGTAATCGCCACTTAAAGGGGTTTTTTCGGCCTAGATTCCATTTTGGTTTGAATTTTTTGCTATATTTTTACAGCTTTAAGTAAAAAGCAGGAGCTTGAGTAGCCTAGTGGGTAGAGCACTGGCTTCTTGCGTGTGGGGTCCCTGCTTCGAATCCAGGTTCGGACGAGGGTCCGCGCAACAAGCTTTGAGTTCACCTAGCTCTGATTAGGTACCTGATTTAAATCAGGGGTAAAGTGAGTCGTGGAACTTATCACTCCACACTCGTATCCACAATGATTAAATAAATTGTAATGAAGCTCTCTACCAGCTTCAACCCCTAGACCCGTACAAGGGTTGTCGTGGGATTGCTTTGCTTTAAGTAAAAAGCAAACCGATTTATCTCCAAAAACAATTAGACATCTTGTTATCAAAATTCATCCTCGGTAGAAGCGTAGCCATCATATGAAATTTTGCAAAATGCAGCCCTATAAATACCTTATATAAAACAGTGACCCCTACCAAAAAGTAAAAATTACCCCGTTGCTTGTTTGCTTGCATTAAACACTGAAGCTATGTCGAATGGAATAGAAAACCTTAACCCTATACCCAAAAGCCACACCCAGATAATCACAATAGGTCTCACAAATAGCTCGAAACAGCGCGAGCTGCTCGTTCAAGTTTACAAAAGTTCTCCTTGAACATGTTTTTTTTTTAAAGTGATTCAAATGCAACTCCCTAAAAATAAAAAAAATGCTAGAAGATCCCTCACTGAACGAATTTAAAAACGATGCAAACTTACTTTCTGTAGTCCTTTTTTCAGGATTGTCTAATTTATAATCAAACATATTTAGTTATAAAACACACCTTCGATGTTTAAACAAACAAATTACCTAAAGGTCAGAGCACCGAAACATAGGCAAAGAAGTTTCAGATCATATGGTCATTACCAATCTGAGGACCCTAGCACTGCGACCTCCTAGGTCTATTGTGCATCACCTACGTTATGTCCTATAATATGTCCAGGCTTCAAATCAACCTGGATATGTTTCTTGACGGGTCATTATTGATGTCCATCATAGAGTGATGAGCAGAATCAAGTAGCTTGAATCTTCGTCGTTCGGGAAAATGTTCTATACACTCTGTCGTTTCCCCACAGTATCTGCAGCGGTTGTCCTGATCCTCACGAACCCGTGGAGATAATTTTCGCAGAGAAGGTGACCTAACAATGCTCCGCATAGGGCGCTAATGCAACTTTCGCAGAGAGCCACTGTTTCTTTTGCTCTTTTGCTATCGGAGTCAAGATATTTTTTGAGCATTTGAAACCCTCAATATTAAGGCAGTAGGGTTTGATATTTTTCTTACTTCATGTAATTTCCTTGTCCGTATCTACCTTTGTAAAGCTCCAGTACGGAGAAGGACCTATGAAGGGCATTCTTGCTCCGTTTTTGGCTGCTGTATCAGCTTTCTCTTTCCTTGGTGCCCCTCATTGCCGGGGATGATCTGCCCCATCGACAAGAAGAAAAAGATACGAGTACAACTGAGTGCAATATTCTATTATTAACCGCATTGCTTTGTACTATTTTAAATGGCAGATCAGATATTATTTCTGTGATAGCCGATGTAAAATTTCTTAAAATACTAAGTGAACATGTTCTGTGTTTTTACAGACTTCAAAGAACTATACATAATACACAGTTAGCGTCAAAACTGTACAATGATGATTGAAGCTGACAATGACAATGTGAAAAGGTAGCTTGGTCTTTATTATCAGCAGCCTTTTACGACTGGTGTGCCCTTCTTTGCATCATCTTTATGTTGCTGTTAGAAAAAAAACTATCCAAATTGCCTACGCGAGTCTGGAAGGTACCATAAAAATTAACTCAGTCCACTGGTACTGGATTATGCTGATAACAGTAATGTATCGCACCACAACTTATTCGGATCTTCAACTTTGGAGTTGGTAGAGCTCCATTTTTGTAATGAAAACTAGAACGTGTTAAATGATTAGCATCAGGCACCACTCGGCCCCTGATTCAACTCAGATAACTATTCAAAGCTAGTTTAGCTCATACCTTGTTGCGTGGTCCCTTGTTCGTAATAATAATTTTGAGTAAGTATACACCAACAATTTATGAAACTATGAATGCTTTTGGCATATTGGCTGTAGTTTTTTTTAATCCTCATTTTCTTATTACACTATAAATAGCAGAAAAATATGAAAAAAATTAAACAAGTACATTGTATAAAATACATTTTTTATTGAAAATATTACTTAATGTTTTGTTTTAGTATTTTGTTAATTTTCACAGAAGTAATAAGATAAAAAAATAGCAAAAATAATGTTATACTTCAGAGAAGCACCTTTTATAAGATTTTCTTTTGTAAATTTTTTTTCGGACAATCTCTCTGCAATGACCAGCAGTAGTCTGTCATCATGTGACGATCCCACCTACCCTGATACCTTTTCTCTACTACTTTGAGGTCTTGGTGGAAGCGTTCTGCCTGCTCCTCACTGTCATTTCCCATGCCATCAGGAAATCTATCCAGCTGAGGGTGAAGAAAGTGTAGCTTTAGACTCATATTTGCTCCTTAAATCTTGAAGCTCTCCAACAACTTTTGCACAGTTCTCTGTAATTTGATGCAGTAACTATGTACTTCGTCCTTCTTTCATTTGTGTGCGATCTGCATAAGCCAATGCCTGACTGTACTTGGTGACGATAATCTTTCTCATGAATGTGCCAGTCTTAAATTGTTTTCTCCAACGCCAGGTGGGATAGGAGGCAGGCCAGACAATCCCCTTGTCAAAGCCAATAAAAGGGGGTGTTGGATGAACATACCGCTAAGGCGGCAACTCTTGCAGCGGTTCCGGGAGTTGATCGGCCAAAGAAAAAATTCGGGCCTAAAAAGAAATCTCTGCTTTGGATCACAGAAAATCGGTAAAGGTCACCCAGAAGAATAAAAAGAGGAACGTCGCCCAACCTCCATTTGCTCCCACTGAACCAAAAAAAGTACAGAAAAGGGGTACCGCACAGGGAGAACAAAAACAAAATCGTGGGCAGAACTAAGAACGAAAAAAAGGAGACGAGACAGCGGAGGAAAACTGGACACTGTCATTATCACTGGACACTTCGGGGAAAAATCGATACGAAAGCTCTAAGAGCAATTCGACAAAGTATACCCCCGAATATGGCAGGAAAGTGAGTACGGCGTGTTATAAAGACCGCAGAAGTTGGGGTCCTTCTAGAAATCGCAGGACTCGATTCGCGTGGTCGTAGATGGCAACGGGGACGTGAAGCTTCTTACTGCTAGGACCAAGATCAGGCTTCCTGACTTCGATAGCATCTCAGTTAGCGAACAGAGACAAATCAATGCGTAGATACTAGGATCCGAGCCGCAGTCCCTGCTGGAAACGTGGACAGATCACGCGACGGACAGCATAAGCTCAGTGCATAAATTATGCACCGAGAAACATGAGACAAATGGCAAAGGAAAAGATATAAGAATCCTTCAATGAAAGCTGTAGTGATGCAGAGCAATGCGCGACCGACTCGCACAGCTAGTCTGCAAACATGAGTTATTGATCAGCAGTCACGACCTGGGTGAAGAGGTGATTAGGATGGTCCAGACTCGGAAGTTCCTGGGATTGTAGGTGGTCTTTATTTAGTGAAGGGATCTGATAAGCGACTTCTTTTTTGACCATCCACACTAGGGGCATATTATATATCGACTAAGTGATCGCTAGAGATTGTTTACATGAATTAAGATTCACACCACCATCACCTGAAATGATTCGAATAACTGTCAAATAAGTAAATCAAAGCAATAACAACCAAAAGCGGTTCTAGTAACTAAAAGAGCAGAAAACATCTTATGAATTTCGGAGTTTCCAGAGACTTGCACTAACAAGATTAACGAATCCATGAACGGCCAGAAAAAAAACTTTCATAAAGTTAAAGGACGGCTAGAGATATGCAAAAATGATAATGGCATTGGAAAACTTACTGACACATCTGAACAGTAGAACTGATTTATAATTTTTTTATTTAAAATTAAGACGCTAAAAAAAAACATAAAAGATAGCTGCATACAGCTTTAACAAATTATATCATTCATTGTATTTAATGTGTACCAATTTTTTCCTAGCTCAAAAAAATATTTTAATAAAAAACCGATTTTTCCTTTAGAAGCTAGATATATTGAATTTTGTGACAAATATCGATATTTCGAGGGTAATCTGCCCTCTTCTTCAGTGTCTATCAGTCTAATCTTAATCTTACTTATGTATGTTACTTATAGAGTATTTTTTAAAGTATTGACTTATACTAAATACTAACTAATTGTCTATTAATTGACTTATACTAATTACCAACTAATTGCCTATTAATTACTTTACTATTAAAATTATCCTCCTCACTATCAAATGAATGTTCAAATTAGCCTGAACAATGGTGATGCACAGTTTCCTTGGTCTGTGTTTAGTCTTCTATGCATAGGGGTTTTCCATATGTGCAGGCTTTCGTACGCATCCAGTTTTCGCACTTGCTGTACCTCCTTGATCACCTCCACGTTGTCGCAAGTTATGTTGTGATCCTCCTCCAATATGTGCTTTGCTACTGCTGAACGTACTAATGTTGTATTCTTTTTCCTCGCTGAAGCTGCTTCCCGTTTATGTTCCGTTAGTCTAACACCAACTAACCGTTTCGTTTGCCCGATGTATATTTTGTCGCATTCTGGGCAGGTAATTTTATAAACTCCACATTTTTCCTTTTTGTCTTTGACGTGACATAGTATAGTACCTAATTTTTTAGTTTTACTGGTTGGAACTGCTTTAATATCAAAGCGTTCAAGAAGTACCCGAACTTTTTTGAATACTGATGAATAAATAATTGGAACTCTTATGGTTGTTTCTTGTTTTTCCTGCGTAAAAAGCGTCGTTAAAAGATCACGCTGTATTCTATACTTTTTCTTTTTGGCAAGATTTCCAATTATCCTCTCGTCAAATCCATTTTTTCTCACCGTATCTTTAATATATTTAACTTCTGAGTTAAAGCTATCCTGATCCATGGGCACTGTCAATAGCCGGTGAATCATCGAATTATAGGGGGCCATTTTTTGGGAATGCCAATGATCAGACGTGGATGGTGTTGTCCTCTGGGTGTGTGTGGGCTTCCGGTAGATATTGAAACTAAGAAGACCTTCTTTCCTTATGACCATTAAGTCCAAGAAGGGTAGTTTCTCATTCTTTTCGATTTCCATTGAAAATTGGATGTCCTTATGTGCTTGGTTCAACTTCTGCAACGTTTCTCCCAAAGCATCTATTTTAACTATAGCTAGAATATCGTCTACATATCTCAGCCAAACCCGAGGAAGCGAACCTTCTTCATAAAGTTTCTTCTCTAGTCTATCTATAAATATCTCACTCATAAGTGGGGATAGAGGATTTCTCATTGCAACACCTTTCATCGCTTTGAAGTATTTCCCCCTGAAAGTAAAATAACTTTCATTCATGCAAACCGTAGCGATATATCATTAAAATATATATCATTCACCCATTAAGAGTTAAAAATTAAGGTACTAAGTGGGTTTCAATCGACCAAAACTTTTGGCTCAAGTTTATCCACTAAGACCTTATATTCCAACCAATCCCTGATAGCTGAGAATACTAAGACTTAACACAGCAAGATTACACGTGTTCCCGATTTTTGAAAATCGGTTGTAGATGTGAATATTTGAGAAAAGAAAGCTTGTGACAGCATAATTTTTTGATGATCATGAGACCCGAATAAGGGAATGAGCTGAAAACAGCTTTTGGAAGTAAACATATATGACTAGGCTTTATATTTTTCAGAAATCATTTTTTTCACATCAGTACATTTTTAAGGAAATTGGACGTAACTCCACACAGAAGCTTGTGCTACCCCATCTATGGGTTTTTAATAAAGAAAAAATTCACTGTAAATATTTCATCAAATTTGAAGGAGACATAATAACGTAATTCAGAATAACATACATATTATTTTCATAATTGGGCCGATCAAATTTCGTGTTGTAATGCGATAACAATTATTTTTATTACTTAACATGCATGGCTTTTTTTAAGTATAAGGTATAATTCAGGCATTATTAAATAATACTCTAATCGACCACATTTCAGGATACAATTTATGCTTACCAGGAATGCCACCTTGTGAAAACTGGGTCTCATCATGTGACGAACGTCGTCTCATTCGTAAATCTTCTCGTGATAATCCGCTTGCAACTCGTTGCTGTTGCTGCTGCATCAGCCCGGGAGCTGGTACTGGCATGAACGATGCATTTCCGCCAGTCGACGAATTAGGACCGCCGGCAGTAACGGCATTTACATTGCCACCTGTTGCAAGCTGATAACGAATTTGCTCAATAAAGTCTCCAGCCAGTACAGAGGCTGGATAGTCCTGTGCACGATGGCGGCTGTACTGTAGTTCTAATGGAAGATTTCGATCCAAAGAGCGCATATGATGTTCACGTGGGTATCCACTATGCTCCTGTTGATTCTGAGACCGTAATTTGATTTCGTCGAGTGCCGACCGAATATTTGGATTGGACTCCATTGAACGCATGACGTTGCCACCTGTGAAACTATCCAGGCGCATTTGGTCCATACTGAGATTTCGCTCCAAGCCTCTGTAAATTTGCGGCTCCATCGCACCCATGCGTTTTAAATTCTGTGAGGAGCCGTCGAGGGAGGTTATTGAGCCCACTGATCTAATGTTGCCAGACTTGAATTCAGCCTTGAAATCGAACTTAAGGTTATCCGATTGTGTGGCGTTCGCCGCTTCTAGCGATCTCAAATTCATTTGTTCTTGCATCGCACGCTCCATGTTGCGGAGACCACTTTCTATACCACGCAATGCGTCCTCCGATCCAAAGTCTTCCGATGGTGAAATGGCTTTCGGCGTTGGTTTTTTCAATGGCAATTGAGGCGAATTTGCGATGCTCTGTGGCTGAGACCGAACATTAATTAGAGGGGAGTTAACACTTCGTGCCAATAGTTGGGGTGAATTAGTGTTCTTTGGCACCGACTGTTGAAATGATGACTGCGAAGTCGGAGGCGGTGGATGCTGTGGCTGCCCGGGCACCAGTGATGGGACCGTCGGAGGTGTTGCTTTTTCTGGTAGCTTATTAACGATAGTTGATGGCACTTTTGGCCTAGGTTGTAATGGCTGCTGCGGTACGTTAGGAAGAGGTTTTTCTTTAAACTTGTGCGCCAATTGTGGAGAATTCTGGACACTGACAGGCTTCTGTGGCAGCGGTGGCGGAGTTCGGTTCATCGAAGGACTGCCTGTTTGTTCTGACACTGCTTTCTTCAAACTGAAACGCTTTGGTGGTATCTCCGGTGGGACCTTATGCGAATCAGGGTTAGCACGAGCCGGAATCTCTGGGACTTTCTTTGACATTTCAGCTGCTTTGTTGCTAAGCATTTCTTTGGCGCGTAGTGCTGCTTGCGTTGCCAGCTCCGATGTGATTTTCGAAATTTCCGGAGCAATCTCGGGCTTCTGATTAATTGAAGCTTGATTTGATTGTAGTTGGGACATTTTGAATTGTAGTTTTTTGGTTCTTAATGGAGTTAGTATACTGAGTTGAGCTTTTAAGGAAGATTTGTGCGTTGTTTTACGTAGATATGTCACAGTAAATATTTAGTATCAGAAAATATTTAAAGCATTATATTCTTTACGCGAATCGGTATGAATGGCTAGGATTATTGGTTTAAGCGTTTCGATTATTTTAGTGATATTGCACAATAGATATGTATGGTAGACAAAGATATATAAATACGTAGTTAGAAGTGGGATCGCTTTGATTTATATATATTTAGCTTCAAAACACTTGATTCACTTTGGTTTCACTGAAAACAGCTTACCACTCTTACGATTTGCACAGAAATATACGGATATATGTTATGGATAAAATATTTGGTAATTTGGTATAATATATTCCAAAGCGGTATATGACGATTTCGATGTAACTAATAGACACTAAACTAATTTGGCTAAACTTCGCATCGAAAAACACCCTCTATTCGCTGAAGGAATTTTTCCAATTCAATGCGAATTTTCGTATTCAATTTTTCACGTGCGGCACTATGAGCGAACACGCGACACTTTCATACACAACCAAGTGAAATCTCGAAAAAGGAGAGAATCGCGAGCGACCTGTATATTCCAACGAACGAAGTCAAGATTTCGACAGCCGTCAGAGAAACACAACACTATCGGGGATGTTATCCTTTTGATAAGATCGAATGCCGGGAGGGAGGTATAGTGACAGAATGATTTCAAAGCTTGCAATCGTAGCGAAGCTTTTGAAACGTTTGTGGTGGAATGCGAATTATACACAACAACGCCTTCAGGATGGTGAGTTTGGTGGTTAATTTGCCGGGTCGGGTCCTGTAGAATCGCAACAACAACTCCAGTGACGACTACGAAGCTTACAGCCGTGGCGCTGTAAACTTGAAATGACAATTTTCCTTCGTTTGCATTGAGTTATTCCTGCCTGTAATAAATCACTTTCCAGAATATTGATGTTGGAATCTCAGCAGATAGGGTTTTCAAAAGCAGTAGATCGTAGCAATGCTAGGTGTTCGAGATAACAAGGTAGCTCTCCTTTGCTCCGAAAATCAGGAAAACTGGTACTGGAGGATGGAAAATTTAGCCCGTGCTTAGCTCTACAGATCAAAAATTCTTACAAAGTTTCGACCGAATTTCATGAACAGTGTTCCGAGGAACCACGCTACTGCAAATAGGATGTTCGAAACGACTTCGAGACAACGTTTTTGACGCGACAAAGACTACGACGTTTTCACAACCTTAAACTTAGAAACCGACCGACTACCGAGGAGCACTTTAACTAACCAACTGATTTAGTATGCGCCTCTTGAAGCGATATCATCCGCTTCCTTGCAAAGATATCGGACTAGCCACCCTCACAGATAGTATCCTTTTGCATTGCGCGCATGCTCAGACCAGGCTTTAACTGGAAGCTCCTCTTGTAAAAATTCATTTTGCCGCCACAGCAAGTACGGTTGTATTGATAAACAGCACAGTCTGGTCTATACCTCACCCACACATACTCAGCAGGCGAGCATAATTGAACGCGATAGTAAGCTTTTACGCTCCCCCAATCGACATTGGTGAATGTCTGAAATTGATGGTCGTTTACGGGATACAAGAGCGGTATGAACGAAGTCGACATTCCATTTTGTTATTATTCTCATTCCCGGCGAACGTACGTTCGTACTCTTGCAACTTCATTGTCAAAATAATAGCCGGGTAATCCTTTCTTTGGCATTTTCATGTTTATTGTTTCACCGTTTCTGCAGCTTCGCAGCTGAAAGGACATAGCGCCATACTACACAAAAGTGTTTTCGGCAAATCCGTATAAGAAGGACTCTACACTCAGACACTAAAAGCTACAGTGGTTGCGTATTGAAATCTGATGACGATTTTTTTTGTGTCAGGTTTGAAAGATATCTTAATCAAAGCAGCAAAACAATTCTGGGTTTATTCACGTAAAGTAAAATATTTGTTTTTCAATCTGCTGAATGGCATTTTAGTTTCTGAATGGTGTTTATGTTATTATCATCTTCCAGCTAACTTTAAAGTAGTCAAAGCAGAAACTCTGACTTATGTTACCCCATACAATAAAAGTACATTGAATAATTTAACCGGACCTTCATGATCGTCTGGTGCTTTTATCAGTTTTGGAGGATTTAAACTCTTTAATTTTGAGATAAGCAATAGTTTATTTAATTCGTCTGATTCGATTTTTCTAGCTTTTACACCAAGACATTTTATTGTAAGACCAACTTTTCCCTTAAGAGCTAGATAGACATCAATTTCTTATCAGCTATTGATATTCCGAGGGTAAGCTCTTCAGTGTGAATTGAAACAATAGACACTGACAAATATGGCTAATTACCCAAGAAATTCTCATTGATATATATATATATATATATATATATATATATATATATATATATATATATATATATATATATATATATATATATATATATATATATATATTTATATATATATATATATATATATATATATATATATATATATATATATATATATATATATATATATATATATATATATATAATACTTGAAAGCGATAGTCTTACATAAAAATCCAGTAGCATGGTATTTACCCACTCATTATTGCTCGAAATACAAGAGTTTTGATTGTAAAAAATTTGAATAAAATCCCTAATTATCAGTGTGCTACATCTTCAAAATAATTCGCGTCAGACAACACCTGTCTGTTTTTTGCAGGGTACCCAAATCTAGGATCAAAACATAAGTCCTTACAAGACCGCGGTCTTGTACAGCAATGGCTTTGAACTTCAGGTTAAATTTGAGAATGTCAAGGACTGTGATATTCTGTAAACAGCTTTGTTGGATTTGAGCAATCCGCCACGTTTATAGCTACAGTGTTCCTGCCACACGCTCGATCCATATAGAGGGTGTAGCTAGCTAATGCAGCTAACTCGGATCTTCCGATGATGTCAGTGTCCAATAACAGGCTGGATTTGGTGACGGTAGTCTCTTTTTTGACGTGCCAGAGTTCTGGATTGCTTTCTCCAAGGCCAGATTGAAGAGAAGGCAGGACAGAGCATCCCTTTTTCGGAGCCTATTGAAACTGTTGATTGATCTGGAAAGCAATCAGGTTATTTTTATTTGGCTGGTTATGTTAGTCACGGTCACCCTGCACAGTCCTGCAAGTTTGTTTGTTATGGCTGATTTTCTCAAAATTTTGTACAATTTCACACTGGCAATGTTGTCGTATACAAACTTAAAATATATAAATAGATGGTATAGTGAAATATTAAATTCCCGACATTTTTCTAGACACCCGACTAGGTCACCGAAGATAAACATAGATAAGGCGACGGTCCAAGATCAACTGCCATGCCGCGTACGTTATCGGACATCAACCACCAATAGAGATTATATGGACAGACTTATAGTAAAGCATATTTTTTCAACATTTTTACTAATTTATTATCTTTGCGAGATAATAAAAATATTTTCTTTCCTCTTTGCTAATCGGTTTCTTATTTTCTTTTTGATAAAAAATGATTTCTTGTCCATTAGTTTCACGTATTTATATTCTTTTTATTTGTTGCATTTATTATTTGTCAAATCAGAAAGTTTACACTCTGAAATTGTCAAGCCGCAGACGCTAAACGAGTCTTTTTGTAGCCCTCAAAAAGAATTTAAGAAACAGTTTATTTAGATCACACATAATGTAAACTTTGCTCTCGTGTATACATTACCGAACACCTTTGCACAATTTTTAATCCAGCACGTTTACTTTCAATTATTCTTGACCCACTTCAACTATTCAGATAGGGACGTCATCATTACTACTATTACTACTATTATGTACGAGCAATTGGCGGTATTGCTTGACAGAATCAGATCCAGATTATTTTAAGTTCACTAAGATTCTTTGAAAGTACAATACGTTTTGTTGGTTAATTGAGTTTCACTTTAGTGGTGAGTTGACTTTGCTATTTCATGGGTATTAAAATCAGGATTATACTATATCCATTATTCGATGATTAACATATTTATGCTAACATTGACCGTGTTCCATTATTACTATTTAGTAGTTACGAGTATTCTGGCTACTACCGACTACTGATGATCTTGTTCTTGAGGAGTTCATTTGCACTTAAGTCTTGTTTTGTCGCTAGGTAGCTATTAGTTATCAATAGGTAGATTTGGATTATGTAAGGTTATTTTGAAAGTGCTGTTTGTTTGAAAAGAGGAAATACGTCAAATTCATCGGAATTTTTAGAGTATTTTCTTTTGAAAGATACTATACATTGCAATAATTCAGCTTGTTATTGGAATTGTTTTTGCGGGATGATTAAAATTGAAAAAAAATTTTATTTATCTTGAAAATTTTATTTGAGAAAGTGGTTTCGAAAGCATGCACTGATTCTCATCAGACACCAGCACACAGTGCATACTTGACTGGTGTGACCACTTGCAGTTGGAAATCATTAATTGTTATTTACGCTGGTTGTGACAAATTTTAACATCTCCGACTTATATCCATGGAAATAATTTACTCATAAAGGTTATTGATTTGTGATCACGGTTCCCTTCTTGTCTATAATTGCATAGACAACGTATATCGTCTCTAAAGATTGTCAAAGCAGAGAATAATTGATACGGGAAACTCGATCGTTTTGCGGAATAAGCCTCCGAAAGCAGAATCAAATTGGAATTGTTTTTGCGGGATGATTATATTGAAAAAATTTTTTATTTATCTTGAATATTTTATTTGACAAAGTGGTTTCGAAAGCATGCACTGATTCTCATCAGACACCAGCACACAGCTTGTTGTGTTTACGCAAATTGGCAGCAGTGTTGCTTTTATAGCTCGTTTTCATCGAGCTCTGATGATGAGTTCATAGTAAAAACGATAAGGGTTGAAAAATATATGGATTAGAGATGGGAAATAACTATATAAATAAGTAACACGTTCCAGCGTTACATTTTCCGACGAGTAACATGTTCCAGTAACATGTTATTTTTGGAACGATGTTCCCGTGAGTTATATTGGAACGTACAACGTGTGTTATCATACACGTTGCGCGTTCCAATATAACGCACAGTAACTAATACGTTACGAACGTTCCAAACTGTCTATCGAGTTTACTCAACATCGTGTATTTGTGCGTTTCTGTGCAAATCATCGCCAGTGAAGCTAAAAGCACATAGAACTAAAAATATGAGTTTTTTGTGAGCTGGCGAACAAGTACAATAAAGAGGAGGCCAATTACCGAAACGATTCTCGCATGCTCTTGAGGCCGCTTATGATTTTTCAAGCGTTTCGTTAGGCGTTACTCGTTTTGATATGAGTAAAGCGTTCCAAAAATAACATGTAGTTTTCAGTAACATGTTCCATTGGGAACATGTTACAGATGGGGAACTATGTTATTTAACAAGTTACGTTAAATAACGCCCAACTCTAATATGGATGTGGTTCACAGCTACACCGGTACACAATTTAGAGAGCAGTTTCGGGTGAAGAGGTCGGTTACAGAAGTATTAATTGGTACGTACCTTGAAATATCAAAAGAAACATTTATTTGCATTACCTCAATCAGTTTTGAACCCATAGTTTGTACAGGGTAGTTGAAAATGCTTTCAGGTTGCAAAAAGGCCGTTTTAGAAGACTGCATTTTTTGAGAGCGCATGACTTGGTTTCGTAACGAACTGTGTTAAGGTCATTTGCGTTCTTCAAAATATTTGCATTGTTGGAAATGATGTCGAAGAATGGGCTCAATCGGGAGATAAACCAGATGAAAATTAGGATGACAACATTTTCCTCACAGATATGAGAGAGAATGAAGTAGAAATTGGACCTGTGAAATGGTCTAATTTTCGACATTCTGCTTATTAACGTGAAAATAGTTTACGAATGTGCGAGACAAGCAAAATCGGCATTAGGAGAACATCGTTGATAAAGGAAAACATTGAACAGTTATATGAACTTCTTGCATCTTGCTTTTATGAATGTGCATGTACATTTAATGCAAAAACAATTTCATCAAAAATGAATCATTTCCAACTCGCTTATGCGATTGTCGATCTCATATACCTGTGAATAATCACATTCACATTTAGCTACTCAAATTGCTGAAATACTTAAATTGTTGTAATATTTATATAAATATATACTTATTAAATACAACATATTAATGCAATATTAACAAGCTTTACACACGATTTTGTGTGTGTAACATGTGGCTTTGACACTGTTCTTTGAATCACATGAAAAATTTGACATTACTTTTGGTTTTTCTCGTAAATAGGAGAATTCTGGTAAATAAGAGAAAGCTTTAGGGCTTTTTGGTGGTGAGTGCGGTAGAGATGGGTTTATTGAGCCATGTTTTTGTGAGGTAGTAGCGTTGTGCGTGCATTGAAAAAGGCTAACATGGCTAAAAAGTCTAATATGGGTACACGAATATACATTTCGTATTCATTTTCTATTATATCTGTGGCTTCCCCCAAACAGTTGAAAAGCTTGACGTGAGAGGAAATATTCAACACCATGGAAAACCAGCAGGTACTTCAATTAAAACACTAGAATGTAAACCTTATCAATATAGTTACGTGTTTTATTGATAAATCATTCTTTTCTATTTAATTATGTTTAATTCTAAATAGAAATAAAACAAAACATTTATTTTTCTTAATAAATGTAAAACCCTAAAATAAATACACAGATTTTGATTTAAATCACATTTGGTTCATATTTAATGCGGTTAGAAATTCTCTTTTCTTCCTTTTTTCCTCGATTTTGCTTTTATAATATTTCTTATCAGGTTAAGGAGCGTTTCTTTCGCATTGCTAGTTATGTTCCAGCTTGTGTTTTCAGATTCTTCGCGTTCCGTCGATAGTTACGTGTCAGCTTTCGGATACCGATAAAACAACAAACGCACAGCAACATCCTAATGCCAACACTAATGTCAACACGCTACTCGTGCATCGCCATAACATGCATGACGACGGCGACCGGGTTGAAACCAATAAAAATGAAGAAAGAATCAAGTTCTTAGCATCAACAAATCGAAGACCCACAGTGGCTTCGATGTAATGAATAATTTTATTGTTTTTTTAAATGTCTCGTCAGAAAAACGAAGACCAACGTGCCTTCGAAATAATTAGTGGTTTTAAATGACTCGTCAGAAAAATGAAGGCCAAAGTGTCTTCGTTAGTAGCAAGTAAGGAAAATTGTCCAATCTTAGTCTAGTGTCCAAAGTGTGTGGAATAAAGAAAGTGAAAAGTATTTTTTTTACAGTATTCTTTTATTTAAAGTATATTTCTCGATGAAGGCGTCGGACTTGGTTGAGCAACAAATGGAACGGAATGTGGAGAACACATTATCGGATGCCTGTTGAATATTTTGTTCATTTCCGCCATAAAAAGAAACACTTGTTCCTGTACTGCAGTCTTTAAATAATTTGTTAGCTCCTTACAGCATTCTCCACTTTATCTCTACTATAGTTGGGGAAATCTACAAAATACGATTCAAATTAATGAAATTCCCAATAAATTGCATGTCTCAAGATCGCACAGCAATTATCCACAAAAATGTTTCTTATGTTTGCAGCAGAAATTTTCGTCCTTTCTGAGACGAAATGAGACATTTTTCCTCATTGTAAGTTCGGTATTTTTCAATTTTTTTGAATCTCCCTAAAAACATCGAAATTTACAGCTGAACAAAAAGTTTCGTTATATTCCTTAAAGTGGTAGTACCGGTTAGAATGCTAAAAAAAACAGCCTAAAATTCCAAATTTTTCCTTTCACCTCTTTTATTTTGTATAAATTTTAAAATATGCATGGGTAAAAACACGTTTTTCTTCTTATTTATAGAAGGCGCCAAAGTTGGCGGATCGAAAAATGCCTCGTCATACTGCGGACAGATAATCTCAGGAAAGAAAAATCTGAAACAAAAAAAAACCAAACCGCATTTTAAAGACGAATGGTTCTTACGTGGAAATCTACCACAATATTTTTAAAAAAATGATAAAAAAAAAATTGCGGTTGTTTGAAAATATTTTTCGAAAAATCGTGTTTTTTTTTCACTTTGTTTCACTTGCCAAATTTTTTTGGGTTACCTTTTGGCCTATATTATGGTAGATTACCACACCGGGTACTTGAATAAAGTAGTGTAGTAAATCGGTTCGGTCAATCCGGAGAATAAGTGTCCGCAGTTTGAAAAAACGTCATTTCGAGAAAAACACGTTTAAAGTTTTTTTTCCATTTATTTATTGAATATTATTTAAAAAATTTGTTTTTGTCACCTACAATTGCTCAGTTTGCAATCCTTGGACCATACATAAGTATTCTTGAGTCTACATAAGCCAGTTGCTCTTGCAGTTGGGCAGTGTTTTTTGGCCAAACGTGCTTCCTTTGCCGCTTTTTCTTCTCTTCATCTTTTTTTTCGCAGTAATAAAAGCGGCGGTCTGCCGTAAACTGCCGTAATATCTTTATTTTTGGGAATATCTTAGTAAAATTTATAGATGTGATTTCTGAAGGCATAATAAATTGAAAAATGCAAAAAACAAAAACTGATTTTTTCAAAATTATAACCGGTACTACCCCCTTAAATACCATTTTTTCTGGCACTTTGTTTACATACAATATGTTAAGGATAGAATCTACTTATGTCAAACATATTAGCATTCCTTTTGTGCTAATATGTTTGACATACTGCCAGTCACCAGCGAATACTGATTATTAAAAATGAAACACGGCATTTTTTTTTCGCGCATTTCAGACGATCAGTTAAAATAAAAATCGTTATGAGTTTGTGCGGGTCGGATGATGTTTTCTCTTAGTTATTTGAAAGAAAACTAGTATTTTCCACCCAATATACATTGCTATCACAACAGCAAAATATAATCAGTTAAAATGGAAATGTTAAAGCAAAGATTTACCTTGAGCTTAAACACTAATCGATTTACTGTAAATTTTATGCTTCGCCAGATCCATCCAGAGCATCACAAACTGTTGTTCACAACCGGGGCATTGTTAAGTTTCAGCTGGCTTATAGTTCTTCGCATTTCTTTTATGCTTGGTTACGATAAAATAAGATCTTTTTCTTGAATATTTGGGGACTAAGTCTCAACTCTTTGGTGAACTGACCGTTTAAAAAATGCCTTCAGGATCGGTTACCTAATTTCAGCTTGGTGTGTGCTGTTCCATGTATCAAACCATTTGATAGACTTTCCGTTCTTGGTCCGGACCTTGTTCTCTGACGTCAGTAGGCAGTGGCTGTTATTAGATGACACGTGGTTCATTTGGTAGTGAAACGTCCCGTTAGGTGATAGCCAGGTGGCCTAATGCATATCCTTAGACATGAACCTAGTACTCGCAACGACAGAGTTCTTCGATGCTATAAGTTATTTTACTCCAAGCGTATTGTCATTAATGTTTTCATGCAAACCATGGGTTTCTGTGTACTGCCTGAATGACGATCTCGGAACTATTTTAGTGCTAAATTCTTCCAGGATGATTTTACATCACCTCACACCCAAAGCGTACATAGCCTTTCACTGGTGGAATTAAATCCGATGATTATAGACTTTATTTTCTCGCAAACTAGGAAGCTCACATTTTTTGCCGCTTACTATTTTCTACACACAGTTTAAGTACAGCTGACACTATGGCGATGACTTTAATTTTAATCGATATAAGATGCGAAGATATCAGGTAAAACACCCAACGGGAATCGCGGTAATGTATTCTGGGGGAATGTATGAATCAAACAATGCTGGTAATGCAAATGTAATGTGCTAGAAAACTATTTTCCATTAATTATACGATATACTCGTATACATGACTTGGAGCATGGGGAATGCTGCAAGAGAGAAAGCTCATATCTTATAAGTCTATGACTGGCCAATGAACATCACTCGCAGAAATATGGGGAAAAAAACTTGCGAGCATACATCGGCTATGGGTAGTCTGCTATATAAAGCGGAAAGATGAAAATTTCGGAGCATTTCAAATCATCACAGGTAAGTAAAATGTGTGAAAAACAAGAGTACAAATCCCCCTAGTAGTAAAGAGCATGCGCTATTGAAATTTCTAGTGAGCGTCACAATCACTCAGCATGCAAATACCACACATGCAGAGATACGATCGGCCGCCGGCCAAAGCTTTAATTCGTATTCACTGTAGATGACGGAAATGTGAGAATACGATGTCGTACTTTCCAAAAAGCTCTTATACATAAAGTTATAAAGCTAAAAGCATAAGTTTCCCCTTGCATAAATCTTTCCAGCCAAGGACATGCAATGTTAAAAAGAAAACAGCATGCAATGGTCCGGTAATGCTTCCACGCATTACGCGAAATGCTTACCGAATATATCCGTAAGCATTATTTTTACAGTTGGGCATAAATACACAGCCACCAACATACAGTAGAAACGTCATCACTATCACTCCAAGCCAAATACATTCGAATTCAATGTACAACATGCAGCACTGACGTCATTGCCACCACTCCTGGACGACTACGTCCATGATGGATTGTAAGCATTGCTATTGTAATTTGCTGCCTGTATAAAGCGGCAAAATTTCATGCCACTTCATTCGCCAGCTTCAGAGCATCCATACTTGGAACTCATTGAAAAAGCGCATATAGTTTTCTCTTCTTGTCATCAAGTTTTTCTTTTGACGTTTTCTTGAAACAAGAAGGGAAGATTTTCGTACAAACAGAAATAATAATAAAATCGCTGGAGGTTCTGCTTGTGTTGGTAAAAAAACATTTATAAAAAAAAAACTTTTTTAAAAATAAAACTGGATTTCAGCTAAAATATATGTATTAAATTGAATGTACTGTTTTACTTGAGAACTCAAAAACAAAACCATCAAAGCTCATCCACTGAACCCGGTACAATATAAACAATTTAATGCAGCTAATACAGATAACTGTAATGAGCAATTGTAATTTGAACTATGAAAATTTCCCCATTGGTAGGAGCAAATAGGTCCAGACTGAGGCTAACTTTAAGGTGTTATCATCATAATATAATAACGATAAGCTTCAATAGATTTTTGACATGTCTCACACACTTCTATTTTTTTACAATATGTAGAAAATTAGGTTCAGAGATAAAATATTCTTGGATATGTCACGATTTATTATAAAATATTAATTTTAAAAAGAGTACGCAGGTTTCACATTGGTATTAGTTTTTTTTTTATAAAGACCTAAAGCTGGTGACCCCGACTCGAGGGCACGACAAGAATATAAAAAACCATGGTTGATGACCGAAAACTTCAAACTTCCTGGTTTTCTGAGCCTTGCATTAGGGTTTACTATTATGTATATGATCAAATCATTTTTCCACTATGTAATAAGAAAGTTGATCTTAAAGCAGTGATAATCGGCTCTTTTCCAGTTCGCATAAAATTAAAATAAAAAATTGTTCGCTACTTCATATACTAATACAGCACCAAAAAAAACATATAAATAGGCCACGATTATAGAGAGGTACATTCATCTGAAAACGAATAGTCGAAGAGAGAAAAAAATACCTACGAAAGACATAGCGACTTGTTGGAAACACTAGGGGACTCTGCTTTTCCGCTTTAAGCTGAAAGTAGCATTCACTCAAGACGATTACCGCGGAAGGGGTCCATCCACGATCCTCACTGAAGACAACGTGAAAAAAGTTGAAGATGTCGTGTTGGCAGATCGAAGAGTGACCATCATGCATGTAGCTGAGGTCAAAGGAATCTCGTATGGCAGTGTTCAAAGAATCGAATTCCATCTGAAGAAAGTCTCTGCGCTTTGGGTGCCGAGAATGTTAACCGATGAGCAAAAGGAGAAACGAGCAGACATTTCGAGGCGGAATCTCGAACAGTTCCAAGCAGATCTGGAGAAGTTTTTGTTACGTTTCGTAACCATGGACCAGACCTGGATCGCCATTTTTATCCAGAAACCAAACAGCAATCGATGATCTGGAAGCGACCCTCTTCACCGATACCGAAGATATTCAAGGTGACGAGTCCAGCAGGGAAGGTTATGGATCAATTTCGTGGGACACTGAAGTAATTATTATGGTGGAATATTCAGAAAAGGAAGCCAATATAGCAGGCTCTTACTACGGAGACCAAATAAGAAGATTGAGGGAAAAAGACACGGGAAACTGCCACCCGAAGTCCTGTTTCATCAAGACAACGCACCAGTTCACAAGAAACAGGATTCGAGCTGCTTGAACATCACCCCTATTCGCCAGATCTAGCTTCCAATAAATTCTAATTCTTTCCTCGGCTCAACGAACATTTTCGGGGCAAGAAATTTGAAGATGATAGCGAAGTGATGGCCGCTGTTAGGGCGTTTTGGGAGAGTGAAGACAAAAAACATGTCTAAGGGTATCCTGGGTTTGGGAAAAAGATGGACTAAATGTATTAACTTGTTAGGAGACTATGTTGAAATATAAATATTTCTTTTTGACTTTAATCACCTTGGTGTATATTTAAATTATCATTACTTTTGGATCAACTCTCGTAAGCTTAGGTTGAAGGAAAATATAATACTATATTTGGAAACTTTAGGATTGATTATTAAGTATATATATATATATATATATATATATATATATATATATACATATATATATATATATATATACATATATATATATATATACATATATATATATATATATATATATATATATATATATATATATATATATATATATATATATATATATATATATATATATATATATATATATATATATATATATATATATATATATTTTGAAAAGAGCGTAGACGGGTTTTGTATGGATTTGTTTTTCTTTATAAGCAACGAATTACGACTCGACCTATTGCTTGTTGGCTTCTGTGAATTTTCAAAGTGAGCCATTTATTGATAAAAATTGGTTTGTGTTAGCTGTGAGCTTTCATTCAATCGATTTTTTTTCAATAGGTTGTTGTTTGCCTTTAATATTTAGGTCTTTCCTTCGAAAGAAAAGCAAGTATACGCAAAGAAGAGCACCCCTAATATTGTTTGATCAGAAAATAAACTATTAGGCAACCTGAAGTTTGACATATTGTCTTTTTGAATCATCCATCATCTCAAATATGATTATATTCAACATGGCCAGAAATTAGCGAAAACAGAAAATAGAAGCACGTGAGTATGCTTTCGTTATTTAATTAAAAGATATAAAATGTTTTTTTCTGCAACCGCATTCTTCGTAAGGAATATTGTTAATTCAGTTTCGTAACATGATATCAAATATTTATTAAAATTAAGCTTACACTTAAAGAAAAAACTGTCAGACTATTAAAGTGCTTATAAATTTTTGATTCCTATCATATCAAACTTACGAAAACACATCCTGTATGCCCCAGACAATGTTTACAACCTCTGTAACTACATGTAGTCTATAATTCCTATCACTACAGTTAACCGTCAAAATCATTGCTTGTTGAGCTGCATTCTTCGCCAAAGCTTTATGTTTCTTCGCTTTCCGTTTCCCCCTGTCTCGGCCTACAGCCAAGCTACAACGTCTGCTAGGGTGTAATTTTGTTTGTGAAATAAATCTTCAAAAGTGGCTGTAATGGAAATACTTTCATCGAGCCATTGTGTCGTATCTTACTTGCAAAGATAATGAAAAACGCTACGTCACATCTACTACGCCACTCTCAATTCAATGTCGGTGCACCTTATTTGGATATCTGTTCCAAATAAGTGTTGAATACTGGTGTGCAGACGCAGTTCGAATCCCAGTAGGACCAGGAATGCTTACTGCAGTAATGCAGTAATTATTCCCAGTAATCATCATCGGATCGTTTTCGCCATACTGCATCGATGAATTTAACATTGCGATGTCATTATAAGTAGCGATACTCGCTCCGTTTTGCATTACTCTACCCTTCACTGTGCATGACTTTGTAATGCAGTAAAGTAGTTAGTAGATAAACCCACATGGATCTCTCTACCACAATGATTCTTTTTTGCATTACTTACACATTGCACTGTAATCCATTATTTTGGAATTTATAGGCATTCATGCAAGAGTTCATGGTAAAAGTCATCGATGCTTGTGGGCCTACTGGGATGAATCTACTGCTGAATCACACAAACATGTAATAACTTCAAACAGCTTCCCTTTTCAACACGCACGGAAAGTTTTGTCAATGAAACTTCTTCCCGAGCCGGCTGACTGGTTGTCTGCAACTAGGTGCCTTGATATCAATCTGAACAAGGGATAGAGGGAGGATAAAGTGAAATTTTGGAGTCGGCAATGATGGGGATTTTTTGATAGCGAATAATGTGTGCTTCTAATTGTTTGAATTCAAAACATATCCTGATTTGTGGGGTGGGTGCGTGGAAAGAGTTGTTAGGAATTATTCAACTGATGTAGCAATTTTTTGCACTGGAATTCGAATTGAATAAATTTGAATGAGTTTCATGAAAAAGAGCAATACACGAGTACTACGAGGAACAGCCCAGTGAATAATTCACAAAATTTCAAACGTGGTATGATGTAGATTTTAAACCTACATGTGTGTGATGTTAAACCGACACAATATGTATTAGAGAATAAATATAGACCTAAACTGGCAATGTAGGGGCTACTATTTAACGGACTACACGAGATGAAAACACTTGGGTATATTCAACACATGGCATCCAAACTTGTGGTCGCTACAGCAGCAAGCCATTAGCTGGACAGGGGGAATAACATGTAATTAATGAAAATTTGCAACTGCTGTATACATTGTTACATAAAAATTGCCAGATAAAAAAAATTTTTTTTGAAGTTAGTTGCCCTAATGTGATGTATCTTAACCCTCCCCAGACACACTACAATTCGAGCACCTCCCTAGACACACCTGGGTCTATGGAGTCCTGCCGTTTTTTTACCACACTTCGAATCGTTTTAAAATCTGAAAAAATTCATGAAGGTAGATCGATATCTATAGAAAAAGAGCGTGCATTAGGTGATGGATATATATGAATTTTTATTATTGTTATTTAATGGAAATCGACACAAAACACGAGAAATACACGTATTCACTTAAAACATCATAGCTTTTTGTTAAATAAGTTTAAGAAAATTCTACTGTACGAAATGTTTCTTGACATATAGTAGATGAAAGAAAAAAATAGGACATAATGAAACTTCGAAAAAAGTATAATTATTATGACAAGAGAAAAAGTACAATTTTTTTAGAGTCGAAAATTCGTTTGAAATTACAATTTTTGGTTTGAAAGTAATGTAACTCAAAGTTTTATACGTTTTTGTGTTATTTATTATTACTTACACTTATTCTTATTAAAATAAATAAAGTAGCTGAACAAAATTACAAAATGCATTCATTGCATACATGAAGCTTGTGTTCTTCGCAAATTTTTATTTCTTCGCTGGTTAAACTAAGTGCTAACGTTTCAATAAATTTATATCTTCCCAATGCAGTGTTCGCTTCATTAAAATTGTACAAAATATTACAATTAACTACCGCTTGATCTAATATACCGAAGAAAAGCTTCGAAGAAAATGCACATTTTTATGCTTCCGTAGACACACCTGGGTCTTTGGTGTCCGCAGCCAACTTTGACAGCTCAGCAATTCACGAAAAACGGAGGACCGAGCGTGACGTTCACTACGCCAGTTCTGGATCCAAGTACAATTTTTTAAGCGGAGGTTAGAACCCGAAATATTGACGTACCTGTGCGCCCTGACGATTTTCAAAAACGGCCGGACACCAAAGACCCAGGTGTGTCTAGCGGGGGTTAATGATTTAAATTCTTCGTCGCCACAAGGAATATGTGAGCTGTTTGCTCATTTCTTATCTTCTCATTTCTTTCGAGCTTAGTTCATCTTTTTTTGATAATATTTCCTCTTCTGATATTAATAGTTTTTCTTTATTTCCGACGAGGCCCTTAGAAGTCGAAGGTTTACTTGTTACCTACACAGTAGTGCCCGGCGGCTTACTGAATATCCTTGCCAAGTCACTGTCATCATCTTTGTGTGTTTTATACCTGTCTTCTTCAACCTTAATATTTCATCCTGAACGTTTTCTTCTTCTTGGAAGTCTACAAATATTATTCCAGTCTTCAAGGCCGGAGACTCGACCTGCGTCTACAATTATCGCCACATGTCTCTTCTCTCTTACTTCAGTCAACTTCTCTAAAGCATTGTTTTCAATTGGACCTTTTTTCGCTTCTGTGCAACATAGTTTCGTCGAAGTAAGTCAACAGTTTCCAATTTATTTACGTTTACTAATACTGTTGCTTTCACCATTGACCAGCGAAGGCAAGTGGGTGTATTATATAGAGACTTTGCCAAGACTTTTGATTATATGAACCATGATACTCTCCTCTATAAGCTCGATGAATTTAATATCTCGGTCAACTCTGCTGCTGGTTTTCCCCGCAACTTTATAATCGTGATTTTTCCTAACGATTAACTCTTGTTCTTCCTTCCTCTATTCTACTTCTAGCATTTTTCAAGGTTCAATTCTCGGTCCTCTTTTGATCCTGCTTGTATATAATCTTCTTACCTTTTTTAACTCCCTGTGTCTTTTGCACACGGATAAATTCCAGCTGCAAAATGACTTGTCAACTGGGGATCAGTAAACAGTATTAACCGTAATATCTCTAAATGCTTCCAGATGTCCTTTGCATGCAAATTGTCTCGCATCACGTATTCCATCCTTGGCTTTTTCTTAGGTTGTGTTGAAAATTTCAAGGACCTCGGTGTTGCATTTGATACTAATTTCAAGTGGACTCTCCCCACTGATGCTGACATCTTGCTTGTCATATCCAAGGCCTCGCTTTTGTGCCAAAAACTTTGGAGGGCTTCAATCTTAGAGTCTTCAGAGTTTTTGCTGATATTTCTTCGTATGTACGCTTGTATATCTCCTTCGTGCGTAGTATAGTTGTCAAATTTGGTGTCCTCATCGTTTCTTGAATGATGCTGTTGAGTCTGTACAACGCAGATTTACTAGTTCACTTTTCTTAAAATTGCGAATATCCAACTGTGGAATTGTTGTGAGTGTTACAAAAGCTTACAGTTATTCAGTATTATAAAAAAACATAAGCTTACAATTGAAACAAAATTCTAAAAGACGGTCGAGAGACCGTTGAAGATATGCCTTTTTCTGGACGTCCTTAGATCTCTTCAACTTTCTATCAATTAACTTCAACCTTAAATTATGCTCGAAACATATCATCTTAGTGGTAGCACGCTATTTCAGTGTACTTATGAGGATATTCTGCGCATGAGATGTGTTCAGCACGACTCGCTCCGATAAACTTGATTTTTCATCAAAGATAATACCGTAAATAGATCTCTTCAGACATTCTGGATGGTGCAATTTCTGATTTAGCATGCGTCGAACGCAGTATAACGTGTGACTTTGACAAATGTCGAGAAGAGAAAAAATAAACCGAAACTGAAAACAACAAAACTGCTTCAAAACTACAGTCATGCACATTATTTTTTTCAATACTAGTATGTAGTATTGTCTACCACTAACTCATTAAGGAGGAACAGATAGTCAATAAAGAGCCAAAAACTGGCCAGTACTATGAAATAGCAATATGCATAGTGTCAAAATCCTGACCGAATTGAATGCCAAAAACCCTAGCGCATCAGAAACGCTAGAAACACTAATGTTCGAAGAACAGTAGATTATTTGTGCAGATTTTGAGTGGCTACCACTAGCTACTTTTCCTACTTAATACTAGTATACCCTTAGTAATAATAGTCCCTAAGCCAATTTAATTTCGGTGACTTCATCGAAAGTTACAGTGATAGAAAGGTGATTGGGGCTGACATCCGAAAAATGTCCAGACCTTAGAAACTTTAAAAATTGTTTACTCATTTTTATTACAAATGTTCACGATGTGAATACTTAACGCAAGCATTAATTGGTACGAAAATAACAAAAACGCTTCGTGCTGGCAGCGCTTTGCTAGCACCGAAAAATATGTCACATCTGCATTACGTTGAAGTCAATCTGCTCTGCGAATTTCGTATTGATCCGACCACTGTATTGGAAGTTATAGCGATACAAAAAAATTTAGGGTTAAGGGGTTTTGTTTTCAAATTTTCTTAATCTTAATATTTCTTGTTTATTTTTCTATGATAAAATCGCTTACTAAAGATATGCCAAAAAATTACAAAAATAACCATAGCTGGCAACCGCATAATTGTTTTTCCAACTAAATTTCTGCGGAATATTACCTACAATAAGTTTAATTTTCCATTTGAATTTCGTTATGATTCCGTTTCTGTACTGGAAGCTATCGGGCAAAGAACATTATTTTCCTGAGCGAATTTTCACCAAAATTGCCATAGCTGCCAGCTCCAACCGAATTTTTTAACAAAATTTCTACCAAACGTGGCTTAAAGTAAGATTCACCTATTGTGTAAATTTATAGGGTTTAAAGCAGTTATCTTTCGTAGTGTTTTTTCAAGATGCCACCACTGGTACAGAATTGCTCGAATTTCAAAATCACTTCTGTCAGACCTGGTCCTACTTTATACCAATACATTCTGTAAATTTCAACAGTATCTGATTATCGAGTCGAGAGTTCTCGGAACATAAGTTTTTGATGCTAAAAATATAGGTAAATTGGGGAAGGGTTACCGTTCTTGCCCGTTGTAAAATTTCAAATGTTTTACTTTGACTATGTAGATATAGCATAAAACCTATATATGAGTGGCTTTTTTTCCAGAAAGCGACAATTGTACAGGAGAGCCTATAATTTGAAGGTTTTCAATTTCAGCGCCTGCCCTAGCTACAGGGTTGCCAACATCCTTATTAAGGGAGAAAATTCATGTAACTGCTAAAAAAACGGTTTTTTTTTACATTAAAATGTTTCAAATGCTCTAAAAAACCACAAGCGATATTCGTATTAGCTCTCGAGTTATAGTCAGTTATAGGCTGGGCGGCGTTCCCCAGCCGGTCGAGCATACCTGCCGCGCGTCCTTGACTACTTTCTCTTCGGCGCTATGGGCGGTTCTCTAATTGTGCATTCCTACTATATTCTTATAAATCTGAAATTCTAAGGAAATATAGATACAGATGCGCATTTACGCTCGCATATTTTTATAACATACAAAGGAGCCTGTATTTATGAACCTTGTAGTAAAAACCGTCAGATCGCCGGCTCTTATCAGCTATTATCAGCTTACATAGCTGCTGGGATGTTCAACAAAGCCCATACATTCCTCTTGCACCTAATGATTGATTTAGGTACCGAAACAAGCCCCAGCTTATTTAAATATGCCAAGAGAGCCGACTACGACAGGATAGAACGATAGAACCATCGAAGTCTTTTCAGCTCAAACGAAGCCCGAAATGCTCGCCGTGACCTTTCAATGCACCAAAATGATATACACGAGGAGGCTGAAGGGCTGTTGTATGGACCTGGAATTGCTGACTTACGAATAAGTTATCATAAACGCTAATAATCAATGATTTTTATCTACCGCAAACTTTAAACGCGTTTTTCTCTAGTACCTACTTTTTCAACTTCCCTACAAAATATTTCAAAAAATATTTAACCGATCCGGCTCAAATTTATACCACATCTACAAAACAGTATTATCTACTCGTTGAACTTATATTTTATTGTAATTTCGAAAAAATTATTTGTTTTTTAATGTTAAAAACGTGATTTTTTTGAAAAATAATCGATTTTTTATTTAATCTAAAATTAAAGTAAAAATTTAATTTTTTTTATACAAATTTTATTGGTTCACCTATGAACTATACATTTCATAAGCCTATTTTTTTCTCTGAACGTTGCAAGTTCCCCAGAAAAGGCGTTAAGTTGTAGGAGGCAGTTTTTGGTGTGTTTTTTTAAAAAAATATTTTCATTTACCTTGAGACATGTACTATACTTTAAGGATTTACTATTAAAAATTTTCAGAATAAGTAATATATATTTTTTAAATCAATTTGAAATTAGCAATTTTTTTTCAATTTAAATTTTAAAAGCAATACAAATTTACAGCTAAATAGTACCAGTATGTCCTTGAAGTTTCAAAATGATTTAATGGCTCTGTCAAAAGTTATCGCAATTTAAAAATTTTCATATTTTCCCGATCTCATTTTAGGCACCTAACGCACACTTGGCGTGAAAAAAAATCCAAAACATTATCCGATTCACATTTAAAATAAGTTCGAAATTCATTTCGTTAACTTTATTTTTAACTTGTTTTTGGGGAAATAATAGGTATATTAAAAATATCACTAAAATGGCCGCTGGCGCCAAAGGGTTAAAGATTTTTAACTTTTTGTGGGACCTGGCACTGTTCTACATATACAGCAATGTATCCTGAAAATTTCAGCTCGTTCAGATGTCGCGTTCTTGAGATTTTTGTAACTGAAATTTTTTGATTATATATATGTATATATATATATTTATACATATATACTTATATATATATATATATATATATATATATATATATATATATATATATATATATATATATATATATATATATATATATATATATATATATATATATATATATACTTATATATATATATATATATATATATATATATATATATATATATATATATATATATATATATATATATATATATATATATATAGTGTGATCACCGAATAACTGGCGCATCGGACAACCCCATAACTTTGATATTAGTTGTCAAATCTCTTACATCTGACGTTTATATGAAACTCCAGTCTATGCTATTAATTACCATGGAGCAGTACACGTCAATTCAACGCGCTCAAATTGTTGAGTTGTTTATTAAAAATAATCATTCAATTGTGAAAACTCAACGTGAATTTAAAAGAATTAGTGGCATCCGAAAGAAGGTCAATAAAGGCACCATTCATCGTTGTTATGAAAAGTTTCAAAGTGGCCAAACTCTTGGCAATGCACCGAAGCTAGGTAAGCATTGTCCAGTGCGAAATAAACGCAATATCGATCGCGTAAGCGCCAGTGTTGTGAGAGATCCTGAAATGTCGCAACGTCGACGAGCTCAGTCATTAAATCTCAGTCAACCGACATTGCATACCATTATACGGAAAGATTTGCATTTATTTCCATATAAAATACAACTGACACAATAATTGAAGCCAACGGACAAGCCAAGACGATTGGCATATGGAAAATTTGTGAAGGAAATGGTCCGTACTGATGACGAATTTTGGCGCAAGATCATCATGACTGATGAGGCAAATTTCGAACTTTGCGGTCGTGTTAATAAGCAACATTGCCGTATTTATGGTACGTCCAACCCACAAGTGATACAAGAGGTGCCAAATTATCAACAAAAATTAAATGTTTGGTGTGGCGTTGCAGCCAATCGTATCATTGGGCCGCATTTTTACGAGGACGCAAATGGAGCTCCAGTAACGACGAATACAGAGCGGTACGTCGACATGATGCGTCGATATGTGATGCCACAAATGCGTAGATTCGGCATGGAACATTACTGGTTCCAGCAGGATGGCGCTCCATCACATACCTGCAAATTTACCATCGATTATCTCAAGCCATTGTTCCCCGGCCGACTCATCTCAAAAACGGCGATTTTGACTGGCCACCACGCTCACCGGATTTAACACCGCCGGACTTTTAATTGTGGGGATATTTGACGTCGGTCGTCTATAAAAGCAAGCCACGGACCCTGGCTGGGCTCGAAGCCAATATTCGTCGTGAAATACGCAAGATTTCGTCTGATACACTCGAAAAAGTGATGCAAAACGCCGAAAAAAGAGCATATTTGGCCATCAAGGAAAAAGGCGGCCATTTGAAAGATATTGTGTTCCACAACTGATCATAACAAATAAGCATAAACCAAAATAAATGTTTATCACAATGAAACAATAAAAAATGTGTTTTTTTTTCATTTTATTTAAGAAAAAAATGCGCCAGTTATTCGTTTATCACCCTATATATATATATATATATATATATATATATATATATATATATATATATATATATATATATATATATATATATATAAATATATATATATATATATATATATATATATATATATATATATATATATATATATATATATATATATATATATATTTATCTATATATATATATATATATATATATATATATATATATATATATATATATATATATATATATATATATATATATATATATATACATATATATACATGAAGAAATATGAATTTTTGGCCAAAGTGATTTTAATACTTATGTTCTTCGAAAATTAGTAAAACCGCAACACATATGATCGATCAACCACCATATCCATCGGATTTAACACTACGTAATTGTTCCGGAAGTTGAAATTGTTGCTCCGTGGAAACCGCTTTCAGTCGATCGAGGACATAGAACCAAATTCGTAGAAGGAGCTGGAGGCCATAGAAGGATTTGCCTAAAAAAGGGTTTCGAGAAATAAGAGCCTATTATGATTAAAATCCCGATACCAGGATTTAGGACACATTAACTGTCACAATTTCGTACTATGACCTGTTTCGAAATAGAAATGAATTTTCCTTTTAAACCGCTGGCAGCGTCACTCGAATGAGCTAAATCGACTCCAGATTTCCAAGGAATTTTCACTCAAATGTCACATTAACGATTTAAATTTTCAATTGTTCAGGAGAAACTTTTAAAAGGATGTAACAAAACCAATTTTAAATTATCGGCGCCGTTATGATGTATAACACAAAGTCTCTAGCAGTTATCCGATAGCCAGGTTTTATTTAAGCAGATCAATCGAACTGAAAAAGAACAAGTTTGAAATCTAAGGATTAGCCAGCATCGAATAGAGATCGGAATTAACATTCCGAAGTTGACGGATTCTCGTGCAAATAGCGAATCAGAATTTGAAAATACCACATTGTATGAATTCTGATATGGGAACACTTCTTGGTGAAGAGTTAGAGAGCAGACGTCGGCAGCGATTATGAACAACTGGCGCGATTTGACGTATTCAAAGTGCAAGTTCAGTATAAGTGAGAGCTGCTTTGTTTGGCGACCAACGAGCGAAAAGCAAAAAGGTTGAATTTTCACCAAATTGCTTGAATTTGGTGAAAACTGGAGAGGAAGAATAAAAATTCAGGTCAGTGAAATTGCAATCGGTTGGTTAGTGGTTACAATAAGGTGCATAAGAATAAAAATCAATCTATGGTGAAAATACTTGCAAGATATCTCAAGTAGATGTGAAAGTTCAGCCGGTTAATATCCTTTTCCATAAAATGCTCGGAGTAAATTATGCTCCTCTTGCGTAAACCACTACAACCGTAAGCTACTGTAACATAACGATGACCTAATCAAAAAACTGACGGAAAAAAAGAGAGAGAAAGAAACCATCAATACCGAATGAAATGAAAAGAACAAAAACTCTTCTTCCGCAACGACAACTGATTTGTCCAGCTGCGATAAATACGAAACAACGAAAAATGGTGTCAGTAACGAAGAAGGCGTAGAAATAACAACAGAGAATGAATTCAGTCTCGACATAACAACAAACCATCTATAACAAGTAGATCCTGACAAACCTGAGGACCTAAGCTTCCTTTCTCTTCTATCTCTAACCCACACAGAAATCACATAGCAAGTATAAGAAAGATACAAAAACACCAGCACAAATAAAGAAAAAGAAACCTACAGATAAACATATATCTACACTTACATCATCAACGAAAAAACATTACCACTACCCTTCAATTCACAAAACTCCAATAAAACAGTGAAAGAACAAACATTTATTGAGCAAATAGACCCGCAGGAAGAAAGTCCTAGACCTGTTTCGATCTTTCTTTTGATTGCGATCTTTCTTCGTCAGCCTAAGCAGTGGGCAATCATTGTCTGGGTCCTCATGGAGGGGAACGTTGAATTGAACATTGCTAAACGTGCCTACCGAGGAATTGAAACAATTCCATTTGCCATTTTAGACCATAGAATAACCAGGATCCTAACCAACCTAAAAGCTGAGCTCCACACGTACTATCTTTCCGAGGAGAAGAATATAAACGTTATCATCCGATGACTCTACATTCTATTTCCAGAAGTGGAGACAGAGACTTCCATTCACTTGCAGCCTTTTACCTTAACTCGATAGCAGGTCTCTCAAAATTAAATAAAGTGCTTCTGCCAAGAAACGAAAAGGATATTTGTAATGCACAGACAATACACCACTTGGTGTGCTCAAGTTGGGTGCACAATATTAAAGAGATGAAGAATCCCAGCTTGACATCTGTCGACAGTTCGATCACTCTGCCAACAACTATCACCGTTGCGTCAAATACTACGGATTCCAAAACTTCTGGAATCGCACACAGTTGAAGAGAAGGTGAAGTTCGTAAACTGTGGAGGCGAATAACCTGCAAGCTATGGGGGTTGCCAGCGTAACATGAAGGATTTGAGAAGATCGTTTATACAAGTGGCTAGTGTGAACTCAACTGTCCGAATTACTTCTGCCATCCCTTCTTCCAAACCATAGCCAATCAAACACTTCCATTCTAACCAGCCCGAGTATATGGACCGGTTCCTTGCCATCATGCAAGAGCAACGAGACAAAAAGTTGAAAGACATGATAGCGAAAACGATGCAAAACATGTTCGCTGCTCAAACCTAAACTGCGACCCCACCAAGCATGCATAAAAATACCCTACTAACCATGTTTCGATTTTAATGTGGAATGCAAATTCTTTACTGACCAAAATGGCGAGCTAATGCAATTTTAATTTTTTTTTATATCATGCTCATAAAAGAAACAATTCTCAAACCCGGTGAACACATTCGTTACATCTTCGAAACTAGTTAATTTCGATTATTTGCGTCTTTCGTTTTAAGACTATACTACATCTGGCTTTTTTTTTAATTTTTAAGTTCCATCCACTTTCAGTACGGGTTTGCCAACAAAATAAAATTCTCCGATTTCTGTATTTTAATCCGGTTTCAGCAGTGAGTTTAAGGCGAGATCACTTCGTGATACGGTACTATCTAGCTCAGGATCTATTCACTAAATTTGAACCAAGTGATATTCAATTAGTAAGAATTAAATACTATACAAACTTTACAGTGAACTTAATACTTAAAAGCACACTGAAAAAACACATAGTGCCAGACGCCATAGTTTATAGACTTCTGGCGCCATGTACATAGTCGATTTGGGGATTGTGATAAAATATAGCGCCACACGCCATAATACATGGCGAAAAGTACATGGGAGCAGGCGCTATGCTTATAACCCTCCAAGCCATGTACTATAGTCCTCCACGCCATGCAGATGGCGTGGAGGGCTAGAGTACATGGCGTGGAAGACTATAGTACATGGCATGGAGGACTATAGTACATGGCGTGGAGGACTATAGTACATGGCGTGGAGGACTATAGTATATGGCGTGGAGGGCTATAAGCATAGCGTCTCCTCTTATGTACTATGGCGTGTGGCGCTATATTTTATCACAAATCGACCGAAATCGACTATGTACATGGCGCAAGTCTATAAATTATGCCGTCTGGCGCTATGTGTTTTTTCAGTGCATCTGAAGATGATCCAGTTCGCACCCAATAAAAGGCCACGAGCCTTTTCAATTCTGTCCATGTGCAGGTAGAGCAGTTGATGTTAGCTGATGGAATTCTATCGAAGAAATTCCCGAGGGATAAATGGCAACAAAGACCATTGCCTCTCCTATACTCAAGAAGCAATATTCAAATGTCACTTGCTGACATTTATACGTCCCCTCACACAGTATGGCTGCGAGTTATAATTGGAGTGCCATGAGCCATATTACATGGCTCATGGCACTATGTAATATAGCGTGTGGGGCCATAATTTCTGCGCCATGTAATTATCATAGCTCAGGGTACTATATACATAGCGTGTGGGACCATAAATGCTGCGCCATGTTACATAGGACCACCGCTATGTAGATTCTGACATTATGGCGCTGGGAGCCATATTGCATAGCTCAGAGTACTATATGCATTGCGTATGGGGCCATAAATAATGCGCTATGTTACATAGCTCTGAGCGCCATGTGGATTTTTTTCAGTGTATATGGACGAACCTTACAAAACGGAATCTCGACCCCTATCGATTTTGGGCCCATACGTACTTTCGCCTATTTGAATTACTCGAATTAGATTCCACTCTGCCGCACACTTGGCTATCATCGATGGGGTCACGAGTCCCCGATCTCGCAATCTCAACTTGGATGCGTTTAGCTATGGTTATCATAGCTCCTGCCTACAGTTCATCTACCCCACCAGATAGTTTTATACCTAGCTAGGGGCGAAAATTTAATGTTACACTAACTACCCTCGCCAGTTACGATAACACTCCGATACCCATTCCGACATTCATTTCGATACCCTTTCGATCATGCACAACCATCATAGCGATAACATTTTCATGCAACTTTCTTGCCTTAAGATATTACGTGGATCATATTCATATATCGTCTACTTGAAGAATTCATAAACTTTCATACGTAACTAATTCTCTGGAATCTTTATCTCAATAGTCCGTACCGTGTCCACTAATTTGGTTTTGTAAATATCCCATTCAAATAGCTCATTCGTTTAGATTTCAATTCGAATCCATTTGGTTTAATTATTAACGCAATAGTCTGTCGTATACATTTGATTCCAGTTTATAAACAAATCATTTGAATAACATAGTTTTCATTTCATGCGACTGTTGTCGTTATGAGGGCCCAAGAAAGTTGCATAGATGCTGAATTGTCGAAATGTCTCGTTGGCGTCCTTTTGGTCATTAAATTTCATATCTAGAATTATGTTCTCGTTGCGTTTTTCAAAATGCTATATAAGTAGAAGGAGATTTAAGAATGATGCTCAGTCAGTCAGTCAGTTGATGTATTTTAATAAAGTAAATTTCAAACCGATATTGTTTCTATTAAAGTAAATTTCGATCCGATATTGTTTCTTTATTGTCAGTTGATGTATTTCTAATAAAGTAAACTTCAAACCGATATTGTTTATATTAAAGTATACTTCGATCCGATATAGTTTCTTTACTCGCCTATATGCTCATCCCATTTTCTCATTCACAAAACTTGACGGGTTATTGGATTTTTGGCGGATAATGTGATTACGATTCACAATGGCTGTTCGTAATCAGCGTAACTGCAGTTGGAGTAAGTTGTCGGTGTGGAGTAATTAGTCGATGAGTGAAGGTTTTCATTAAAGAAATCCTAATCAGTCAGACTACGTACTTGGTATTTCGCGACATACTAAATGCTTACTTGTGAGCATCAGTTCCAACACAAGTTGGATCCTACAATAGCTAGCGCAATTCTGAAATAAAACAAATGGCACAACAGCTGGGAAGAATGATTATATAAAATTAAAGCAGCCGCCAACTCAACCGCAGGATCCTTGTTTTATCTTGGAGTTGAGTTTGGTAGAGACTTCATTCAGAATCAATGTAAATGAGCGTGGAGTTATCAGTTCCGTGCACCCAGTTTAACTCCTGATTTAACCCAGGTACCCATTCAAAGCCAGGTATGTTTGACTATGGCTGGATTCGAACCACGGACTTTATACGGTATCCGCCGGTGCTCTAACCACTCGGTTACTCAGGCTTTGATGAAATGAAAAAAAAACCTTCTTTTTATGCAAACTGCTTGTTTAAGAATGGTATTCATGCTAACATTTTTATTTCTGCCCATTAAGTACCGAATCTACTCAAGAAATTGGAGGCCCTGATTGGCCTTACGGGTTGCCACGCATGAACAAATATACTAAAGAGGAAGATAGGTAACCGCAACAGATTTTGACGAGGAAACTCTCATCTAAGTAAAATCTGCTCTGCTCAATGAATTTCACTCTTCCATCTTCAAATCATAAAATCCATACCAAATCAATCCATAGAGCCCATACTTAAAGCAAACTAAAACACACTCATTCATCTATTTTCAAATCCACCACTCGCCTATAGCACCCAGAAACTCATCTCAATTTAATTAAATATAATTTTCAATTACTTACAAAAGACCAAATTCATTCGAAAGAACAGACATGACAGTGTTCCGATCTGACAGTAATTGGTATAAAAAGGGAAGGATTTGTTTTTTTAGATAATGCTTCTCTGTCTACTTGAAATTTTTGAATTATAATTAGGATAGAAGTGACAATGGCGAAGTTATTTCAAGTAGCTCATGACAATTTCACCAAAAACATAAAATGTATTAAGCACACATTCTCGAGCTTCATCAATAGTGTAGGTAAAACCAAAATTCTATTCATTAACTAATGAAACGAAAAAATAAATGAACGTGTGGAATGGTTCCAATTATTTGCTTACCTAGACAGTGTGGTTTGCGTCATAGTAGACGAGATAACGAGTGGAAATGGTTAAATGTTTTTCGACAAGAGGTATTTTGTTTGCTAGGAAAGTAAATACAACAAACTTCTTAATATCACCTGCTAATTAAAATCTATCGTATTTTATGGTCTTTGTTATGTATCGTATTTAAATGACAATGAGTGTCATTAACTTTATTTATTCATTGTTACATTTTTTATTGATTAAAACGTAAACAGTTTTGATATACCGGTACACAAGTCGTTGGCACAAGTGTGCCAGCCTATCAAAATTAGTTAATTGAATAGTATTGGCGCAAGTGTGATGAAAACAAAAGGCATATACTTCTAGGTAGGTACAATATGCATTCAAGAAATATTCGGGGTATTCGGGCTAGTACTCACTGCTACAGAAAAACATGTTCTGGTCGTGTTTCGCAAAAGATCAAACATCTTGCAAAACAAGGTGATGATATGATTTTGATCTTTTCGAGCAACTAGATGAATATAAAGAAATGAAATAGCACTGTGCCTATAAAGCTTTTAAATATGTATCGTGTGTGAGAGTATTTGTGCTGGGTGCGAATGACAATCAAAATCAATGCAATCTCTTGATATTGAACTCTTGTGCACTGCGTAATGAATCAGCTTTTATATGACAAGTGGAACTTTCTATATTTTGCCCTAATTCGGCGGCTTCTCGCCAATTGGGCAATCTTGTCGTTGGATTTGACGATGGAATTACACTTTGGGCCCCAGGCGACTTTTTAGGGCTGCACTGGGTAGATCGAATTTCAAACCACAGAAACATATAAAACTATGATTAGTTTATGATTAAGTTTTTCAACATTGAGCGAAAAAATTCTCACTTGGAGCTCAAAATCAGATGATACACCGATTACAGAACCTAACTACAAAAAAAAACTATATCAAAGCTAATATAAATAAAAATTCATGAAAACATTAATGTTAACAATACCAACTAAATAAACTAAAAGTGAAAAATTAAAACTAAACGATACTTATTCCTCTTGTTAATTCATCAATAAAAAAGTGGACAACTATTACAACAATAGGGGCTCAGCACCTACGTATCGCAGACAGGGTTTAGATTTAGCTACAAAAAGAACCTGTTTAGCTACAAAATTTTTCATTTAGCTATTGGCTACAAATTTTGCTACTAATTTATATATTATAGATAATTCAAATTTTTGCTTTGATTGCATTAATTTTCACTAGTTTATTAATATTTAAAACACTCAGTGCTTGAAAATAATTTCCTCAAATTCTAAGGTAATTGCTACTGTTTTGGGTAGTACAATAATACTACTACTATGTACTATGTCTTTCTGGACATAGAATAATAATAATCTTCTACGAGCAGTTTTATTTCTTTTGCTCGGTGCGAAGAAAAACCGAACCGGAAAACCTATTTTAGTTTATTCCTCATCAGGAATAAACTAAAATAGGTAAGACAAACGAAATATGTTTAATATAGAATACACAGCTTAAAAAATCATGAAAGAACTGCCAGCTATAACCCTTTTTGTAATGTTGTGGAATTTCTTTACTGAGCGATTATGTCATTAGATTTGCAAATGAGAATGATCCTGCAATGGAAATTAACAACAAATATGAACGCTTTAAAAATTTGAAAAGTTTTGAGGGTGGTAACACTAAAATTCTTTTCACCCGTATACCCTCCAGCGCAGTGATTCAATCGAAACGAAATTTACTGGTTGGGAATGGAATGGTTGATATGATTCTACAAAAAAGTGTATTACGTCTTTCTAGATTTTTTTGTCACTCAAAGACAATTTCTTCGAAAATTAGTTTTCTAGCGGTTCTGATGCGCTAGACTTTTTTCACTTTGTAGAATTTTTCAACACAGCGGAAAATAAAGACAATATTTTCTCCGTTGGGAGCAGCACCTGACCAACAACATCGGCAACAAATCAAAGCTACATTGTGTATTTTCGTTGTGAACCGTTGAGCAATAAGATCAATTGACCATTTTAGTGAGGTGTGTAAGAAACTGGATACATCGATCAAAAGCAGTGCCATAGTGAAAAACGTCATGTTTCCATACTTCAAATCGGATTTAAAGGCAGATATTGATAACCCTATTTCTAGTATTTTCATTGGCGAGTCTATGGACATTTTAGTGATACTCAGCAAAAATTTATTACAATTTACTTGGCGTTGATTGAGCTAGAAAGTTGAACTGCTGAAAGTATTACTATACTGCCATACACACGTGCTTAGAACACTTCAACCTAAATATTGCAAATATGATAGACAACGCAAGAGTTATGGTCGAACTCGATAACGATGTATTTCAAAAATTAAGTCCATAAATTCCTTTTTGAACATTAATAAGATGTGCTTCTCATTCTGTTCAGCTTTCAGTTTCTGCAGCTGCAGGATCATTTCTTCTCCAAACGTTAGAGTTTATGCTTGCAGAAATTTATAATTGGTTCTCTAAAGTCCTCTGAATATGATACGGAGTTTTTAAACGAGGTGGTTGTCAGTATCAAGGATCATTAGGATCAAGGACCAAACCCACTTCAGTAAAGTCCAAACATCAGAAGAATGTTATTTAGCAAAAGTGGTTTACAAGGAGTGTAACAATTACAAAACCTTTTATATCTCCTATTTTTTCAACGCATTTTAAAGGATGCTTCTATCATGAATAAAAAAATAGAAAGTAATTATGTCGAACTTACTAAGCACTTTAACGATTTTTATACTATTTTATACTGTTAAATCAATTAACTACTCATTATCCGATGTACATATAATATTTTACCATATGAATTATAAATATTAGCTTAATAAAACTGCTTTCCAGAACCTTGAGTTTTTTATTGTCGGAGTTAGCTACACTTTTTAGCTACAATGGGAGCATTTTCACTATTTTTAACTATGTTTTTCCTAAATTTTAGCAACAACGGCTGGAAAAAAGTTGGCAGCACTGGTTTCGGAGAGTCTATACCTGATATAACTCTCGTTTTGGAAGCATTGTCAGCGCTGACGAGAGACTGGAGGGCAATGGAAGAGTACTCTGGCAGCGATCATAGCTACATCAGTTTCTGGCTATCAAAGGAAAACCATAACCCGCGAAGTTCCAGTCGAAAATTACTTGGTTGGAATGTTTCCAAGTTAGACAGGAGTAAGCTCTTGGAGTCGCTCGACGATAGCTTTGCTGGTGAGTGCAGCGGCAGTAGGACTACCCAACGAGAATCGCTGTAATGCATTTTGGACACAAATCATGAAGCAAGCATTCTTAGCAAGGAAAATGTAATTTGCTTGCAAGGGGTTTTCCAAGAGCCCATGACGAGCGAATGAACATCACTCACAGAAATAAGGGGAAAAGAGCTTGCGAGCATACATCGGCTATGGGTAGTGTGCTAAATAAAATGGAAAGATGAAAATCTCGGAGCATTTCAAATAATCACGGGTAAGTAAAATGTATGGAAAACCAGAGCACCAATTCCTCCTAGTTGCTGCGATAATACGCTATTGGAATTTTCAATGAGCCTCACAATCAATCAGCGTGCAATATTCACATATTCCGGGTCACCGGCCAAAGCTTCCATTCTGAAAGCTCATCGTTTCCACAATTACCTCTGGCGTGGCGTGACCATACCAATTGTGGACTCGAGGCTGCTCCTCAAACTTGCGAGCCAGCTGCACGTAAAGAATGTATGGTAAGCATTGTCGTGCTCATTCATACACTACCGACAGTATGATGTACGCACCTTACTTATTCTGCTAAACTATTTTCTGAAGTAACCAAGCCCCCTTAAGAATTGGCACATATTAAAGTTTACCTCTGCAAGCCCACGGCTGACCCAAAAGCTCAGAAGACCTATCAGTCTCGCCTTCCAGCGACCTTTGTTGCTTGCACTTCAACGTTGTTGCCAAAGTTTTAGTATTCACGAACGTGCGTGCGCTAGAGCCCATGTTCTTTCCGGCTCAGGGCGTGTGAGGTACCCTTTGTGGATACACTTACGTAAATACACATCTTTCTACATACAATCCACTACTTTCCACAAACACTTTCAAAATTAAAGCACACTCATCAAAATTAAAGCACACAAGTAGACTAAGTTGAATAACAAATATCAAGATAATTAATTGTTATAAAACTAGTTGATAGTTTGAAGCAAGTTTAATATTCTATAAATTTTAAATAAAAAAATGATTAATATTATACTACATGCAATGTTTTATTTCTGTAGAAATCAATAGGCGTGTTTTTTGCTCCCCTATCTAAAACAGAACAAAGCTAACCAGTGCAGAAGCATTGGAAACAACAACAGCTTCCGCTATCCATAACATGAGTTGTGGTTGTTTTCAATGCGTCTGCACTGGTTAGCATTGTTCTGTTATGGATTAGGGGAGCAAAAAAACGCGCCTAATAAAGAAGATCGCATTCAAACCTTCTTCAAGCAGATCTATCGGGATTAATCCCGCTATTACCAACACCAACACGGCATCCTCCGATACCGTACGGTAGCTACTGGCTATACGCAGAGCATCTCTACGCTGGACGCTAACAATACGCGCTCGAAACTTTTTCGTTTGGAGCGCGTCCGCCCAAATTTACACCCCGCAAAGCAAGATGGAGTTGGCTGTCGCCATCATCAGCCTCCGTCTCGTTTCGCCGGTCTCACCGATGTTAGACATCAACATGCTCAGCGAGCCAATGGCTCTCAGAGCCTTGTCACATATCTTACGGATGTTGTCCCCGTAGGACAGCTTAGTGTCCAGTGTCATTCCCAGATACGTACCGATTTACTGGTCTGGACCTCTGCGGAGCCCACTGTAATCGAGATGACAGTCAGTATCCTCCGTTTTGTCAGCAGGACGATATCTGTCTTTGACATGTAGGACATGGTCGATCATCCACCGTTCCACTCGTCTCATGACTTGATTAAGTTTTAATTGGGCAAAGTCAGCAGTTCTAGAGGTGATTTCTGCTGCCACATCGTCAGCGTAGCCCACCAGAAACAAATCCGTTGGCATTTTCAGGCGCAGCTGTCCATCGTAAATGATATTTCAGAGGTCAGCCCCGAGAATAGACCCATGTGCTGCCCCTGAGGCGACAAGCCTTCTCCGTACAGCCACCGGTTTCTAAGATAATCCTGCATCATGACCAACAGGTAGTCAGGCATCTGGAAGCTACACACATCTGAATGCATTTTGGACATCTAGCGTCACCAGCAGAACAACCAGCCGGGCACTGTTGCATGCCTGTTCTCCTCTTGATACCGCGCCAGTCTCTGCTGAGGTGGCATCAACTGTTGAATGACTCTTTCGAAAGCCATGCTGTCTGTCTTCAAATGCCTTAGCATGCATTTGAATCCGGTTATGGGACATGGATTATGATCCGACAGCCGGCCTTGAATAGACTAGCTGTGAATAATCACTGGAGTTACATCGAGAGCAAGTCCAGGCATAAGCCGAATCGTTTTCCATTATTAAAACTGGCAGTGAAATAAAGTCTCAACTAGCTTTAGTTTGTGGAAGGATAGATTTATTATATTTATACAAAGGATTTTAAGAGCATAAGTTAAGGGTTCTAGCTCAAAAGTCTTGATCTTACTTACAATTGTACTTTGATATATAACTGATGGACGGATATGACGATCGATGTTGCCTGTTTACATTGATCTAAAGCTGTATTATTCTAAAAGTAGTGACAGTTATTTTAAGCAGCATATGCGGCTTGACATACTTACATCTCATTTATTTTTCTCTAATAGTAGCTGAAATAACACTTGCAATATTATGAATATACTTAATCATCAAATTCAATCAGTGGTTGATACAATTTCTAGCTGATAACACTTATCTTTGCCTTTTTAACTCATAATTACATAAATTATCTTTAAAAATGTACTTTCATCTTCAATCTTGGATTTGATAATAACCAACTTCAAACACACAATCGTATCAGGTGATTGGATAGATGCTTCAATATGATTGAAATAAGAGTTTCGCAAAGCACTCTTTGCACATTTTTTCGCTTCGGAACACTTTACATTCATTAAGATCATTTTCGGAACCTGTAATTTTGTATGTTTTATGTTTAAAGAAGTAGTATAACAGTTTGAAAGATACCGTCAAACTCATACCCAGACCCTTGATTTGCGTAACTTTTTCTATCAGGACACCACTAAATGTGTAAGTACCAGCAAAACATACTTTGGTCCGATTCAAAACAATGAAATATATCCGCCAATATTTGATATTGCAGTATGCCTGAAAACGTTCGACAGTAGCGATCGTGATACCTTTAAAAATTTTGCAGTCATCTGCAAACAATAATAACTGAACGTGCTGAAAAACTGTTCTAATTTCCTTTTTAAATATTAAAAGCAATAAAGGATCAAGATCTACGACCACTCGTAAAGCGCGAAAGGATTGATTTGAGTAGCTGTCATAATATTTCACAAATAGTGACCGATTGCTTCAAACTATTCATAAATAGAGTAAAATCCAATGTTTTTCAGTTTTTGTGAATAAAGATGTTTAGTTAATTTCATCAAATATCTTGCAAAAATTTATTTAAATGGAATGTACCTGCCAGAAGATTTCAGAAAGTTGCGTATGTCACCATAATTTACAATCTGTGTTGTATGCGGATAAACGCCATACAGTTTATATCAAGTGTGGTTGCGATGGTCACAATCCAAGTGATTCAGAAACTAGCCAGAACCTAGAATATGATCGAGATAGCAAACAATCTCGGCACTTCTTTACGAGATTCGATTAAGTAACCGACAAGTTCGATGTCAAACCATGAGAAAAACACTGGTAAGCAATAAATGTGAATTTAGTCTGATTTCCAGCATAGTATTGTATGTGAAATTATTGTATGTGAAAAGCACTAAAGTGCCTCCCAATGAGCGCCCAGACGATGTTTCCTGGTGGTTGATTCTGAATACCGATCCACAAGTATGATACATTTTCGTTTCATATTTGCGTAGAAAAACGTATTTTTTTGTGAAGGTTGGTTATTATTTGGCCACGATTGACTTGGAGCAGTAGTAAAAATTTCACGGGACGAAAACTTGGGAGTCTATTTTTAATTACAAAGTGGTACTTGGCCATCGCCCTGGGAAAAATATTGAAGACAAAAACAACTGATTTTTAGATTGGCTTAGACGCCACATTTTCAACAAAGACTTTAGACCCAAAAAAGTCTTTTGAACTGCGAACGATAGGCTGAACTTATTCCAGGTGGCTACACGCGATTAAGGAGAGCCTGCATTGTTTTATGATCGAACAATTTGGCTATACGTGGTTGACGTGACGATCACTCACCTAGGATATGTGATATGCGACCTGAATCTGCCAAATGTAAAATGAATAGTTTTTTGAGGAAAAGAGTGAGTTAGCGAGGTTCTTCAGTCTCTACTACCTTGCTACACGAGCCCCGAAAAATGGAAGTCCCTAAAATCTTGTTTCAACCCTTAAAATCTTACTTCAGCCCCGAAAATCTTGCTTCGGCCCCTAAAATCTTGCTTAACGTCATTCCGCATATCAGACTTCTTTTAAATGCGACTTTTCAACGTTTGATTTTCTCGGAAGTGTTTACTGTTTTTCTTTGTGTAACTCTTCTTTTGTAGGTTAAAGCAGTTCATTTGGAATTTGCAACGCACACATCAAATACATGGTAGGCACTGCATCGTAAATGAAATCCAAGAGCTACTATTTTGTGTTTCCTGAAACTCTTCGAAATCCAATAACTATCCTTTTTTCCTTTAACCGAAGCGCACACTCCACTTCAAAATCACTGGTCTCACTCCACTGTAGTTATTTTCCACAAGAATGCACTGCCTCTTGCGATGAATAAGGATGGATTGTTCTGGATGTGAATACTGTAAACAAAGTTTAAAAAAAGTACTTGTAGGATAATGATTTTGGTTACTTTATGTTTTCTGAAAATCTCGTCCAGCTCGCTTTTTTGTCAAACTCATATCAGGCTTCTTTTCATTTTTTTTTCACTTTTCTTCATTTTACGGAAAAACGTTCTTTTTTTTGTTGATAGTAGACAGACAGTAGATTTGTGAATAGACATTTCGTTGGTCAGCTATCTACAAAATAAAACTATAAACTACAGCTACAATTAACTCTCGAGTAATCTTTATGAAATGGACACCGCAGTAATAAGTCCACTGATTAGGTAGTGCATATATCTTTCAATTCTATTAAAACAAAACACAAAGACAGTGTGAACAAAACTAGTAAGAAAGAATGTTTTGAGACTACAGAAGAAACTGGCACAACAGCTGACTAAGTTTTTAAAGTTCTAGTGGGATTATTGATCGCAAACCTTTGCAAAATTTACATAGTTTACAATTAATACGCTGCTTTTGCTATTCATAAAATATGAAGACACATAAAACCAAAGACAAATAATTTTCTCAAAAACCTAAGGTATTTTACGCTTGCAATAAAACATAACCATATATCATATCAATAATTTTTTAAATGTATATAAGCATAGAGCTTATAATATCACACATGCAAATAAGTAAGTTAAACATAAAGAACATTAATAAATAAATATTCAAATGAAAAAAAAACAGCTTTCCGAAGATTTTCACCTGTGGTAATAATACTTTTTTCAGTTCACACTAACTTTTATTGCTTTCACTTATAGGTCTTTGACACACATTCAATCATAATTATTCATATACGTTCCGTGATAACGGCATGAAAAAAAGTTGCCAATTTCAAGATATTTCTTTGAAGAAAATGTCAACGAAATTCGGAAGATTTTATGATGCACTTATAGTATTTTCACTATCTACAGTCTTTGAAGCCCTGTCATATTCAAAGGTAGAAAATGTATATAAACTACATATATTGGATTTGAAACGTTCAGTAAATGCAAGCTCAGCACCAATTGTTATAGTTCTTGGCAAACAATCAAGTGAAAAATGAAAGTCGGTCTGCAAGTACTGTTGAATTTAGCGTTTCTTATATTAGTTACTCGAGCCCAAGACTATTGCTTGCCGAAGCTTTGTTATGGCCGGGATCCATCGCCACATATCAACTGTAACAACGACGGGGTAGGCGTTTTACCATAAAGACACATAAGCTTAATCTGAATATTTTGTGTTTCATCCTTTTTTACAGAAACTGGGACCAGCATGTCCCCCAAATACTCAAATAGTCGACGACAGTACAAACAAGAACCTCATTGTCACTAAAGTGAACAATTTGCGCAACAAAATCGCCGAAGGTCTAGTGTCCGTTTACGGCCCCGCAGTTCGTATGAGGAGCGTTCGTTGGAGCAGTGACTTGGTCACTATGGCCAGTAAGAGTGTAAAGAGATGTAAGGCCGTCCAAGACACTTGTCGAAACACATACACATTTCCGAATGTCGGACAATTGATTTACCGCGAATCGAGTGGATTAGCTGACATTGATTATCGCCAGCACATTATCCGAATGGTCAACAAGTGGTATGGTCAAAGATCGAACGCAACAGCAGCCGGAATTGCTCGTTTCACAAACACAGGGTAAGCAGTGCCTTTAAAATTCAGTAAAATATTCAAACTTGTGTTTTTTTTTGTTTCTAGGCCGGACTACAAAGCATTCGCTTTGCTAGTAAACGAATTTTTAACCCATGTTGGATGTGCTTCTTGTTCGTTTTCGAAGCATTCACGTTTAGAAGTGATCACTATCTGCAACTTCTCTGTGGACAATATTGAAGGAGCTCCTGTTTATAGAACAGGAACTGCGGCGTCTGAGTGTGTGGCGGCACCAACTCCAACTCATAAGCATTTATGTGGTGCAGGCGAGCCAAGTGACGCAATTCAACAAGAAAACTCTTGGCCTGGTTCTATTTCTGGTCCTGTTTTATCCCAAGGTAATTCACCAATCGCTGGTTCCTTCCCAGGACCTGCACCTGTTTCAGGTGCTCCTCCAGGTCTCGTCATCGGGTCTTCTTCAGGCCCATCTGCCAGTGCACCCTCAAGTCCATCTGTAAGTTCTCCTTCAGGACCATCCTTAGGTTCTCCGTCAGGACCATCCTCAGCTTCTTCTTCAGGGCCACCCTCAGCTTCGCCTTCAGTTCCATCGTTTGGCTCTCCTTCAGGGCCATCTCCAGCTTCCTCTCCAGGGTCACCTTCAGCTTCTCCTTCAGGACCATCTTTCGGGTCTCCTTCAGGGCCATCTCCACCTTCCTCTTCTGGGCCACCTTCAGCATCTCCTTCAGGACCATCTTTCGGGTCTCCTTCAGGGCCATCTCCACCTTCCTCTTCTGGGCCACCTTCAGCATCTCCTTCAGGACCATCTTTTGGATCTCATTCAAGCCCATCCTATAGTAATCCACAAGGACCATCCTACGGTTCACCTTCAGGACCATCTTATGGTTCTCCTTCTGGACCATCTTATGGTTCTCCTTCCGGTTCATCGTACGGTTCTCCTTCAGGTCCAAACTTCGCTTCTCCTTCAGCTCCATCCTACGGTTCTCCTTCAAGTCCAAACTTCGCTTCTCCTTCTGCTCCATCTTACGGTTCTCCTTCAGGACCAAACTTCGCTCCCAATTCAGGTCCATCCTTTGGTTCTCCTTCAGGCCCCGCTATGGGTCCTGCTCCTGGCTCCGTTTTTGAATACGCATACAAAGCAGAAAACACTACTGCAGGAAAAGGAACAAATTAACCGATTGCCGCCTATTTAGAGGGTTGACAGTTTAGTTTATAATACATAATAATTGTTTTTTGGTAATTACAATGTTTTTTATTTGCCTTATTTGCTTCAAATGATTATTTGAGCAAGATGTAATCATACTGAGAAGTGATTGTGACTTAGTTTTAATAAACACTAAAGTGAAAAGAAGTACAAACATATTAAAGAAAAACATAAAGTTCAGAAGCAAGAAAGAGCTGAAAATAGTATGCAATAAATAAATATAGCTAACATTAGAATTCAAAAATTATATAATCATCAGAAATATTCGTGCTACAAAAGCAGATACGATTAAAGCATTGATGTGTAAAGATCACGGAACAGGTAAACAAGAAATGTTCATCATTTCATGATTTGTGAAACAAAACCAACAAAAAACAGTCTCTGCAATTGGGAGTAAATGTGAGGAAGATTTCTTACTGCGAATTCTATTGCTTATTACAGAGTCATTCGATCATCGCAAAATTGACATACTGTATTGACGGTGACTCAAGCTACACATGACTAAAACTACATATGAGTGTGCGGGCAACCCTGCAGCTATGACAAGCACGTGAAAAATCTAATCCCCTCAAAAATTTTTGCTGTTTGACCCGAAAGACCAATTACTGATAAATTTTAATTTTTGACCACCCTGTCAAACAACAATTTCAAAGATCCGTGTTGCACAAGCACGGCAAACCACCACTACATTATCTTAATTTTAAGTACCCAAAACTTCTGCTCACGAGAATTCACGATCGGATAATTAGATCAATATGAAATTCACAGAAAATATGAGCCTTAAATAAGAGTAATAAAATAGGGCCTGACAGAAACAGTTTCGAAATTTGGGCTACCCTGTGGCAGTGGCGCCATCTTGAAAAACTACTTAGAAAAAAATCTACTTTTTGACCTATAAATTCTGATTCATTTACCACATTTTGACGAGATTCACACCATAACTGAACCTTACTTTAGGCAACGTTTGGTCAGGTTAGGTTAAAATGGCTGCTAATCTACAGAGGCCTGAAGACCGACACACATAGACACAAGAGCGGCCCGTTGTAATGCCACAATATATTGACCAGGAACAGCTCGGTCCGGTTTGAGAGAAAGGGTGCCCCAATTGCTGTCAAGCTTCTCCTTGCCAACGCCGTGCAATGACACAAGAGGTGGAGGACGGACTCCTCCTCATCCTCAGAGCCACAACTCCGACAGAAATCGTAAGACTGCACTCCCAATCGTTGTGCATGCCGTCCTATGAGGCAGTGCAGTGCACTCCCACAGTGCAACGTAGAACGCTTCGAGTTAAGCCTAAAAGCTGCCGGGTGGGATGCACATCCATGGATATCCAGGACTGCCTTGCTATTGCACAGGATGATTCAGCTGCCCAGGACCTCCTAGCATCCTCGAAATGTTTTTGCCTGATGCCCAATTTGACCGATGTCATCGGTATACCTATTGAGAGGGAGCAGGAGACCCGGTAACAAGGTTCCAAAAGCCTTGCTAGCTCATCGGCCTCACAGTTGCCCTGAAAACCCCCATGTCCAGGTACCCAAATCAATTGAACAACCGATTGTCTCGACATCTCCCTAAGAGATGCACAACATTCAGCAACAATCATGGACACTGAACAAGGACCAGTAAGAGATTTAATAGCTGCTTGGCTATCTGTGAAAATACAAATATTGACCCCGAATATTCGATTACACAGAAGCCAGTCGATTGCCTGAAAAATAGCCGCAACCTCTGCCTGAAAGACACTACAGTGGTCTGGTAGACGGAGGGGCAGCTTGAGATTCAGCTCATCTGAGTATACACGACTCCCAACTCTATTGTTAAGCTTTGAGCCGTCGGTGTACACATGGATAAGCCCACTTTCGAGGGTGACGCCATCACGCCATTCATCCCTACCAAGAATGCGCGTTGCGAACTCCAAATCTAGTAGGCATTGCGGACCGATGTAGTCAACACCCCCGGGGGAGCGGAAACGGCCTCGGCCAAAATCCTCGCATGGCCGACTTTTGTTGTATTCCATGCCGAGATGCAATTCAGTCTTGTAGCAGCACAAAAAGTGCCTTAATAGGGGTGTATTGGAGCGCTCCAGTTACCAGCAATGGAGCCATCCTCCGCACTTTTTCAAGCTGCCGTTTGCACGTAGCCTTTAGAGCTGCCTGCCACCAGAACGCTACCCCAAGCAATAGAATAGGCTCAACCACAGAAGTATAAAGCCAAGCAACAATACGAGGCTGTAATCCTCTATTCGCTCCTATGGCTCTTTTACAGCAGTAAAAAAAAATGCCAGCAATGGTAATATTTGTGTATTGAATCTTGAAAATATTTTCACCAAAATAAAGCTTTTCAACCTGTAACTTCCGGTGCAGTCTTTATATCAAAACGAAATTTATATTGTAAACGGATTTTATTGTAGGCGAAACGTGGCAGCAGTTTGGTTGAAAACTCATGATAGAGTTGCCAGTTATGGTAATTTTTGCAATTTTTTGCCATTTCTTTACCAAGCTATGTTGTCATTAAATTTTTAAATGGTAATGATCTTTCAGTAACAATTAGGAACTAATATTTGGATTTTGAATTTCTGAAAAGATTTGCGGGTTGTAGCTCTAAAATTCTGTGTGCCCCTATAACTTCCCACGCAATCATCGGATCGAATGATGTGATATATTTTTGCCTTTGGTGCTAGGAAAGGGTTGCGAGCACGAAGCGTTTTTGTTATTTTCGTGTCAATAGATTTTAGCATTAAGTATTCATGTGGCGAACATCTACAATGAAAATAAGTGACCAATATTTAAACTGTCGAAAATCTGGATATTGTTCAGATGGCTTTCTGAAACATCCTTCTATCCCTGCAACTTTCGATGAAGTAATTGAATGAAAAGGAAATTCACACATTTATATGGTTTTGACGGAGAGCAGTTGTGGTAGAGTTTTGGTAGCAATGCTGGAAAAGTGTTGACAGTTTCATCATTTATGTTACGAACGATGCTGCTTTTATGAGATAAGATTTTATGAGATAAGCACCGATAATAATTACAAGTGACAAGTGTTTTACGCTCCTGAATGGTGAAATTCACGCAAATGATAGCCCTCAAAACTTTCCCACTTTATGACTTTAAATACATTATTTATATCAAAGTCATCATTGGCTTTTCGAAACAGGGTGGCTCTAATAAGGGGTACGTGTGGTAGAATGTACACTAAAAATCTGAGCGATTCCTTTTCTTTTCCTCGGACATAAGTGTTTCCAGCGATTCTGATGCCCTATAGCTGTTTAGTTTTGAATTGTTGAACCATTTTTATACTTTTTCGCTGGATGTACTTATGTGACCCTTTTGAAAACACTTCAATATAGCAGTTTACGCATAGGTACAGTTTAAAACTTTGGCTAAACTCGATTATTGTCTAACGGCTATGGGGGTACGTAATCGAGTTTTATTTAGTTTCCTAGTCAGTATGACACACTATCCTAACAAGAAGATAGATAACTTTGTTGCGAACATCTCGTAATTATTTTTCTACATATTTCTTGATTTTTTGTGTAATTAAATTTTTGTTGGTTCTAATGTTTATTTAAACTAATTAAACTTCGTGAAATCTTCTTGAAAAACTCTGCCCAAAAAGTTCGTAGAATATTTTTTGTGAACTACAATACTGTCAAGTAGCCCATTACGAAATATAAAGCCTCATGAATAACTAAAACAAGTTTCATCGCGAACGAATGAAGTGTAGTGGCTGTACGTGAAAAATGAGGAGTGTACTTTTTGTGTATGTGTCGCAATTTCATTAACATATCAAACGAAGTGATCATAGAACAACGAAATATCTATTATGAAGTCCCTTGTCTTTGCGGGGTCTTTATTACGACAACGTAGGAGGCATGCGCTCTAAAATTAATGATTAGTATGTCACTTCGTCAGTATCAAATGTTGACATAATTGGCTTAAGTGGGTATTCTGGTCTAGAAATTTGATCAAATCGTTTTTTTTTTGTTTGCATATTTTCAAAGTTTAGACCTTTAAGAATAAGCGCTTTAAAGGATTTTTGAAAATTCAAATTATTTTTGGACTTACAGCTATTTTTGTGACACGCCAACTAACTGCCCGAAACGAGACTCCAAGTTTTAAACGCGTTTTTCTCGGAACTACTTTTCTCGATACGGTTGACATGATATCTCTAGTTGTAATAACCCGATTTACGTGAAATTTTTCACAAACCCTCTCAACGCTATTACTTATCGTCTGACGTAGGGATTTTTCAAATTTTTTTATTTCTACTATTTATACGGCCTGTATCTACATCAATTTTTATTTTTTTTATTTGTTGAATACATTTTTGTACTTTCAAATTGTTAATAAAAGACTGGTAAAAAACATATACCAAAAATGTTTATGGTTTTTTCTTATTGCGTCCGTAAAATCACCTCAAAATCGAGCCTCCAGACCAGAATACTGCCTTACCTGAAACCTGGCTGTGGGAAAAAATCAACGATGTGGAACTATTCACAGTAATTTTTCTGTTCTTCATCGTGATCGCCATCTCGATTGCCCGGATGCTCCTGTAGACGGTGATGTTCTACTTGCTGTACGAAAAGAACTGCCAGTACCTCAACTTGATATACCTGATACTAGTAAACTTGTAATTGTCTGTATCACTCTTAAGCTTCATCAAAGAAGAATTTTCGAGGCGATCTAATACAAACCGTCTGCACCAAACTCCACATTGATTTGGCGTATAGCTTCACCGAATATATATGCCGCATAATAGAGCCGCCCGACGATCTCTTTCTTCTGGGAGATTTCAATTTGCCGCATGTACGGTGGCGACTCTCTGCCGATAGTAAACACTATGTCCCTTCGTTCAACAACCGGCGAAAAAGTTACTTCATTGATGCCATTCTTTCAACTGGACTAAAGTAGATCACCTGTATCCCCACATCAAACAGGCGACTTTTGAATTTGGTTTTTTTCGACGACTTCTTTCGACGACGATGCCCATCTATTCTACTTGATGATTCTACACACCATTTACCTCATATAAATTTTCAAATTAATGATGATATATTCACCGAGCCTAACTTTGTTAATCTTTATAACTTAGTTCATCCTTCTCTGCCAATATTTCCTCTTCAGATGCTAATAGTTTTTGTTTTTTTTTTGACGAACGTGTTAGAGGTAAAAGGTTTGTTTACTAACCTAGTCTGCAGTGCCAGCTGCGGACTCGACGGCATACGTAATATCTTCGCAAAATCATTGTCATCATCTTTCTGTGTTTCTTCTTTAACCTTAGTATTTCATCTTGTACTTTTCCTTTTTTCTGGAAGTCCGCAAATATATTTCCCATTTTCAAAACTGGAGATTTGTCCTATGTCTTGTGTACGTGTTGTTACTGTGAACTCCTGTTCGTCTACTCCCTTCTATCCCTCCTCAGGTGTTCCACAAGGTTCGATCTTTGACCCTTTATTATTCTTAATTTTCATTAATGATCTCCCGGGTCTGCCAAACTCTTTTTCTCTTCTATATGCAGACGATCTAAAAATATTCAGAGTAATCGATACAGTCGAAAACTGCTTAAATCTTCAGAATGACCTGCTAACTGGTGTAACGGAAACCATCTTACTTTGAATGTTTTAAAATGTCACCAAATGTCATTCACGCGTAAAACTCACCCGATAGTATTTTCTTACTACGGTTCTGGAGCCTCTCTCGACGTCGTTTTTAATTTTAAAGACCTCGGAGTAATTTTTGACTCTAAACTTTTATTTGATAAGCATATCTTGCACATAACCGCCAAAGCGTCCAGACCTTCGGGTTTTATACTGAGATTTTCTAAATATTTTACAGAGATCGCCACTTGTGTACACTTGTTTGTCTCGTTTGTCCGCAGTATCCTCGAATACTGCTGTCAAGTTTGGTGCCCACATTTTCAATATTTGATTGATGTGGTTGAATCTGTACAAAGCAGGTTCACCCGCTCTATTCGTTACAAATTCAATTTTACTTACTGTGGGTATAGTGTGAGACTTACCATGCTGCAAATACCATCCCTGAAATCTCGCAGACTTTTTCTCCATGAATGTCTTCTGTTCAAACTGCACCGTCAACTTGTCCCATTTCGAGCTCTGCAACCAGGTTTCCGTTCGTGTTACAGATCGGTCAAATAGATCCACGTTAACGTTTAACGTTCCTTTTGCGCGGATTGTCACGTAATACTTTTCACCTATACCTAGGTAGCATAATGCACTCGGACTAGGTTCTCTGCCACTAACCTTGTCACGTTTCAAAACCATTTGAAAAGATAAAGTCGTTACGTTTTCTGTTCAATATGTTGTTATCTTTTTTCTTTGCTCATATTATAAATATATTTTTATTGTCTATTTCATAATTGGATTTGTTCTGTTGTTTAGCAACAATATTTTGATTACTACCAACTCAATGTAATTTTTTTTGTTTCTTATTTTTCTTAATTTTGAATTTATTCTTTTTCACCTTGACTTTGTTTATTATTTTTGTTCTTTTTTGTCAATATCATTTTGTGCTTGTTATATTACATTCTTTCATTAGTAGATTCTTTATATATTATATTTTTCTATATACAGTAATTGGATTTTTTATCTGTTGAATATGTAAATAAATCAATAAATAAAATAAAGAAATAAATTATCGTCCCATATCCCTTCTATCTTGCTTCAGTAAGCTACTCAAAAGAGTTGTTTACAATAGAGTATATCCTATAATTGAATCTCTTCTCGCTTCAAACCAACATGGTTTCGTCAAAGCCAAGTCAACAGCTTCCAACTTACTTTTGTTCACCAATACTGTCGCCTTACTTTCGTTCACCAATCGAAAGCAAGTGGGTGTATTATATACAGACTTTGCTAAGGCTTCTGACTCTGTGAACCATGCAATCCTCCTCTCAAAGCTCGATGGTTTCAATATTTCGGATCAGCTCCGTTGCTGGTTTTCCTCAAATCTCGTGATCGGGCTTGTTTTGTAATGGTTCAAACTTGTTCTTCATCCCCCTTCTATCCTACTTGTGGTGTTCCGTAGGGCTCGATTCTAGGCCCTCTCCTTTTCCTTCTATTTATAAATAATATTCTTTCTCTCATTAACCCCCCGCGTCTTTTGTGCGCTGACGATCATGTTAAAAGTAAAATATTCAAGTTGACTGAATCAGTGGATGATTGCTCCCAGCTGCAGGATGACTTGTAGGCTCTGGACAACTGGTGCTCTGTTAATTTTATTAACCTTAATGTTGCTAAATGCTTCCAGATGTCTTTTACATGTAAAAAAAACCCCACACTACGTTTTCCTATTTCATCCTTGGTTCTTTCCTCAGTCTTATTGATAATTTCATGGACCTTGGTATTGTTTTTGGCACTAAACTAAAATTTGATGTCCACATTTTGCGTGTAAAACGGGTCAATGTGACCATCTATGAAGCTCCATTCTATTTTCATCATAAATATCACATACATATATACCTAGCTATAATACAATTCTCGGCTCCTCAAAAGTTACCTTTTCACATAAATAATGCATGTCTCATATTATTTGCATTCATAAAGGCAGCACGTGCCAAAATTACGTCACACCTTCGTGTCTCCGAGACTTTCCAACGATCAGTCGGAAAGTTTCAACAGCTGATCCCGTTGCTGTGGACATATGAATAGTGGACTTTCCCGATGTGTCGGAAATATGTCCGAGACTTTCCGCTCACACCGGGCCTCGATTTGCAATTTACTTTGCAATTTCCGATGGCAGCGACTGTCAAATTTATGGTATGCCATCTGTGCGTGGGGAATTTCATGGCATGCAATTTCATTTCGAAAATGCCTCTGAGCGGGAAGGACGTGCGCTATATCTGAGCGTCAAATGCTCTTAAGGAGTTATTTGAAATGCAAATTCGATTTTTTCGCAATTTCCCACCATTTCATTGCTCAACGACATCTAAAAATCCCTTTAAATTCAAAATACCTACATCTTCTTATAAGAAATAAGGCATTCCCATGGTTCAGCGCCATTTTGAAACCAAGAACTGTCAAAATATTGCAAGGCAGATTGCCGAGCAAATTGCATACCATATTGCCTACCATTTATGGCAGACCATAAAATATTGCATACCATAGGCTGCCTCCACTAGCAATTTCAAATTTCATGCAATGGGAAATTGCTAGTGGAGGCAGCCTGTCACGGATGGGAAAGTCTCGGACATGAACGGACAGAAAATCTATTTCAGGTAGTGCTGCCGTATTCCCTGCAAGTTTTATTTATTTATTTATTTATTTATTTGCCAAAAAAAGGCATCATACAATATACATAATGAAAGAAATAAAATAAAATATAAAAGTATTTTAAGTTGATATTTATTTGTATTCAGGTGAATTAATATGGGAAATAAATATGTTAGGAAGTTAATAGGGCCTTTGTCAAGTTATTTTGAAGATAGATTTGGTGATACCAGAAGAATGGTGGTGACTTACACTGTTGAATGCTCTACAACACCTATTGATGGGTTCATTATACCCACAGACTGTAAGGTGCTGGTATTCAATAAGGAAGGTATTCAATAAGGAATTCGTAAGAGGGAAGATTACTAAAGTTGCATGGATTATAGAGGTGCCACAAGGCGAAAAGTAAAAATTGTGTCGGGACCGATTCGAGCCTGTCGCAGGGCTCCAGACTATGCAGTCGTATTCCAGTAGAGGCCGCACTAGTGATGTATGTATATAGAGACTTAGTAGCCCAAATATGTTTGTACTCTTTAGCTCGCCTATTAATAAAACTTAACTGTTTGCTGGCCTTCGACAAGACTTTGTCGAACTGCAAGTTAAAGCTCATTTAAGAAAGTCTATAATATGTTCTATCCTAATAAGCACATTGTTATTGAGATAGTATGAGTTGGTTATGACTTTATTTTTGCGGGAGAAACTTATCACTCGACACTTGTCGATGTTGAGATTTAGTTTATTCAGGTGCCACCATTTTTCGAGAGATACAAGTTTTGATTGGAGAAAATCAATGTCGGACTGCGTTATGATAGAATCTTGAAAGTGATCTGCAAACAAATTAGAGATTTTCTGTGGAAGAGGAGATATAGAGTTCCCTCTGAACATAGAAGCGGGATAGCCAGTCCTTTTTCGTTACATATTAACGACATCAAAAAACTTTCGCGGGTCATTAACAATTTTACTACCCTTTAAAGCCACGTAAAGCTCATATGCTTCCAGAGATTGAATTGAGAATTCTTTGGATGAAAGATCGTCATTTCCCTTTAGCCCTACGCTGGTATTGCGATGCTTTTGTAATTCCTTTATAAAGTTGGTTTGATGATGAAAAATGTAACTTTTTCTCAAAAGTTACATTTTGTGGGGACGAGCATGGCAATAATAGCTATGCAATTCTGTGATAACTATGCCAAAAATGGTATGTACTTGGATAGGTGGTCGGATCGAAGCGGCAGCTCTGGTGTTGCTTGTAAATCCAAGCTAATTATGAACGAACCGGACATGTGTAGCCGGGACGAACAGAGACTACGCGCGAATTTGTCGGAAATATTTCTGAAATGTTTCGGAAATATTTATGAAATATTTCCGGACAGGTGAGGCACCGGCTTTATAAAAACCGCTTGCAATCATCGACCATGAACATTCTTGAAACTCGACCACAAACTTACAAAGCTCTATTCACTGCGAAGTTACTCATTGGAAACGTTGACTCGGAGTTTTTTTTTTTGCTATTCAAACTAAACTTTTGTGTTTGCCACGTTGAGCGTGAAAATCATAGCGCCTTATTCATCAAGTTTCAAACAACTAATTATGAATTGTTTTTAATGTGTACTAATTTTTTCTAGCTTGTAAAAACTATTTTTAAAAAAACCGATTTTTCCTTTCGAAGCTAGATATATTTAGTTTTTTGTGACAAATATCGATATTTTGAGGGTAATCTGCCCTCTTCTTTAGTGTCCCCAGTTTGAGAATCAAAACTAATACGTTCACGCTCTCTGCCACTTAAACTTCAGATGATTTAACATGACTTACAGAAACCTGGCTTACTTCGATTCTGAAATCCTACCGGACTACACAGTTTTCCGTAAGGACCAGGTAAACGATCCGGTAAATCCGATGGTGGAGGTGTTCCTATCGGTATTAATAAAGCACTCAACGTTTTCCCTTCTTGTCTTCCTGTTGAGTGCATTTTTGTGCGTACCACCTTACCTACTACCAAAACCGTAGTCGTGGCTTGAATATATATCTCCTGCAACCTTCGTCTTCAGTTTGTGAACGATTCCTTGCGCTTACGCTCTGCTATGTGATGATTTTAACCTCATAAATCTAGATTGGGATGCTGCCTATTCAGATATTAGCTCGACCAGTAGTGTTTCTTTAATAGCGTCATCGTTTCTCTCCCGTTGCTTTGTCCAATCGCCCCAAACCATCACTTTCTTTAAGTGCTGTTCTTTTTTTCCTATGTGGCTTATGACAATCACTATCCTCCTCTTGTCCTTGAAATTTCTAGCATTAATTCTATGAGGAATAAAACCCTTCCTTTGTAAGTTTCAACTTTCACAAAGCTGATTTCACTAGCATGCCGATTGAAATAATTAACTGATTCACTTTCTTTCGTGGCGTTGAGATTGATGATGCTTTGCGCAAATTGTATATTTTTGTCACAAACCTTATTGCGCAATTCACACCGCCACATCGCCTTTAGAAACTGAATGATCCTCCTTGGTTCAGTGATGAAATTGCAGTCACATTCGAAGCCAAAAATGCAGCTCGTAATTTACATAAAATACCTGGTGCACCTGCTGACTTCCTTTTTTTTATAAAGAACTACGCTCTAAAGCAAAAGAAGCTGCCAAGCAGGCGATGCGCACTTACTTCGCTGGTATTAAAGCATCAATCAGAATCAACCAGCCGAAATCCTTTCGGTCATTCATCTGTTCCTTGAATAACTCTCCTAGTATCTCAAATGATATGCATTTGGGTGATAAAGCTGTTTCCACGCCGCAGGAAGTGTATGCACTTTTTGCTTCTTACTTTTCTTCTTTCCTCTCACAACAATGCCCTCCTCTTTGCCAACATCTTCTCTCCGCATCTTCTTTTGGATTAGATTCGTTTCGAAGAAACTCTTTTGAAATGAAACTTCTACTTAAACAATTTTGATGCCAATACTGGTAGTGGTTCCGACGATATTCCAAATATCCTGGCTAAATCTTTTTCATCACCTCTCTGCACCCCTCTTTCTGTCTTGTTCAATGTAAGTATATATTCTCGCTCTTTCCTTTTTCTGTGGAAAACTGCCAACTTTTACCCTAAACATAAAGCCGTCGCGTTTCGCAAGTTCCTTGTTTCAGCAAGATCCTTGAGAAAGTGGTCTACAAGCGAGTCTACTTTTTTATCCAGCCTACCCTAGCTCATGAGCAGCCTTAAAATCACTTTGACCAAAAATTCATATGTCTATGTAACTATCAAAAAATTTCAGTGAAAAAATCTGGAAAACGATTGAATTGAAATTTTCAGGATACATTTGTGTGTATGCAGAATAGTGCCAGGTCTCACCAAATGTTAATAATCTTTAACTCTTTGGCGCCGGCGGCCATTTTAGTGATATTTTAAATATATTCATTTTTCTGTCAACACATAACTTTCGCAAAAATAAAGTTAATGGAATGAATTTCGAACGTGCTCCAAATGTGAATATGATAATTTTTTTGAAATTTTTAACCCTATGTGTGCGCTAGGCACCTACAAATAGATTGGGAAAATTTAAAAAAATTTGAATTGCGATAAATTGTGACCAGACTATCAGATCATTATGAAACATTAACGGCATATTGGTGTTACTAAGTTGTAGACTCCGGAAGTTATTTATGAACGTGCTGGCAGCCCTGCAGCTACGGCAGGCATTGAAAGTGAAAACCTTCAAGCCATCGACTCTTCTGAAAAATTTTCGTCTTTTACAGTGAAAACCAACTCATATAAAAATCTTATGCTTTGCCTATAGAGCCAAAGCAAAACTTTTGAAATTTCACATCGGACAAGACCGGTAGCCCTCCTCCAATTTACCAATATTTTAAGCATCAAAAACTTCTGTTCATGACAACTCACGATCAAATTATCAGACACAGTTGAAATTCACAGAATTTATTGGTATTAAGTAGGACCAGGTCTGATAGAAGCGATTTGGGAATGCGGGAAACTCTATGCCAGTAGTGTCATCCTTATGAATTCTGATTCAGTTACCAGATTTGCATGAAATTGACAGAGTAGCTGAACCTTACTTTAAGCCGTGTTTGGTAGAAATTAGGTTCGAAAATTCGGTTGGTGCTGCCAGTTATGATAATTGTGGTGTCTTGGGTTTTGAAAATTCGCTCAGGGAAATAAAGCTTTTTGCCCTATAACTTCATGTGCAGTCGACTAATAACCCTAAATTTCTTTGTAACCCTTTACTTTCCAATGCAGTCATCGGAACAAAACCGAATTTACAAAGTAGGTTGATTTCAATGTGAGGCAGGTGTGATATATTTTTGGCATTGATGCTAGCAAAGGGTTGCCAGCGCGAGGCGGTTTTCGCTATTTTTGTCTCAATAAATACTTACATTAAGTATTCATATCGCGAACATTCACAATGAAAATAAGTTACCAATGTTTAAATTATCTTAGTTCTAGAAATTTTTCGGTTCCAAACATATTTCGTTTTTTGATCCCTGTAATCCCTGCAACTTTTGACGAAATCATCGGATAAAATCGAAATCGATAGTTATTTGGTTTTGACGTGAGACAATTGTGGGAGACTTTTAGTTGCAGTGCTGGTAAAGTTTTGCAAGCACTAAGCATTTTCTTTTTTTATGTTATGGTATGCTGCTTTCAAAGTTTTACAGTGTTTGATTTCCTTAACCTTGAAATTTCTGAAATACTTTCCACCCTATGAGTTCAAATTCATTGTTAAGTGATTTTGCACTCAAAACAGGTTGGAGCACGTGTGGTAGAACATGCACTCAAAATCTGCACAATTCTTCTATTGTTCATCGAACATTAGTATTTCGAGCGGTTCACGTGCGCTAGAGTTTTTTTCGTCTTTATATTCACCTGGATTTCGTTTTTGATAATTATTTTTCTAATATTCAGTAATAGGATTTTTACCAGTTGAATATAGGTTAAGAAATAAATACATAAATAAAAATTCGATTTGTCAAATTGACACATAACAACGCGTATGATCTTCAATGAATTATTGCATTATTGTACGCAGATTTTAGGCCAAACACAGCATCAATGTGTTGGACCATCCTGGCTTTTCGCCTCACTTGGTCCCGAATGATTTTTTTATGTCCGCCATTCAGAAGACCATCAAGAAGAAAACTATGAGGGTGCTGAAGGCTATTATAAAACTTTGACATCTTCCTTTCATTATAGACCAAAGAAACTAACCTTTTTTTTCAAGAAAGATTATCCTCAGCAGCGAGCAGGTTTTGATCATACTTCCGCCACTCTAAACAAATGCCGAATGTTCATATTTCTTTATACTACATGTTATTTCTCTTTTTCAGCTGATGCTTAGCTGCATACTGCGAAACAGCTTGCATTCATTTCTGAACACCAGAGTAGGTTATGGCTAGCTTTGATTTAGATTCGAACTAAAATATTTGGCCTAAAACACCAATGGACACTTGTATCGCTCTTCTCTCAGAAGTTGGTGCTTCTAAATAGAAAAAAGTAATCTAAGGTGAAAACGAATTGCTTCGCTGCGCTACCAAAATTATGTTTTCAAATGATTTTTATTTCATATGTTTAGCAAAAGCAAAGTAAAGTTGTGCGAGAGCCCCCAAATGATGGTTCTCGAGAGTGGGGACTGTAGAGACTCTATTGTGAAATTTTTAGTTTCATGTCTCACTTTGCCCTTAATTTGACTCAGGTAATAAGAGCAAAGTCAACTCAAAGCTCGATGCATAGTTTTCATCAGTACTTGGATTTGAGTCAGGAACTTCACGCGCTACAAGCCAGTTCTTTACCCATTATGCTGCACAAGCCATTTTATGTGATTCGTTAAGTACAAATTTTATATCAAATACTAGAAGCTGACACCTATTTTGGTCGTAGTCATAGCACTACAGCCCATCTACACTTATTTTACTAGCTACAGAATCTAAAAACATCACTTGACTAAGACACATAGAAAAACATCCCACTATTTGGTGCTCAGTTACTAATTAAACAGGAAATTTTGATGCTTTTTGTCACCTTGCTCGGAATTTATCATGAGTAAGTTGAATCAGATGCACAGTTATCTGTGAAACTTATCACTCTGAAGTTGCACATATTCACGACGGATTGTAGTACGAAAAATTTTCTTTCGAAAACTTATTACATATATTTACAAAGGAATTATAGCTGCAAGTTTTTTTTTATCAAGCAAACCAAATGTAACAAATTTTATAACCTCCAGCTTGTCTTAACCTTTACGAAGCACATGCATGGCATCTAGCACTAGAATTCAAACATTGCTGACATGTTTAGTTATGAGCTGAGTCAACTAACGCCCGAATTGAATCTTATTGTAGTCTTTTATTTACATAAATTTCCGAACATTTGTTTATAATTGAACTTATTGTGAGTACTTCACCATACAGCAAGTAGATACCAGGTGTCATTCCACTCTTGGCCAAGTCCAACTTATCGCACAGATATGCTTCTAGGTCGCACGACCAAATAGAAGTATTATTACAAGCATAATTTTATCTTATCGAAAGATTTTAAAGTTTCCAACGGGAATTAAAAGGCTGCTTCCAGACACAATATAAACGAAAAAGGTTAAATTTAGTTTATATAGTTTGAATGTTTAACATATAATAATCTTGAGAAAATATGCTTGTGAAGCATATAAAAACAAGGCTGAAAGAGCAAACTCAGTTCACAATGAAGCAGTTCACAGTAGTGTTCGGTGTCGTTATATTGGCCCTCGTATCGCAAGCACAAGACTACTGTAATCCAGAACTATGCAATAACAACCCACTTGCACGCCACATTGACTGTAATAACAATGGGGTGAGTTTCCTTATGTTATTACGAAAGCCAAGCAAGTGATTAAAGATTCTGTTTTTTTAGGTCTTAGCTGATAGATGTCCAAAAAATATTCGAATAGTTGAGGGATACACCAAGAGGGACTTGATACTCAGTATTGTCAACACATATCGAAGCAGGCTCGGCCTAGGTAATCAAGGTTCATTTGCCCCTGCAGCAAGAATGGGAGCGGTTGCTTGGAGTCCTGACTTGGCTCGATTGGCTGCATTAACTATAAAAAGATGTGCCCTTGAGAAAGATGAATGCCGAAATACTTACACTTTTCGCGACGTAGGGCAGCTATTTTTCCATCAATCAAGTACAAGGAAAAATATTGAATACAGCCAACATCTTACCGACATGATTAATTATTGGTGGAACCAGAATGCACGTGCAACTTTGGCAGATATTGATAATTACACCCCTGGCACCAGGCCCGATGCGTAAGTATACCAGCTAGGCGACACTATGCAAAAGTATTGTATTGCCTATTTTCAGATCAGACATCAGCGGTTTCGACCAGCTCGCTCTCGATAAATTAACCCACATGGGTTGCGCCACGGCAGCTATGACAGAGTTTTACCGCCTGGATGTATTTAGTTTTTGCAATTTTTCTCAACGGCCGACTGGACGTATTTATGTTACCAGTCGCCAACCTACGGAAAGCTGTGTGGTGCCGCCTGTACTTGAATACCCCGGCCTATGTGGTCCCGGTGAATTGATCAACGGCTTTGCGACGCAAACATCCAATACAAGTAACCTAAGTGGCACAGATGACACAAAGATACTATTTAGAGCACCATTAATTGGCATTTAGTGACAGCTTTGTAGGGCTTTTGTGATGTTGGTGTACTTAAAACATTCATTTTGTTTCATAAGTGTTTAAAAATCTAGTGTCATTTTCAACTTTAGCGACTAAAGAGCGACATTGTCATTGCGAAAATTATACTTTGAGTTTTATCGACGTGTCTTGAAACCCTTTGCTCCATACAATTCTCTACACGATGAACATGACTATTAACAAAAAAAGCTCTAGCGCATCAGAACCGCTAGAAAATTGATTTTCGAAAAAATTATTTGTGGGTCACCAAAAATATGGAAAAACGTAACGCTTTTTGTAGTATCTTACCAAATATTTTTTACCCAAAGCAACAACAACCATTTCTCAACAGCATCTCCTAAGACATAAACGATGAAAATGTTCAGTATTAGCAAGACTTTTCCAACGAAGCAGCAATAACTCCACCATAACAAGCTCAGGCTAAAATCAACCTAACCTTCGAATTTAGTTTTCCTCCGAGCATTTCATCGAAAGATTCAGTGATTAAACGATGTTTGAGGCCGCTATCCTATCTAAAACTTGAAAAATTTAAACATCAATTCCTTCCTTCTATTATAAATGCTTTACATATCAATATATACTGGAAGCATCTGTTAGTGTAATATTGACGAAAATTTATGATGCTGCCAACTCTGTGTTACACTAAGCCTGCTTCTTGTTATGCTAAACCCACCCTGTGAATTTCATTTCGATTGAATAACTGCGCTGGAAGTTATAAGGGTGAAAAGAATTTTAGGGTTACCAGTTTCAAAACTTTTCAAATTTTCGAAACCCTAATATTTGTTATTAATAGTCATTGCAGGATCATTCCCATTTGCAAGTTCAATGATCACATCGCTTAGTAAAAAAATGGCAAAAAAATACAAAAATTACCATAGCTAGCAGATTTTTCATGATTTTTCTACGAAATTCCTACAAAGTTTGGCCTACAATAAAGCCCATTTACTATACGGAATTTATAATGATGTAATGACTGGAAAGCTTTATTTTGCTGAGCAAATTTACAAAATTTGGGAGCCAAAAACTTCCATAGCTAGCAGCTCTATTCCAATTTTTCAATCAAATTTCAACTAAATATGGCTTAGAGAAAGGTTCAGGTACTGTGTGAATTTCGTTACAATTTTTTGACTGAATCGGAAGTTATAAGCCAAAAAGCAGTATTTTTTGCAGTGAATTTTCAAGGTTGCACCACTGCAGCAGGGCTGCCTAATTTCAAAGTAACTTCTATCAGACCTAGTCCTCGTTAATGCGAACATGTCCTATAAATTTCATAATGATCGGATTATACAGTCGTCAGTTCTAGTAAACAAAGTTTTTGAGTGGTGAAAATAGAAGGAAACTGGGGATGGGTTGCAGTTCTTGTGCAACTCCGAATTTTGATTATTTTAAATTGACATGGTGAACAAAGGTCAAAATTTATCAATAATATGATTTTTTTGTCAAAAACAAAACACTTTTCGGGAGAGTCGATGATTTGAAGGTCTGTTTTCATGTGCATGCCTTAGCCACAAGGTTTCCCGCACAGTCTTGCAGTTTCGCACATCAATATGTATTTAGTCTTAGTTAACATCAATATGGTGTGCGAAAATTACGATGATCCAATGTTTCTGTCAAAAGCTATCACAAATCGAAATTTGAAAAAAAACAATACTTGCCTAGTTTTAGACATTCAACGCACACATTGGGCTCATAATTTCCAATTTTTTCATCATAAGCAAGCATTAAACAAAATTAGTTTTAATTTGGAGTACTTACTTTTAGTAAAAATATACTCTATAAAAAATATACTCTAGAAATATAGGGGTACCTGAAAATTCACTATAATGCCTGCCGCCATCAAAGGCCTAAAGATTTCGTAATTTACTTTGCCCTAATGCTTATGTACATATATGTCCTCTTCAGCTCAATCGGACCGGCCACTCGAGAGTT